>JBBGZY010000178.1:600000-1157500 GCA_037952925.1 Lithobates clamitans | reverse complement strand
TAAATTATTTTAACAAAGATTTACTGTACTAATATTAATGATGTTAACTGGATGTTATAATTGTCTCAAATAATTTAGCACTCCAAATTGTGTATACATATCAAATGATAGTAGTGACTAAATATGTTTGGCACCTGCTTGAAATAATTAGGGTGTCTGATTAGACTCTTTTATTAAAGAGATGTATTCACATTGAATTTGCTAGTCATGAGAAGCAAACTGTGTGTCATTGATGAACCCAAAAAAAGAAACTAAAACTATTGTCCTTTTTTTATACACAGGATGAGTCCATCCAGGAGGAATGTGGGGAAAGTGGCAGGCAGGAGGAGACCGGGCCCATGGACAGCCTGGAGGAGGCCGGATTCACCATCATCCTGGAGGAGGCTGGGCCCAGTGTCAGGCAGGAGGTGGCTGCTCCCAGTGAGGTGGCTGGGCCAAGTGAGGTGGCTGGGCCAAGTGAGGTGGCTGGGCCAAGTGAGGTGGCTGGGCCAAGTGAGGTGGCTGGGCCCAGTAGGAGCCTCACCCAATCCCAAGTGCCTCCCCTCCACCTTCCCAAAAAAAGGGCCAGGAAGGGGATGGTCACACAGGACGCGTCCCTGCGCCTCATGCAACAGGCCACCCGTTTTTTAACAAGCCCCCCCGAAGCGGAAGAAGCCTATGGCTGCTACTTAGCCAGCAGGCTTCTTCAGATGGATTGGGAGCAGCGCCTCATTTGTGAGCGCCTATTTGGGGAAACAATCCATAAGGGGCTGCAGGGCACGCTAACCAAAAACACCCAACTACATGAGGCAGCCCCCCCCCCTCCTCCTCCTCCTCCTCCTCCTCCTCCTCCTGCCACAACTGAAACACCAGAGCCACAGCCTCAAAAGAAGGCTACAGGGAAGGCTACAGGGAAGGCTGCAGGGAAGGCTGCAGGGAAGGCTGCAGGGCAGCGTGGAGGAAAGGCTGCAGGGAAGAGAAGAAAGTGATGACCTGGGTTCAGTCTGGTCTGACAGAAGACGCAGGCTGTTGTAGTACCACAGTCTGGGGACATCTAGATCATCTGCTGGTGCTGTTGATCTCTGGGATTCTTGGACCAGATTGTGCTCCCTCTTATATGGACTCCTCAAGATCCCAATTTTCTTGTACACCGACTTTTTCCAGCGTTGACTTCCTCTTTATTTTATTTTGACCATGAATAAATGGATCTTTTTTGAGTTTAGCAAAAGACTTTAATGTGTTTTCTTTTAAATCATTGATTTTACACACAATGTTAAATTAACAAGGGACAACAATCTCATTGAGTTTTAAAAAAACACACCAAAAATACATTACTAATGTTAAGAATGTTCAAGTGGTAAGTCTTGAAAAAAAAATATATACATAAACAAAAACGGTGCTTTGGGTTAACTTTATCTAAAAATTAAAAAATAATCACTAGAAAAAAAAAAAAAAAGAATAATGGGTTCTTTGTGGTAACTTTACAAACCTAAAAAAAAAAAAAAATAAAAGGGAAAAAGTATTATTAGTATGGAAACATTGTTTATAAAAAGCATACTATATCATTCATGAGATCAAAGAGAAAAAGAATTCAGAAATCAGTTTGGGAGAACTCTGATTATGAACAGCAAAACACCTTCGTTCTTTAGAGCATTCGTAAAGAAGAAATAAAATGCGCTGCATTCAACGATCACAGATTTTGCAGCGTGATGAATGTGCTACCTACAATACGAACACTAGTTTTACTAGACCGAGTGCTTCCGTTTAGTTTTTGCTTATGAGCATGCGTCGTTTTTTTGTCCGTAGGACTAGCATACAGACGAGCGTACTTCGGGGTCCGTCGTAGTTACGACGTAAAGATTTGAAGCATGTTTCAAATCTAAAGTACGTCGGATTTGAGGCTAAAAAAGTACGTTGAAAGTCCGAAGCAGCCCACACACGATCGGATTACCAGCCAGCTTTAGTCCGTCAGCGTCCGTTGGACTTTTGTAGACGAAAAGTCCGACCGTGTGTACGCGGCATTACTCTAAACATGGGGCTTACAAAAAAAAATGAAGGACATGCCTATTGGTCCACCAACCCCATCCACCACATGCCTATGTATTCTTCCGTAATTCCCAGATCCCGTTATGAGATGATTATGAGATTCCTTCATTTTAACGACAATGCCCAGTGCCCTCCCAGCAATCATCCAAATTCCGATAAGCTATATAAAATTTGCCTACTGATAAATTTATATTCCCAATGATTTGGGAACTCTATGAACTCTATGTCCCCGAGAAGCATATGTGTGGATGAGTCCCTGGTACCATTTACAGGCGGGCTAGGAATAAAAAAATGTATTCCTAGCAAAAAGACCAAATACGGAGTAAAATTTTACAGACTCTGTGAGAGAGTCACGGGATATCCTTATGCATTCCGCATATATGAAGGAAGAGATTCCCAGCTCTAGCCCCCTGAGTGCCCGGCCTACATGGGCACAACTAGAAAAATAGTATGGGACCTTCTGAAAAAAGGATAGCATATATACCTTGACAACTTCAATACCAGCCTGCCCCTTTTCAAACACCTATACATCGAAAAAAACCTGGCCTGCGGAACCTGCAGAAAAAATAGGAAGGGCTTCCCACAATCCATAGTAAACAAAAAGCTGGGAAGGGGGAAAGAGCAACACTGAGATGCAATGAAGTGCTGGCCTTGAGGTGGAAGGATAACAGGAATGTGCACATGATGTCCACCATTCACAATGACACTATAGTTGTATTTAAGCGAAGACGAGATCCCAAAAAGCCGACAATGTGTCCAAGATTATAATCTCAACATGGGGGGGTGGATTTCAATGATCAAATGATTCAGCCCTATTTGTCAATAAGGAGGTCTGGTACAAGAAGGTAGCAACTTATCTCATCCATTTGGCCATTTATAATTCCTACATAGTCTACACCAAATCCACAGAAAGCCCCGCCCGCTTCCTAAAATTCATTGAAGAAGTAGTCACATCCCTCATCTATCAACAAAGACCCCCCCAGAAGACTTTCGCTCTGATGCTGTTAGCCGACTTCATGAATGGCACTTCCCGTATAACATTCCCCCATCTGAAGCAGGCCAAAGACGGCAAAAAAGATGTCGCGTGTGCAGCAGAAGAGGATTTCGAAAAGATACCAGCTACCATTGTCCCCAGTGTCCCTTCCAACCTGGCCTTTGCATTGGTGAATGCTTCAAACTTTATCATACATCCCTAAAATATTAACCCATATTTTCCCCATTTTCATCATCTGTGCTGACTATTTTCCATGCTTCCCCAAATAACCATGCCACTGCCTTCCACGTGAACTGATCCTGGCCTGCTTTTTGACTATGCCTCTGCCTACCGTTTGTACTGCTTCCACGTGAACTGACCCTGGCCTGTTTTGTGACTATGCTTCTGCCTACCGCTTGGACTGCTTGCACATGAACTGACCCTGGCTTGTTTTATGGACTATGCTTTTGCCTACAGCTTGGACTGATCTGTTGCCCTGCTACTGTAGTACACAGGGGTCTCACATATGTGAGGGGTTCCAGAATAGTTTTTCTGGGTGGAGAAAACTATTTTTTTTGTTTTCTCCGGGTTTTGTCATTTCCGGACTAGGGTCTGGAGTCTGGAGGCTTCATAGAGATTTGAGTGGGTCGAAGCCTCTACCCCTGTGCCCCTGTGCACAGGTCTTACCCGATTGTGGCCCACAGCCTGCTGCTGACTTACTGCCATCATACCTTTGCCTGCTGCATGAACGGACCACACCTCTGCCTGCTACCTGGACTATGCAAATAATTAGCTGTAGCAAGAGGCAGGCCAGGCTGTGTAAAAGCCCCACACATGTGGTATCGCCATACTCAGGAGGAGTAGCAGAATGTATTTTGGAGTGTCATTTTTGCTATGTATTTGCTATGTATTGGAAATATCTTATAAATGAACAACTTTGTTTTAAAAAAAAATGCGTTTTCATTTTTTTTTCCACATTTTCCAAAAACTTCTGGAAAAAAAACAATAACTGTTCAAAAGTCTCATTATGCCTCATAGATACATTGGGGTGTTTTATTTCCAAAATGGGGTCATTTTGTGGGTAATTTCATTGTCCTGGTGCTCCAGGGCCTTCAAAAGTATAATAGGTGGTTGAGAAATGAGATGTGCAATTTATGCTCGTAGATCACCTGATAGTGCTACTTCAATGTTGGGCTTTTTTATGTGGCCAGGCTGTGTAAAAGTCCCACACAACAGGTATCCCCATACTCGAGAGGAGTAGCAGAATGTATTTTGGGGTGTAATTTATTGTATGCGTATGCTCTGTGAGAGAAAAAACCAGTTAATATGACAATCTTCATTTTGCAAAGAATTGTGGAAAAAAATTACAACTTAAAAAACTCACCATGCTACTTACTTAATACCTTGGAATGTCTACTTTCTAAAAAGGGGTCATTTGGGGGTATTTGTACTTTTCTGACTTGTTAGTACCTCACGAAATGAGATTCACCTGATGTACTGAAGGCCTGATCAGATGTTTTCAATTTTCAGTGATTGGCACCATAGTTTGTAGACTCTATAATTTTCACAAAGACTGAATAATATACACTAATTTGGGTTATTTTTACCAAAGATATATAGCAGTATAAATTTTGGCCAAAATTTATGAAGAAAAATTACTAATTTGCTCAATTTTATGACAGAAACAAAGAAAAAGGCAATTTTTCACAAAATGTACGGTCTTTTTTTATTTTTAGCACAAAAAATAAAAAAACCATTAGTGATTAAATACCACCAAAAGAAAGCTCTATTTGTGTGAAAAAAGGGACACACATTAGATTTGGGTACAGTGTTGCATGACTGAGTAATTGTCATTCAAAGTGTGAGAGCACACAAAGCTGAAAATTGGTCTGGGCAGGAAGGGGGTTTAAGTGCCCTGTATTGAGGTGGTTCAAGGGTGTTCCACGACTTTCGAATTTGCCGCTAACACCCCAAATTGTTTGCTATTCGGTGAACAGGCGAACACCCGATGTTCGAGTCGAATTTACGTTTGACACGAACATCGGGCTCATCCCTACACTAGAAGAGTAGAAGAATGTGTTTTGGGGTGTAATTCTAAGTATGTCTATGCAGTGTGTTAGAAATATCTTATTAAATGACAGCTTTGTGTAAAAAAAAAATTCATTTTCATTCCTACATTTTCCAAAAACTTGTGGCAAACAATTATATTTTCAAAAGAATCAGTATGCCTTTTAGAAAATACCTTGGGGATTTTCTTTCCAAAATGTGCTCTTTTTGTGGTTGTTTCTTGTGCCTTGGCACTCAAGTAATATGATAGGTAATCAGAAAATTAGACTCTTAGCTTATACTCCTTGAAAGTCAAAAGGTGCTCCTTGAATTTTGGGCCTCTCTATGTGTCTAGACTGTGAAAAAGTCTCATACATGCGGTATCTCCATCTTCAGGAGGAGTAGCAGAATGTGGCAAAATATTCACAACCTAAAAAAAACATCCGTGTCTCTTATTAAATACCTTGGACGGCCTACTTTCCAAAAATATATTTGTGCTGTCCTTATATTTTATGGCCTCAAGAAATTATAGGCAGTCAGTACTTCAGAGACAATTGAGGGGGGGAACAGTGCACATGCCATAGTGCAGAATCACCGCTGAAGAAGTTTATTAAAATAACCAATAGTTCTACTCACAGAATTAAAACATCAGGCACTGTGGTTGAGAGTGAAGGATCAGCTGTGACACCTCTAGGCACCCTTACTGTGTATGTAGGGAAGGATGAATGAACAGCATCTGGCATGTAACCAAGCCTGGTGTGGCAGCTGCAGGGATTAAATATATATAAAACACAAAGCGCTGTGATGCTAAATAGCTGATAATTACACGTAAAACCAAGTGAGGCTGCTATCAAAAGAGAGTGTTTTCAGAGTCACTTAAAAAGAATAAATAATGATATTTGAAGCGCTTCACAATGTGCATGAAAATGAATATAAAAGTAAATATAAATAGTCAAATAAATCTAGCGGTGAGTAAAAATTCCTAAAAAATCCAACAATCAAAATAGTGTAAAACTATAAAAAATTAGTGACACCAAATGTGTAAAAAATTCACATAAAAAATCCACATAAAAATAAATATATAGGGATGTATTCAGAAGGTTCAATTATACAGGTGTGGAATCCTGATTGGTATAGAGCTTTTGATCACTAGCAAAGCTGTTTAAAAACACTTGCTTAATTAAGGTGCTCATTGTTCTTAATAGTACCAAAGTGTTTTTTGCTTCTATTCACAACCAGTGTGAGAATCATAAACAGGCAAATAAGAGAAAAAAACAATCATTGTGCAATAATTAGGATACCAAGGTACACAGGCAAACTTCAATCCACTCACGTG
Organism: Lithobates clamitans; assembly: GCA_037952925.1. Classification (NCBI taxonomy): domain Eukaryota; kingdom Metazoa; phylum Chordata; class Amphibia; order Anura; family Ranidae; genus Lithobates; species Lithobates clamitans. The sequence continues at coordinate 1,151,120 of JBBGZY010000178.1, read as the reverse complement.
TGCCTTATAATGATAAGGCAAATGCAGGTTTTACTATAGCAGTCAGCCGCCTTAGACAGGAGCAGATTCAGTGCAGTACACTGTGTGAAACTGCTGATCTGCACAGAGCGTCCTTGACTCCTCCCACGCGTTACATCACAGTCACGTGACTTTTTCAAGGATAATACAAGCTCTGACGGACTCAGCTTTATAGCACAACAGCAGAGTGGTTGCCATGGCTACAGCATGAGTTTATCATCATACTGCTTCCTGCATAAACTTCAATCCTGTTAAAACCTACTTTTATTAGACATGTAATTCATATGAATATCGTTGGTTTATCAAAAACACGATTCCATGTGTAAAAAACGCAGTGTGTAAAAAGTAAAAAATATATATTGATATCTCTAATCACGTTTACTTCTTCAACTCCCTCCAGTGGTCACAATTGGTATAGCATCTCACAGAGGGAGTATATGGCAAAGCTATGTCTCTAATGGTTTTGATAATTGACCAGTGCCCCATGATATCACAAAAATGGGGTATCCACATGCTCTGCTCATAAATGTATGGAAAACGGAGTAAACAAGATGACATGATATATATATATATATGTATATATATAAAATATACATATATAAAATTAAAATAAGATATGATATAAGAAATAGGGAAATAATATTAAAATATAAAATTAAAATCTAAAAATTCCATGATAGAATATTGCAAAAATGGATGATGACCATTGTTTATATGCTAGAACTGAACCAAATATTGCCACTCAGAAAAAACTGGTATTGGACAAATAATGAGAATATTGGACCAAAAAATAAATAAAAATAAAAAAATATAAAAAATAAAATATAAATAAAATATATACCATAAAAATATATATATATATATATATATAACTCTGAAAAACCTCTAAAAATCAGAAATAAAACAATTCAGGTCGAATTCAATGTTCAAACCATGGGGTTCTAATGTACCCATCTGGAAAATCCATTTGGATTCATTCTTGCTGAGTTCCCTCACTTTATGGGAACCCCTCCAGTGAGCCTTATACTTTTGAATAGCCCAGAATTGGAGACCCCTAGGGTCTCTGTTATGATACCTATCAAAATGTTTTGAAACACTGTGTTTTGGATAGCCTTTTCTAATGTTCTGGATATGCTGTCTTATTCTCTTCCACATTGGTCGCTTAGTTCTGCCAATGTATTGGAGGGAGCAGGAGCACTGTAAAGCATATACCACCCCCTCAGTCCTGCAAGATATAAAATCCTTTATTTCAAATTCTTGTCTAGTATTTGTTGAAGAAAATTTCTGACATTTGTATCCATTTTGATTAGTATTTATGCAGGCATAACACCTTTTACAGGGATAGAATCCTTTACCCTGAAAAAAGGTTAAATCAGTTATTCTCTTGGGTGGGTTGGGTACATTTTTAGCTATGATGTCCCTTAGAGTTGGAGCTCGCCTATAAATGAATCTTGGTTTTTCTGGGAGTATATTTGCCAAAGTAGTATCAGTTTTTAAAATAGACCAATGTCTTTTTATAATCCTCTCCATCCTCCTGTGTTGTACACTGAAGTCCATTATCAGAGGTATGTCATCTGTTTTGTCATTTACCTTGATTTTATCTTGGATCAGCGCTTCTCTTGAGGTTTGATTGACTTCTGTTATTTTTTCTTCTATAAAACATTTATTGTACCCTTTTTCTTCAAACATCTTACCTATCCACTGAGCTTGTTTAAGATAGTCATTATTTTCTGAACAATTTCTCCGTAAGCGAATAAACTGGCCCTTCGGAATGTTGATTAACCATGGCTCATAGTGGCAACTCGTTACTGGTATATAGCTGTTCCTTTCCACCGGTTTGAAAAAAGTTTTTGTGCACAAGACCTCCGCAACATCACGTCCACTAAATCCTACCCACAGGTCCAAAGAGAATACAATGCACCCACTAAAGACTTCTTAACATACTATAGACTAAAAAAATGCCTCACAATCTATCCATCCCTAGAAGGAGCACTCCCCATGAAACTTTGGGAATTTTTTTTCTCTGACAACGCCAAACACAAGGGAGTCTCCCTCATTTATTTACTCCTGCAGGAAAAAAACACATTTTTCAAATCCAAACCACTCCTAGACTGGGAGAAAGACTTAAACCTACAATTCACTGATCACCAATGGCTAATAGCAATCAACTCAGTGTATAAAGCAACTTCCTGTACATCTCTATGGGAAATGACACAAAAAACTTTAATGAGATGGTATCTAACCCCTCACAGACTTGCCAAATTTAATTCCCACGCTTCACATGACTGCTGGCGTGGCTGCGGTCAAACTGGCACTCTCCTACATATCCTCTGGACATGCCCTCACATACAACAGCTATGGCTTGAGGTACAAAACATACTACAAGCAGTTCTCCATCTTCCCATCACTCTCACTCCACAGTTAGCGATCCTCAACCTGAACATTGATGAGCTACCTACACAACTCAGACAGGTGACTGTACACATCCTCCTAGCAACTAAACTCCTTCTAACAAGAAACTGGAAATCACACTCCATTCCCTCAATAGCGGAAGTAGTTAAATTAGTCCATACACACTACACATATGAAACACTTCTATCAAGAGGGTCACAACACCACTCTAAAACACTAGACCTCTGGAATCCCTGGTACAAATGGTACACTGAAAAACACCAACCGATAACAGTCTTACCTTGATAGATGCTTCACCCCCCTTCCCTCCCCCTTCCCCCTTATTCCACCTATCCCCCCCTCCTTCCTTCCCCTCCCTCTCTCCCCATTCCCCCTCCCATCCCTTCCCCACAGGTTACCACCTTTAGAATACCTTGTTACATGCTGTTAGTTAACATTAGTTACCTTGAACTTCGCTCTCTCAATATCTACAGTTACATGATTGGTCAACCAACTCTTGCTATCATCTGTACAGTATGTCATAGCACTTACAACAGTATACCCATGTACTTTATGATGCATAACCTGTAACCTATGTAACTGAGAAACTTTCAATAAAACTATTGAAACAAAAAAGTTTTTGTGCTCATGATATTGGCTGTTAGTTCTATTTCAAGATCAAGGAACTGGATTTTAGTCTCACTAATTTGATGTTCAAGTTTAATATTTTTTTGGTTCATATTCAAACGTTGGAAAAAGGATCTTAAACTCAGTTCATCACCCTTCCAAATAATAATACAATCGTCTATGAATCTTTTATATAGAACCAGTTCCTTTGGAGTATTTAAAAAGATGGCATCCTCCTCCCATTTTGCCATGAATATGTTGGCTACACTTGGGGCATATTTAGCTCCCATCCCAATACCCGTTAGTTGTCGAAAATAATTGTCATTATACCAGAAGTAGTTATGTTGAATACCAAAGGCCAGGCTTCTAAGAAGAAATCTTTTCTGTTTAGAAATGAGATGGCTGAATGAATCCATAGCCCATTTAGATGCTTCTATTGCATCGCTATGTTCAATTATTGTGTACAGTGAAGCAACATCAGCAGTTGCTAACAGATATCTTCCATTAGGGTCCAGGGTCAGAGATTTTAGTATTTGTAATAAATGTTTGGTATCACGTAGATAAGCTTTAGTGTTAGGTACTAGGGGTTGCAAGAATTTGTCCACATATTCCCCTAGTCTTGCATTGATCGATTGATAGGAGGAGCCCATTGCCTACCACCAATAGATACGAGCCTCTTAGAAATTACATAGAGGAAGAACAGTCAAGATCTTTTTTAGATTTCCGCAGAAACGAAGATCCCCCACCCCTACAGGAATATACAAACAGAGAAAGAAGTCCAAACACCATAAAAGGGGATGCAGAGCAGGAAGGCAAACCCAAAAGAAGAAGAGAGTACTAGGGGAAGGCATCTACAACCTCAGCGGCAAAGAGCTCACACGAGCGGAATTAATCACACTGGACAAAGGCCTTAAATATGCACCAAAAAAGAATCTGGACAAATTCCAGATGTATATTGACATACAAAAATACACCAGGAAATTGAATATCAAGAAATACTTATTATCCAGACCACCATCTACATTGAACAAAGGAGTGGAACTTGGCAGAGGAGTACAGCATAGTGATTTAAGAAATAAGTCACTATTCAATCCACCCTCTACAAATAATGAACATATTGAGGTGTTTAAAAAAATGGTGATCAAAGACCTGGAACAACTCAAGTTCAGTAGAATCTCGGAATCCCAGCATATACAACAAGGTATAAAACAATTGGAAGCAAATAAAGATATTATAATTAGACCGGCCGACAAAGGGGGTGCCATTGTAGTACTAACTAAGGAATACTACCACCAGGAACTGATGGGACAACTTAACGATAATAACACATATCTGAAACTCAGTAGCAATCCTACTAGAGAATACAAACGAGATCTGTCCTCTTTGATTCAAAAAGGAATCAACAAAAATATTCTATCCAAAAAAGAATCTAGATATTTAGTACCGGATACATGTAGAGTTCCAATTATTTACACCATCCCGAAGATCCATAAGAATGCTGAGGCACCACCAGGAAGACCCATCATTAATGGGATTCAATCGATCAATGCAAGACTAGGGGAATATGTGGACAAATTCTTGCAACCCCTAGTACATAACACTAAAGCTTATCTACGTGATACCAAACATTTATTACAAATACTAAAATCTCTGACCCTGGACCCTTATGGAAGATATCTGTTAGCAACTGCTGATGTTGCTTCACTGTACACAATAATTGAACATAGCGATGCAATAGAAGCATCTAAATGGGCTATGGATTCATTCAGCCATCTCATTTCTAAACAGAAAAGATTTCTTCTTAGAAGCCTGGCCTTTGGTATTCAACATAACTACTTCTGGTATAATGACAATTATTTTCGACAACTAACGGGTATTGGGATGGGAGCTAAATATGCCCCAAGTGTAGCCAACATATTCATGGCAAAATGGGAGGAGGATGCCATCTTTTTAAATACTCCAAAGGAACTGGTTCTATATAAAAGATTCATAGACGATTGTATTATTATTTGGAAGGGTGATGAACTGAGTTTAAGATCCTTTTTCCAACGTTTGAATATGAACCAAAAAAATATTAAACTTGAACATCAAATTAGTGAGATTAAAATCCAGTTCCTTGATCTTGAAATAGAACTAACAGCCAATATCATCAGCACAAAAACTTTTTTCAAACCGGTGGAAAGGAACAGCTATATACCAGTAACGAGTTGCCACTATGAGCCATGGTTAATCAACATTCCGAAGGGCCAGTTTATTCGCTTACGGAGAAATTGTTCAGAAAATAATGACTATCTTAAACAAGCTCAGTGGATAGGTAAGATGTTTGAAGAAAAAGGGTACAATAAATGTTTTATAGAAGAAAAAATAACAGAAGTCAATCAAACCTCAAGAGAAGCGCTGATCCAAGATAAAATCAAGGTAAATGACAAAACAGATGACATACCTCTGATAATGGACTTCAGTGTACAACACAGGAGGATGGAGAGGATTATAAAAAGACATTGGTCTATTTTAAAAACTGATACTACTTTGGCAAATATACTCCCAGAAAAACCAAGATTCATTTATAGGCGAGCTCCAACTCTAAGGGACATCATAGCTAAAAATGTACCCAACCCACCCTAGAGAATAACTGATTTAACCTTTTTTCAGGGTAAAGGATTCTATCCCTGTAAAAGGTGTTATGCCTGCATAAATACTAATCAAAATGGATACAAATGTCAGAAATTTTCTTCAACAAATACTGGACAAGAATTTGAAATAAAGGATTTTATATCTTGCAGGACTGAGGGGATGGTATATGCTTTACAGTGCTCCTGCTCCCTCCAATACATTGGCAGAACTAAGCGACCAATGTGGAAGAGAATAAGACAGCATATCCAGAACATTAGAAAAGGCTATCCAAAACACAGTGTTTCAAAACATTTTGATAGGTATCATAACAGAGACCCTAGGGGTCTCCAATTCTGGGCTATTCAAAAGTATAAGGCTCACTGGAGGGGTTCCCATAAAGTGAGGGAACTCAGCAAGAATGAATCCAAATGGATATTCCAGATGGGTACATTAGAACCCCATGGTTTGAACATTGAATTCGACCTGAATTGTTTTATTTCTGATTTTTAGAGGTTTTTAAGATTTATATATATATATATTTTTATGGTATATATTTTATTTATATTTTATTTTTTATATTTTTTTATTTTTATTTATTTTTTGGTCCAATATTCTCATTATTTGTCCAATACCAGTTTTTTCTGAGTGGCAATATTTGGTTCAGTTCTAGCATATAAACAATGGTCATCATCCATTTTTGCAATATTCTATCATGGAATTTTTAGGTTTTAATTTTATATTTTAATATTATTTCCCTATTTCTTATATCATATCCTATTTTAATTTTATATATGTATATTTTATATATATACATATATATATATATCATGTCATCTTGTTCACTCCGTTTTCCATACATTTATGAGCAGAGCATGTGGATACCCCATTTTTGTGATATCATAGGGCACTGGTCAATTATCAAAACCATTAGAGACATAGCTTTGCCATATACTCCCTCTGTGAGATGCTATACCAATTGTGACCACTGGAGGGAGTTGAAGAAGTAAACGTGATTAGAGATATCAATATATATTTTTTACTTTTTACACACTGCGTTTTTTACACATGGAATCGTGTTTTTGATAAACCAACGATATTCATATGAATTACATGTCTAATAAAAGTAGGTTTTAACAGGATTGAAGTTTATGCAGGAAGCAGTATGATGATAAACTCATGCTGTAGCCATGGCAACCACTCTGCTGTTGTGCTATAAAGCTGAGTCCGTCAGAGCTTGTATTATCCTTGAAAAAGTCACGTGACTGTGATGTAATGCGTGGGAGGAGCCAAGGACGCTCTGTGCAGATCAGCAGTTTCACACAGTGTACTGCACTGAATCTGCTCCTGTCTAAGGCGGCTGACTGCTATAGTAAAACCTGCATTTGCCTTATCATTATAAGGCACACGTGAGTGGATTGAAGTTTGCCTGTGTACCTTGGTATCCTAACTATTGCACAATGATTGGTTTTTTTCTCTTATTTGCCTGTTTATGATTCTCACATTGGTTGTGAATAGAAGCAAAAAACACTTTGGTACTATTAAGATCAATGAGCACCTTAATTAAGCAAGTGTTTTTAAACAGCTTTGCTAGTGATCAAAAGCTCTATACCAATCAGGATTCCACACCTGTATAATTGAACCTTCTGAATACATCCCTATATATTTATTTTTATGTGGATTTTTTATGTGAATTTTTTACACATTTGGTGTCACTAATTTTTTATAGTTTTAAACTATTTTGATTGTTGGATTTTTTAGGAATTTTTACTCACCGCTGGATTTATTTGACTATTTATATTTACTTTTATATTCATTTTCATGCACATTGTGAAGCGCTTCAAATATCATTATTTAGCTGCAGGGATTCTTCACTCAGAGTGGAGTGGCTCCTAAATGGCATCACCACGGGAGTGCATTTCTTTTAGCACTGATCACTGTATTGGTGTCACTGGTCCCCAAAAAGTGTCACTTAGTGTTTGTCCGCCACAATGTCGCAATCCTGCTAAAAATTGCTGATCACTGCCATTACTAGTAAGAAATTAAAAAATATAAAAAAGTCCCTAAATCTATCCCATAGTTTGTGGACGCAATATAGTGGCTATAGAAAAAACAAGAAGTAGTGACACACTACTTCAAGCAATAGCTACACCATTGTTGTGCATTGTTTTGTCTGAGGCACTTGAAGGGAACCTGTCAGAATATAAGTATGGTAGCTACCACTTATACTAGGCTTACACTCATGCAGTGCAATTTGAGTAAGTGTTGGTGCGATTTCAAGGATCATGTCCAGTGCGATGAGGGTTCAGCTGTGATTCCTAAGCATTTTGTATGCAATTTTGATGGAACTGTAATTTGAATTTATGCCTGGGACCTCTCTCCCTTTCTCACTTAAACTTGTACAAATCTCACTGGAATTGCATCATTTTTGAACAGCTACCTTTTGCTTGTGGTTACCATTAAACTATATGGAGCTCAAAATCACATCACAATCCTCCAAGCATGCACAGGACAATTTTTAAATCACATTGCATTTGGACTGCATATATGTGAATGGCCTCCATAGAAAATCATGTTATTTCACTTGTCATGCCATTCCATGTGTTTTGGAAAGCATCCAAAATAGCATCAGTGTGAACCAGGGCTTAGTGAACTACTATAAATCTGTATTACAGGACTCCTGACACCAGATATACATATGCATGCTTTAAGACATTGAAAACTCCTGTATTTGATATCCTGACAGGTTTCTTCAAAAATGCTCAAACAAACAGTACTTTTCCCAACACATTTAACAGATAGATAAAAAGGTCGGATGAAGCCCACACACGATCGGATTGTCTGCCGGACTCGGTCCGTCGAAAAGTCAGCTCATGTGTACGCTGCATAAGTGCACTGCCTCATCAAGGCCCCTCTGTAAAGTGCACTACTAACTCTTATGTTTTAGAGTCTCCATATTGGTGTGTGTATAGCAATGGATAAATGAAGGCAGGTATGTCTGGGGGCAGTCCATTCCTCCTTAAAGTTACAAAGACACATTAGAAGCCCAATAAGTGCACAATGGTAGCCTAAGGCATACAGTTAGTTTCCATGCCAATTCCAGTGAGAATGTTATAAAAAAAGTCAACCACTTCAATTTATAACTAGCCCTCAAAGCAAAGTGCATATACAAGCAAGCAAATTTTCCCAGCACACTTAGCAGCTAGCCTGAAAAAACATAATGGCATTGCCTTATAATTTGCTTTCAAAAAAGAGGTTTTAGTTGCACACATTTGCAAACATATGCCTGGAAGCATACCTTCCCTTTGAAAAAGTCACTCCCACTATCAGTGATAAGCCACATGTGTTTTCAAATGTCTTATGCCCCATACACACGGTCGGATTTTCCGATGGAAAATGTCCGATCGGAGCGTGTTGTCGGAAATTCCGACCGTGTGTGGGCTCCATCGGACATTTTCCATCGGATTTTCCGACACACAAAGTTGGAGAGCAGGAGACAAAATTTTCCGACAACAAAATCCGATCGCGTCAATTCCGACCGTGTGTGGCCTGTTCCGACGTACAAAGTGCCACGCATGCTCAGAAGAAATTCCAAGACGGAACAGCTCGTTCTGGTAAACTTAGCGTTCGCAATGGATACAGCACTTTCGTCACGCTGCAATGTTAAAAATGGTTTAATACAGCGCACTCTATTCTTCTTTATAATGTGACAAGAATATATTAGTTTTGCTGCTCATATTCACACACACTTCTCACAAACCTATTTCGTTACTATTTATCTGGATTCTCTCAATATATTTTGATTTCTCACATCTGACAACATATTTTTGTTTATTTTTTATATTTTTTTTGGCTTTAATGTAGATTCTTTTTTGTGTTTGTATTTTTTTGAAGGGTTTTTTTTTTTTTGGGGATTTTGATTTGTACTCCCGCAAATGTTTGTGCGTGTTTTTTGTGACAAGTTCCCACAACACCATTGATATGTTGTTCTATTTAATCTGTAGGAGATTGTTTGGTGTTGGTGTCCCTTGTTAATTTCACATTTTATGTTAGAAATGTACCTGAATCGTCACCAACAAACTGTCCTTTTTGGATGAAAACACACAGGAGAGTAGAATTTCCCCAGAAACATTTTATTAAGGGGTCACAACTAAACAAAGAGGGAGGCAACGCTGGAGAAACTGCAGAAATGGGTGAAGCCTTGGACCCCCAGGGCAGACATCAACTATTTTGAAGCAAAATTGGTGGCCTGAGGAGTCCTTATCTAAGGGAGGGCAGTCTGGTCCAGAAGTCCCAGAGATCCGGAAAGCAGCAGATGACATCTGTGTCCCCAGGCTGTGGTCATACAAGAGACTGCAGCTTCTGTCAGACCAGACTGAACCCAGGGTCATCACTCTCAGGTCTTCCTTCCACGCTTCCTTACACGCGGTGGCTGTGGTGGTGGAGTTGTGGCAGCAGGAGGAGGAGGAGGATGGTCCAACTCAACCACGTCGGTCTTGGGTGTTAGTTCCCCACTCACCCCCTTACGTAGCACTTTATAAAGCAGGTCCTCATAGAGCCTGCGTTGACCCTCCTGCATGCCCTGCAATTTGGTGGCAGCCATGCAGGCAATTGCCTCTTCAGGAGTGGGTAAGGCTCGTAGGAACGCCGAAGCCTCCTGAATCAGCCTGAATGCTGAATCCTGCACGGGACTCGGAGTCGTCTTCCTGGCTCTTTTATATAGAAGGCGGAGGGGAGGAACCTGAGACTCAGTCAGGCTGCGACTGGTCCCAGGCTTCTCTTGGCTGACACTTAGCCCCGCCTCCTCCTGGCTGCCACTAATCCCCGCCTCCTCCTGACTGCCACATTCCACAGCCTCCTCCTGGCTAAGGTCTTCCTGTGTATGAAAAAGGGACATAGTTTTAGTATTTTTTCCATCAATCACACACAATTTTCACCTCCTGACTGTTGCAAATTGAATGTTAACAAATATAACAGACTATCATTCTGAGCCCAGCATTTTTTCATTCTTGTCCCAATTTTGGGTGCCCACTACTGTCTATTGATATGTAAAACACTTTCAAGCAGCAATTAGTGATCAATACTAACATCTAGTAAACATCATTTCTTTATTGACCAGAAATCAGTAGAACAATGCTTTACCTGACTCCAGCTGGGCTCCTCCACTTCTTCCTGGCTGGAAGGCCCAGGTTGGATGTCGGAAGCCTCAGCTGGTATGGAAGGAAGCATGGAAGGAAGAGTAGAGAGGGATTCCCTGACTTCATTGTGGTCTGACAGAAATCGCAGTCTCTCATAGTACCACAGCCTGGGGACATAAACGTCATCTGCTGCAGCTCCGGACCTCTGGGAATCTGTAACCTTCTTGCGCTCCCTAAGATAAGTGCTCCTCAGGCCACCAATTTTGGCTTTTAAATAGGGGATAGTTGCTGTGGGGACCACCGGCTTCACCAACTCCAGCAGTTTCTCCAGCGCTGCCTGCCTCTTCTGTTTGTGATTATAGTGGGGGTGTCTCACCTGCCACAGACAGGGCAGCTCCCTGTATTTGTCAATGAACAGGGGGAGGAAATTGTGGTCTTTGAACCCATCCATTTTCTCTGCAAGACACAAAACAAGACAAACCCTAATCTCAGGCCAAACTCCCTTAATCTTGTTACAATATAGGCTTCCATTTAGAAGCAGTATAGGCCCAAGTTTAGATCCTACCTTCGTTATCACGATCGGCGCCTCCGATGCTCCTTCCTCCGCTCACAGATCGTACGTAAGACGCACGCGTGTTATGCTTTATACACACTGCGCACACGTGTATCTCCGCCCACCCCTGACGTTCTTTCTAGTCTATTCCCCGCCCCTTTTCGTTCGGCGCAGTGGGGGAAGAGCACATGGCGGATACACAGCAGGTGCGTGCTAATTGTAGCAACGAGGAGGAGGAGGAGGAGGAAAGGCCGGATCCGGACACGTCCCAATCCAGAAGGAGATTTAAGGACTCAAATATGTCCTTTGGGGAGATGTTGTAGATGGTCGACATCCTGAAGAAGGCCGACTATGACGGGAAGTATGGGCCTTACCCCAACCCCAATATCAGAAAGGCCAAGATCATGGCGAAAGTGGTCAGGAGTCTGCACCGGAATTTCGGGGTACGGCGATCGAAAGATCAGCTCAGGAACCGGTGGTCGGACCTCAAATTATGAGAATATGAGCAGTACAGAAAGATCCGGATAGTGCTGCAAAAAAGTAAGTAGTTGTCCTGTGTTCCTATTCTTTATGTTTATTACGTTCGTGCTGCTCCATGTGCTTTTAGGAACGGTTGTACAGTTTAAAATGGCAACTTTCATGTTCATGGGCACATTATTCGTTCGGATCAAACATTTTGCTTTCGAACTCTAAAATACCATTGTTTAGGCTATATGCATTTGGCCACCATTTTGACGCCCTATACTTGTCTTAAAAGAATTGGGTTGTGTAGATGGCTTTATTACTAGAATGAAATGCAAACTAGATTCTGTGTAAGGAGAGGACACTCAGCAGCTGTTTACACATCTGGACACTGGAGCACTAGTGTGGGACACAAGAACAGCCTTTTTATTAGGGGGGCCACACAGGTGCTCCAGTGTATACTATAGGGGGGGTCTCCATCTGTGAAGCTTGTACTAAACAGGTAAAGTATTGCAGCTTGACAAAGGACACTGAAAATGCTACATCTTGGAACTCTGCTAAAATTGACAATTGTACCCCACTTCCAAGCAATGTTTCCTATTTCTAGTTCTGCCATCAAATATCTGTGTGCTAATTATACCATTTTTGTTTTACATAGGGGATAAAAGACTCGGAGGACACCCCTCATCCGAGGAGACCAGAGCCCCCCCCTCTGGAAGAAGGGGAAATCCCACCAACACAATCTGGGCAGGAGGAAGAAGACGTGGTGGAACTAGTCACCACAACAGGTGAGTGTCTGCGACCACAGGCACAGATAAGAGATGGATGGCGGCATTTTTTTTGACCTAATTTATTTTGGGGTTCCTCTCTTTTTAGGTGATCGTGAGGTTGTGGATCCAGATCCTTTCACATCCGAAAGTGCCCAGATCCTGATCGGGGAGATCATGGGGTGTAATTTACAATTGGAAATCATCAAGAAAAACATCAATGATGTTATTCCAAAAAATAAAAACATCATTGATGTTTTGGGGCGAGTTTAAAGCCCCCCCAAATCCCTTTCTTCTTTTGTGTGCTACAATGTGCTAAATGTTTTTGTGATTTTTCACAAAGCCAATTTGGAGGATTCACGCAGTGTGCCAACATGTGCTATCTGCCATCACGGGAGATCAATGGACGCGTTTTGGGGGTGCAACCCCTTCCTCAATAATAAAGTAGCGGTGAGGAAGGGCTTGCTCCCCCAAAACACGTCCCTTGATCCCCCCTGATGGCAGATAGCACATGTTGACATTGTTAAATTCGTGTGCTTCTTCCAAATTTGGCTTTTCCTGGGGTGACTTCACCCCATCTGAACGCTATATCAAACACAGTTCCTAAATACTCATGTGTGATATTGCCTTCAAATTCTACCAAATGCGACGTTTGTAAGTTCAAGATTTGTGTCTTTCTTGTTGGTTTTACACAGGCCTGTTTTATCTAAAATGGAAATTTTGAGTTTTGATAATGCCACCCCAAAGATTGTTATACAACAAACATGTTGGTTTGTTTGAAAAACCTTTGGTAAATGCACATGTGATTGTGCAGGTATTAAAAAGATTGTTAATCAAGAATGTGTGGATTATTGTCTCAACACTACAACACTTTTGGGGTGATGTCATTGTTGTTTTGTGAGAAAACGGGGGTTATTTACTAAGGGCAAATCCTCTTGGCAATACAAGTGCAGTTTCAGTGCAGTTGCAACTGCACTTGTAGTGAAATGTGTTTTTGCATTTTAGTAAATAACAGCCAACAGTGCTTTGTATAATAAGGTTACAAAATCATGACATTTTCTGGACTCAACACATTTCTGTCAGGGTCAGCTAAAACAAACACAAGCAATAAATGTCCACAAAGAATTTCTTTTTTTATTTTATTATAAAAAGGCTTCACAGATTTGCTGGCATATTGATAGCCCCCCTACCCACAAAGAACTCCAGGTAGCGTAACCGTACATCACGGGCATTCAGGGAGGGCAAGCCAGGACACCTGCTTTCAAGCGCCGTCAGTGTGGTTTGATGTATCATTCCGGCCTCAGGCCCAACTGAGCCAGCATAGTTGGCCGAATGTTTTCTTAAAAAGTTATGGAGAACACAGCACGCAAGTATAATATGGTTCAGTTTATACCCATATGGATGGGTGTCATAAATAGGCGGAACCGGCTGGCCAGGATTCCAAATGTGTTCTCCACCACTCTTTGGGCTCTGGCCAGCCAGTAATTAAAAATCCTCTGTTCCGGGGTGAGGGTCCTCATTGGGAATGGCCGCAACAGGTGGTCCCCCAGTGCAAAAGCTTCATCAGCAACGAACACAAATGGGAGTCCTTCAACATTGTCCTCTGGAGCTGGCAAGTCCAAGCTGCCATTCTGGAGACGCCTAAAAAACTCAGTCTGGGCGATGACTCCACCATTGGACATCCGGCCATTCTTCCCCACGTCCACATACAGGAAGTCGTAATTAGCCGACACCACCGCCAACATCACAATACTATTGAATCCCTTGTAATTATAATAGTACGACCCCGAGTTGGGTGATGGGACGATGTGGACGTGTTTCCCATCAATTGCCCCTCCGCAGTTAGGAAAGTCCCACCGCTCGGCAAAGTGGGAGGCCACAGTCTGCCATTCCTGTGGCGTGGAAGGAAACCGTTGAGGCAAAAACAATAAACATTACTATTTTTCTCAGAAACATGGCAAGCAGATTAGACACAAACATTATGGGGCAACCTCCAGATAGCATTTATTAAGGGGAATTTAACAACACCAAAGTATAAGGTACACCTATCATATCCCCCCCCCCCATGGGCCATTTCTAACATTATAGGGGGTGTGTGGAAATCTTGGACAGGTAACCCTCTTCACTTCATTGAGAGATGAATGCCTAAATAATGGGTATTACTTGGAACAGCCCCTCCTTAGTTACACTATTGGCAGACCACTGGACAGGTAAGAAGTGTCATAATACAAAGATATAAATACACACTGTACACATTTGAGGACATTTAGACATTCTGCTATTACCTATCAAGATAATAATAGGATCCAAAAACTTTAAACAGTACCATTTGAAAGTATACAGGCAGGCCCTTGCACTACATGCTTTGGGGAATTCATCCATACATCTGACCACCAAAGAGATGGGTATAGTGTGTATGGCTTTGGCAAAGTCAGCAGATAGATGATTGAGGATAGATAGAGAATTGGGATCAGCTGACTTAGCAGTTGGGGGAGGGAGGGTTACTAAAAACTATTTGGGGACACCACCAAAAAAAAAGCCTCTGGAACTCTGCCAGAATTTAAAGCAAAAATAACATTTCAAAACATTTTAGGGGGTGTTTGGGGTAAAGCACTACTATGAAGCAGAAAAAATACATTGTTAAGTGACTACATGAGGTGAATATAGGGCCAGGAGACACCATGCTGGGGAGGTTATTGAAGGGCAAATATGTATGAAGGACCTAAAATAATAATTACATACAATTCCAGCATGCATGAGGACAAAGGGGACATTCACAGCATATTCCAATCATGGTAATTAGGGAATGAGGAAAGAAATACAATATATTAGCAAACATTCAATACAATAAAATGTGATATTAAAGGATAAAAATCTTACCTTCATATACTCCTTCTGCAGGACCTGGATGATGGCAGAACAGGTCTCTGGGATGATGATACCCAGAGCCTGGGGGGAGATGCCTGTCGAGAACTTGAAGTCCTGCAGACTTCTCCCTGTCGCCAAATACTGCAGGGTAGCGATGAGCCTCTGCTCCGGAGTGATGGCTTGCCTCATGCAGGTATCCTGCCTGCTGATATAGGGGGTCAGCGAAGCCAACAAACGGTGAAACACGGGGTCCGTCATCCTGAGAAAGCTCCTGAAATCATCAGGATTATTCTCACGGATCTCACGGAGCAAGGGCATATGAGAGAACTGGTCACGCTGAAGCAACCAATTCTTGGTCCATGAACTCCTCCCCACCCTGTTCATGGACTGGACTTGTGTCAAGGTCAGGACCCCAACACCAAGCCCCTGCACAGCACGAACTCTACGAGGAGTACGCATACGCAACATGGCTAGAAAATGGTCGGCTGCTCAGAACGAAGTAACAGAACGCACTGAAGAACAGCAAGGCCTGTGAAGAGCGACCTGAAAAACAGCAACGAGCGGACAAGATCACACAGAAAACTCCAATACGAACTGACTGCACGCACTGAAGAGCAGATACAAACCCACAAGCACAAACTGAACAGCAGAAAACGATCTGAAAACCACGAGTCTGAAAAAGTGCGAATCGTCTCTCACCAAACTTTTACTAACACAAGATTAGCAAAAGGAGCCCAAAGGGTGCCGCGCTTGGTTCTGAACCGGCCTTTTCTAGTCTCGTCGTACGTGGTGTACGTGCGTGGTTGGCGATCGGAAATTCCAACAACTTTGAGCGACCGTGTGTAGACAAAACAAGTTTGAGCCAACATCCGTCGGAAAAAATCCTAGGATTTTGTTGTTGGAATGTCCGAACAAAGTCCGACCGTGTGTACGCACTATTAGACTTTGTTAGTATAAACAGAATGGAAGAGCAGGACAGTGATGCTGGTTCTTTATCCCTATGCTTTTTATCCCTTCAGCAGGAGCCCTATTGATACAACACCATGTATTCCATAGTACTTTATACAAGGGTATATAGTACATACTCATTTTTCAGCAATGTACATGCATATTCTAGGCCTAGAACAGGAGCTATAATGTAACTCTTAAAACAGCTAGGGCAGAGAATGAAATTGACCTGTTGTATACAGGTAGCACAGGTTTGCTGACCTAGGGAAATATATCAGTTAAATAAAAACACAGAAAAGACCACATAAAATGAGTTGGTACAACCACAAAACATATACTGCAGATAATGTAACACAAACTGTATGTGTTCACATATTGTATCAAAAAGTCAGAGGAAGAGGAAAATGGTTAAAAATATAAAACTGTTTTCAAACTCACAAATTTTCATACCTGCTTTTTTTTTTAAAGAGAAACAAACATATTGAGATAACTCATAAGCACTATACTTTGATTGAAATTTCCTATGCAGGTTATTAAGCAGTGTCTCATATACTAGTTTTTGGTGGTGTAACAAGTAAACAGAGCCAAAAGAAAAAGGATCTAACCAGAATACAATTATATTTCCATGTCAAAAGTGAGATTGTGTGTAGCTGCTTCACATTATAAAAGTGTGATGTAATAAAGACCATGTGCTATTATGTATAACAATCTGTAAAAAACAGGTTATAACAAACCAAAATGGATAGAGGAAGAAGCCCAGGATTAGGTGATGAACAGCGATTGTTGGGAATTAACACTTGCTTTGCTTTGTATGGTTAAAACCTCTTCATCAGCAGCCAAAATGCTTATGTGTCTAGGTCCTCCTTAAAGCGGTGGTTCACCCACACCGCCAAAAAAAAAAAATATTAAAAGCCAGCAGCTACAAATACTGCAGCTGCTGACTTTTAATACATTGCCACTTACCTGTCCCGGGGTCCAGCGATGTCCTCAAAAAGTCAGAGGAAGAGGAAAATGGTTAAAAATATAAAACTTTTTTCAAACTCACAAATTTTCATACCTGCTTTTTTTTTAAAGAGAAACAAACATATTGAGATAACTCATAAGCACCGCCAAAAAAAAAAAAATATTAAAAGCCAGCAGCTACAAATACTGCAGCTGCTGACTTTTAATACATTGCCACTTACCTGTCCCGGGGTCCAGCGATGTCGGCAGGGGACGCCAAGAACCCGCTCAGTTCTCGGCAGCTGCCGCCGCCATCCTAGGTGAGGGAATCAGGAAGTGAAGCGTTGCGGCTTCACTTCCCGGCTCCCTACTGCGCATGCGCGAGTCGCGCTGCGCATCCCTAGTGGTCCCCGCTTTCTGCTGGGAGCTGTGTGTTCCCAGCAGACAGCGCGGTCGGGACGGGAAGAGGCATAGACTCCCATGGGAGTCTATGCCGGAAGTGGGTGCAAATACCTGTCTTTGACAGGTATCTGCACCCCCCTCCCCCCTGAAAGGTGCCAAATGTGACACCGGAGGGGGGGAGGGTTCCGAAAAGCGGAAGTTCCATTTTTGTGTGGAACTCCGCTTTAAGCAATATTTTGGCTGTTCTTCTTTACTCGTATGCACCTATAACAGTGCGCTTTCACCAGAGATAGCACCAGGTGCACACAGCAGTGAAGGTGTGTAAGCAGGGGCAGAAATTTAATTCTCAAGATTTGTTTTGTAATATAGTATGTATGGATGCTGTGTAGTAATAACTATTCTTGTTTTGTGTGTTATGTATAATTTTCAGTGTTTGCTCCTAATATGTATGTACATTGCATAATATAATGTATCTGGTGTACCTGTTGTATTTCTCAAGACCTGCTAGTATGTCTGACGGAGCATGGCATAGTAGCATTTCTTTTTCATCTTTGCTTATTTTTGGCATGAATACTTATTCCCTATTCCCATATATATGCTATAGGCTTCATGGAATCACTATTCCGTATCATAATCTGCATGTAAATGGGTACTTGTATGAGTCTCTTGTTACATATCGTTTGGATTTATTATTGATATTAATATTTACTGCTCAGATCTATTTTACATTATGTAAAAAAAGTACATTCTTACCACCTGTTCCTAATCTGAACAACAGTACAAAACCATACCCATATTAAAATGCTTCTTCTTCATATGGTGTTTAAAAATCTGTATCCTCCAACATAAATACTATTCAATGTTAAATGCAGAAAAATAACTGGGGGGGGGCAGAAAACAGTTGGCCCTGGGGGTAAGAAATATTAATCCAGCACTGTTGGTAGGAGAGATAAGTCTGCCAGCTGCAGTTATAAGTGACTGAAGCAGTGCCAGCATAGTGAGTGGTGCTGGTAAGCCTCCTAATGAAACATTACAATAGTCCAGATTAAAAATAATTAGTGCATGAAGCAAGTTGAGAAAAAGTGTTTGGAAGAAACCGTTTTTGAAATAATTCCATATGGTTTGTAAAGTATATATATATATATATATATATATATATATATATATATATACACTTTACACACCATATGGAATTATTTCAAAAACGGTTTCTTCCATATATATTGTATATATTATCCAATACAATAGACATATATATATGATTTACATAATTACTAAACGGAGATCAGTTTGAAAATGGGCCTCTACTAGAGGGGCAGGAGGTGGAGCCTAGCGGAGCAGACATGCATTGTTAGAGCTCCACACCGCTGAGGAGAGAAGAGAAGGACAAAGCGGAGCCTGCAGGCTCAAAAGGAATCCATTTGAACCTTTTTGCCCCAGGGAACAAACTGTGAAAGTTTGGGCAGGAAATATGGTACTGGGAGGAAACCGTGGCAGAAATAAAAATCACCTCACAAAGAGCTCACAGGCACTCACTGCAGCTGAAGCAGCTCCAGTCACCTCACAAGATACAGCATCAGGGCGCTCTCACAGACAGAAAATGTCACAGCAAGACTCTCCATTTGAGTCAGATACAGAACAAATCCTCTCACAAACTTCTCCACAAGCCTCCCCAGTATCCCCAGTAATATTACTACAATTTGAAAAGATGCTTCATAAGGCTTTAAAACAAACCTCAGACCAAATAACAAAAAGCCTAACCAAAGAAATAAGAGAGCTGGGAAACCGCACCGCAGCCTTAGAAATAAAAATGGATGAAATTGAAATTACAACCCAAGAAAATATAACAGAATTGGAACAATTAAAAAAAGAGAATTTAATACTTCAAACTAAGCTCGAAAATTACAAACTTGCGCATAAGGGGAATACCTGAAACTGTGACAGACCTGCAATCTACTATTACTGCTCTATTACAAGAATTAAAGCCAGATATCCCTATTGAACGTTTAGAACTGGACAGAGTACACAGAGCCCTCACAGCCAAAAAGAAAGATGGACCCCCACGTGATATAATCACAAAATTTCATTAATACAGAACGAAAGAACAAATACTAATTGCTGCAAGAGAAAAAAAGGAACTTAATTTTCAAGGACACAATTATCAAATTTTTGCTGACTTATCCCAACTTACTATTACTAAAAGACGATCCATGAAACCCCAACTAATGGAACTGCAACGCCACAACATTATGTATCAATGGGGCTTCCCCTTTTCAGTCAGATTTAACTACCAAGGTACAATTTACAGAAGCAGATCAGCAGATGAACTACAACAAACCCTTTTAAAATTAAATCTGACAGAACCCACAAGCAGCAACACTCCCACACGCAGAAGAATGGCGTCATCTTCACCTTCAGGCAGCACCCAGAAAATTTCAGAACAAAATGGGAATCATCATTCTCACAAAAGAGGCCGTTATGCCACATCATCCATGGACCAAGAAGATTCAATGGACTGACATCCTAATTCCTGATATCTCTTCATTTATTATACTAAGAGATGATTCTCTATAAAAAAACCTATATTTATAACTGAATGTAACTGCATTCTGATAGTCACACACTGTGTGGGATCATGTTACATTCCAGTTATATTTCTTATTACTTCTGATTCATATAGCCTTAGAATATATAAGTGAAATAAGGAAATTTTTGTTCAGTTATATATTATCAGGTAATAACAATAGATTTATTACTTTTTAGGACACATATGTTCAATAATCCAGAAGTAATGGAAGCTTTTTCTTTCTTTTCTTAAAACAAATATATTATTACCTAACTAGTTCCTAGAATTATGTTTTTGTTTATTCTAATCTGAAGCAATACAACCTCAATTTTATGAGTTAACATATCTAAACAGTTACATATGAATAAAATATGTAATTGTTTACTCTAAAAGGGTTAAAATCCCAAAACAATTCAAACTATCTTCATCAATACCAAAGTTATTAACAGTACCTTTCTAACTGAATTATTTAGCCTAGGGCAAGACTAACCATATACAACCACCCTGGAATAAATAATTTCAACAAAAACAATATCTCCTGTAAGCGGAAGATCCGTGTACCCCCATTAGCCCTCCTCATTCTCCCAACCATATTATGTGGGAGTGTGACGAAGGCACTTATTCCCCTGAGAGAGATATTTATTCTCTTTCACGGGTAAATTGTGATTACTTGCAAAAAATTATTTATACAATGTATCATCTAAGCTCATATGTTTTTTGTTTACTCTTTACTCCAGAATTCACTGGTTTCTTTTCTATCTATTCATCTCTTCAGTCCACACAGTTTGATCTGCGCAGTCAGCTCTGCATAACAAAAAGTAAGTCAAACTATTTGATCTATTGCCATGGCACCACTGAATATACTTTCCCTGAATGTTCAGGGAATAAATGTCCCTCAAAAAAGGACCAAAGCCTTCCGTACTTTCCATAACAAGAAGGCTCACATAGTATGCCTCCAAGAAACACTTCACCAAAGATTCTACTCCAAAATATATTTCTCCTTTTTATCAACAAATTTACACGGCTTCTGCCTGTACCAAGCAAAGGGGAACTCTAATTGCATTTCACCGATCCACACCATTCACCTTATCATCAGAAATTAAAGACCCAGAAGGTAGATACCTGATACTCATGGGTTATATAATGGATACAGCAATCACGGTGATTTCCTACTACGCTCCTAACAATCAACCTACACCATTCCTCTCACATATATTACAAGTGATTAATACACACAAAATAGGAACAGTGATAATGTGTGGGGATTCGAACCAGGTCCTCCTCCCATTTCTAGATAAATCACCTTTTACACCATCCAAAATAACCTCTAGATTACCTTTTTCTCAACTTCTTTCCAAATACAATCTGGTAGATTCATGGAGAGAAAGTAACCCAATGAAAAAGAAATTCACTTATTTCTCGCACCCTCATCAAACCTTCACCAGAATAGATCATATTTTTCTAACAATAGGAATGATACCAGAAATTATTGCATCAGATATAATTCCGATTCCGTGGTCTGACCATAATGCAGTATACACTACTATAGCCTCAGCCATACCAAAAGCGCATGACCCAACGTGGTACTTACCGGACATAATGCTCAAACACCCACTACATCAGATGGCCATTGAACAATCTTTAAAGGAATACATATCAATTAATAATACAACAGACATCTCCCCAATAACACTGTGGGAAGCTCATAAGCCTGTCTTGCGTGGTACAATACAAAGAAAAATGGCACTATTTAAACGGGAACGCAAAAATCTAGCAAAAAAACTAGAACTCAATTTTAATGCAGCCTACATATCATTTCAAGATAATCCATCTCAGAGTACAAAATCTCATCTGGAAAAATCTAGATTGGAATACGATCTATTTCTCACTGAGTCAGTTGATAAATCCCTTAAACGCTCCAAACAGAATTTCTACATGAATACAAACAAACCAGGTACATATTTGGCTCAGGCATTAAATTCAACTAACAAATCTTTCAAACCAATACGTTTGAAATTATCAAAAAATGTTTACACTTGTAATCCAGTTAAAATAGTCCATAAATTTCACTCACATCTCGCAACTTTATACAAGACAAACAATGAATTTAATCCTACAGAAGCTGAATCCTTCTTCTCAAAAATAACCTTACCTGAGTTATCTCAGAATCAAAAAAGCAGTTTGGATGAGCCTATAACTATAGATGAAGTTGCTAACGCCATAAAAGACCTAAAACTTAACAAAAGACCAGGCCCAGACGGCTACTCGGCTTTATACTATAAAACATTCTCAGAAATACTCTCTCCCATTCTCACTGAAACTTTTAACAAACTTCTAGATGGACATTCTTTTCGGCAAGAAACACTAATGGCAATTGTTTGTATGATCCCAAAACCCCTTTCTGATGATACTTCCTGTGTGAATTATCGGCCTACCTCTCTGTTAAACCTTGATATTAAATTATTAGCAAAAATAATAGCAAAACACCTCAATAGCATTATAGGAAAATTAATACATAGAGATCAAGTAGGCTTCATGCCAAATAGACAGGCAGGCGATAATATACGCAGGGCAATGTTATTGGCACATATTGCTAAAAAACGGAAAATCCCTTTATGTTTTCTATCTCTCGATATTAAGAGGGCATTTGACACAGTATCCTGGCAATATATGCAATATTCATTACAAAAATGGGGTTTTGGACCCCACTTTTTAACATGGATCAAAGCATTATATAATAAACCCAAAGCCTATATAAAATATGCTGGATACAAATCTGAAGCCTTTAATATCGAAAGAGGTACCCGACAGGGTGCCCATTATCTCCCTTATTATTTGCCCTTGTACTCGAACCCATGGCCCAATACATCAGAACAAACCAAACTATAACTGGCATTGAAGTAGGAGGTATTACACACAAATTATGTATATTTGTAGACGATATATTACTTTTTCTATCATCACCACAGGTCTCTGGTCCTAACTTAATACCAGCTCTTGATGGATTTGCAGCCCTATCCGGCCTTATGATTAATCATAAGAAATGCCTAGTGCTTAATATTTCACTCACAAACATGCAATTGATCCCGGCTAGGGCTGCACACCCATTCACATGGGCAGAAAAATCAATCCCATATCTTGGAATTCATTTAACAGCATCTCATTCTGACTTATTCTCAACCAATTATCCTCCTGTATTAAGACAGATCACAAATCTAATAAAACAATGGTCACAACTTCCTTTATCCTGGATAGGGAAGATTAATGCAATCAAAATGACTATTCTACCCAAATTGCTTTATCTATTCAGAGTCCTCCCTATTCCAATTCCTTCCTATTTTTTGAGAATAGTACAAAAAAGAGCAACTTCGTTTATATGGGGCTCTTCTAAACCACGTATACCTATACACACACTACATCTTCCCAAAAATAAAGGAGGCCTGGGATACCCTAATTTTACTAACTACTACAGAGCAGCACATTTGGCCAGTCTGTCCAAATACCATGCAAAACAGGAAATCCCATTATGGGTATTTATAGAGGCTTCAGAAAATGACCCTCTATTAATATCAAATTTATTATGGCTTGATCCTAAAGACCGCTTTAAAATTCATAATCCCATAACTAAACACTTCTTATCTCTCTGGGATAAACTAAAAACCAAATATCAGTTACAATCTCCACACAATCCTCTCTTTTCTTTTATCAGAAATCAGGCCTTTTGTCCGGCATAGATCTACCCAAATTCTTTTAAAGCTTGGACAACATCAGGCATTCAGACACTAAATGACTTTATAGCATCTAAATCATTCCTTTCATTCCCATTGCTTAGAGAAAAATATGATCTACCAAACTCTGAGATATTTAGATATCTCCAAATCAAAAATTTCTATACACATTCCTAAAGGGGGATACACCATTATCCCAATTATCCATTTTTGAATCAATCTGTACAAAAGATCCATTTGCTAAAGGTACAATTTCATCACTTTATAATCAATTATATGGAGTAGCAAATCTTAATAGACCCTCTTACGTTCAGAGGTGGGAGGAGGACCTGGGACGAACTTTAGAAGACACGGACTGGTCTAACATATGGCTCACATCTAAGTCATCTTCACCCAACATCTTAGCACTGGAGACAAATTATAAAGTCCTAACTCGCTGGTACCTTGTACCCGCTAGAGTGGCAAAATATTCACCTAATACCTCAACTCTTTGTTTTCGAGGATGCCCAGAAATAGGCACATATTTACACATATGGTGGACGTGCCCAGTAATCCAAACCTTCTGGAAGGAAGTCTTTGTGATTGCATCTAAAATATTTAAAAAAATAATACAACCAGATCAATAATTAACTTTACTTAATCTGAAACCGGAATGGTTAACACTCTCTCAATTCAAACTTATGATCCAACTAATAACGGCTGGAAAACAAACAGTGGCCAAGGCATGGAAATCTCCTACATTGGTACTAGCAGAAACAATTCACAGAATGAATAATACAATGTCCCATGCTAAGATGTTAGCCATCGATCAAAATCAAATTCCAAAATTTGAAAAACTTTGGCATCCTTGGATAAAACAACAGTTCCTGTCAAACTTCAATGACTCTGTCCTGTTGCCATGGTAACAGATTAAATAACTTACAGAGACACCCATTCTAAGGCTTCAAAGAGAACTAAAAAGAATAATAAACTGACGAGCGGGACAACCTTGTGGACCATACCTCTACCTTTCAACCCCTTTTCTTCTTTCTCTTTCCTTTTCTCCACCTTACGATTAAAGCTCATTATCAGAATTTATTTGACCTTTATACACTCTACTTGTAAACAATATGTATAGTAGGTGAAAATCATTTAAATACCTACAAAAGTAACTAAGGAAATGATATATATCTTTAATTTAGGTTTACGTGAACCCAATGTTTAATATTTGAAATTTCATGATATTAACCTATATAAACCCTACTGTAAAACATTGAGCTTACTTTATAGATCCTTGTAAACTTACTTTATGTATCTTTATAACATTGTATACTCAATAAACTTCTTTTGACAAGGAAAATGGGCCTCTACTCAATAAAAAAAAAAACTGTATTCATTGTATCCACATATCTTTCCACTGATGTATAAAAAGATATCTTCAAATAGCTCAAAGTAAATATTAAACGAAAAAAATTAAAATAACCAAATTTGCCATACTGCAGACTAATATTAAAAAACACATTTTGTTCTTAACCTTTTCCTAGTAGATAGGGCAATAACAAGCAGGCTTGCAGTGCGTTACAAATCCCATTAACCGTAGGCTGAAAAATCTGAAATCCCTATCAATCATCTCCCTTCCACTAATACTTTAATTGTATAAGGGATTTTGCATCTTGGAACTGAAGAGATAACATTATCATCATCAGAATCAGATTCTGGCAGGCTTAAATAACAAAATAAAATAATTGTCACAGTTTATGTACAGCTGTGGAGACAAAACATCTAACTAATTGGCATAGTTTAACTAGTTAGCATACCACCTCTAGTGTTTTAGTATTTAATGTGACAACACACAGGATATTGATTTCATTTAATGTAAATTAATGTATCAATTCCCCTTCCTTTGCTCACAATGATGCTCTTATAATAAAGCATACCCTTTCTTGTTTGTGTGTGGATGTATTGCTCCATCACAATCAATATGGCAGCTGAGAAGTTGACACACTAACAGGTTGTCAAGTTCACTTTAATTATATGTAATATCTCATAGGGAAGATGGCTTTCGGGACTCACTTTGACAGAATGCTGGCAACAGAGTTGATCCTGGGGTGTATTCATGAAGATGTGCACTGCATACAGACAAGTGCTAAATAGCTTATGAACTAACTACATAAGTAAGATGTGTGACACAATGATTTTAGTACATGTATGAAGTGATTCTTTTCAGCAGAGCAGTTTTCAATCATGCTTATTAAGCCAGCATAATTTTATAATAAGAAGAAGAAAAAAAAAACAGGCAATTCTCGTATGTATACTGTAGGAAAACAATTTTCAGCAATACGCATAGCAGGAATTCAGTAAGTATAGAACACAGGCAAGACGGAAAGATAAGAAAAATATTTCAATACAGGTTTAGCAAAACAATCCTTTATGAACAATGTAAAACTTCCCAACTTTTATAACATAAAAAATGTATAAAACAATGCACTCCAGTTAGTTGAGAAACAGCTAAAATTAAGTGTATCATTATTTCTGCTCGTTAATTCAAATTCTCTATTTACTCTACTATATATCACATGTTTGAGGATTTGGAAAACTGAATGTGATTTTTTCACAATTAACCTGGTGTAAGTGATGCTTGCTGGGAAATTTCTGAAGTTGCAAGCTACATAAAGCATGAACGGTGCCTTTTTCATGCATGTTCAACGTATTCTGTTACGATGGACCTGTACTTCATGTAATATATCAATAAATATTCTTAATGGCAAAAAAAGTATGAACGGGATAATCTGTGCTGATATATGGGACTCTTAAAGTGGTTCTAAAGGCTAGACATTTTTTACCTTAATGCGTTCCCTGCATTAAGGTAAAAAATGTCCCACTAGTTGTATTGCCCCCTCACCTCCCTTTATATTTACCTGAGTCATATCTTGATCCAGTGCTGTATCTGTCTGTAACAGTGCTGATCTCTCTCTCTCTCTCTCTCTCTCTCTCTCTCTCTCTCTCTCTCTCTCTCTCTCTCTCTCTCTCTCTCTCTCTCTCTCTCTCTCTCTCTCTCTCCCTCTCTCTCCTCACAGGCTCAGAAACAGCAGTGGGAGTCATTGGCACCTGCTGCTGTCAATCAAATCCAGTGAGGAGAGAGCAAGGGGTGGGACCGAGTCACAGTGTGTGTGTGTGAATGGATACACAAAACCCAGCTCAGGAGCAAGCCCGCAGGTGTGCCTACCATAGGAAGAGGCTTCCTATGGTGGCACACAGAGAAGAGGAGGAGCCAAGTGTGCCAGCGAGGGACCCCAGAATAGCAGGTTCTGAGCATGGTAAGTATACCATGTTTGGTATTTTAATTAAAAAATACCATTTACAACCACTTTAAAGTATTACCATGTTTTAGGCCTGAAACAAATACATATTATTTAATCCCATTTACTGTATATGAAGAGAAAAAGAGGAATATAAAAAAATACAAAACACAGTTCTATCCTTAAGTAGAGATTAAATATACAGTATCTAAAATGATTAGCTCCATTCAAAGGTTTGCCTTCAAACATCCTTCAAGGGGTCAGTTAACTCTATCTGTCTCTCATCTGAATCGAGGCCTACACAGAGCCTGTATAGATATTACAAGGTGCAGAAACAGGTTGAGCAGCCTTCCCCCCTTCACTGGAGCTCCCTTCCCTGGACTCTTCCCATATCATTTGTTTTTTAAGATTATTTAGAATACATACTTTTTGGCTTTCTATGACCCATCACATGACAGGTGGGGTCCTCTTTCTCTTCTTTCTGTTTGGACTGTAAGTGGTCCTATGGTTCCCATGTGATCCCAGGTATGCATGATGACATGCGTCCATGAGGCCCTGGATTTACAGGAAGTGGCTTAAATAACACTAAATATCATTCAAGAGCAGAATATACAGCGGTGAAGAATGTAGAAGAAGGTAAGGAGGTATGGAGCAGTGCTAGGTTATAAAGAGTGTGAGACATTGTGAGGCATTGTTTAGGGGGTTTGAACCATTAAAAAAATAGCTGGACATGGACTTTAAGGCCCAACTGAACACTTAGTTCAAATTAACTAGCTACATTCCAGGTGCGGCAGATTACCTAAATGCATTCCAGGTACCTCAAAGCACATTCATTACAGTTCATTTTCTTTCTAAAGTAACCACAGCATGAGTTTAAAAATTATTTCCTCTGACAAAATGCAGAAAAGAAGGACCCTTCAACTTTGTGGGGAAACACTGGTCTCTCTACAGAGGCATGACACTTCCCTTTCTACGTCTAATTGGAGAGCTCTGGCTCTAACTCAGCAGGGGGCATGTCAGACCTTTGCAAAGGGATCATTGCTTCTCCATATAAAGCAAGTTTCTCATTCTTCTGCATGGCAGGCCACAGAATTTTCTAAACTAGTTTGTCATTTGTCATTTGTCATGCTCTCAGATCAAATTGTGTGCTCAGATTTACACATCAATGGCTGCAGGAAGTGCTAGAAGCATTATGTTTGTAACCTGCAATGCCAAGAAGCTGGAAGAGGTTGTCCAGATCCTGGGAGACAAGTTCCCATGTAAATTAGTGGCAAAAAAGATTGATTTGCCCGAGTACCAGGGAGAACCAGATGAATCTCAATTCACAAGTGCAAAGAAGTGGCAAAAGAGATTCAGGACCAAGTTATTGTTGAAGACACGTGTTTATGTTTAATGCCGTAGGATGCCCTCCAGGTCCTTATATAAAATGGTTTCTTAATAAGCTAAAACCCGACAGTTTACGTCGGATGTTAACAGGATTTGTGGACAAGTCAACCTATGCCCTCTGCACATTTGCTTACAGCACTAGAAATCCAGATGAGTACTTCTCTTTGGCAAATAGTATCTCCATGAGGGCCACAGGACTTTAGATGGGACCCATGTTTTCAGCTGGATAGTTTTGAACAGATGTATGCAGAACTTCCAAAGTGAGTGAAGAACAGCATTTCTCATCAATACAGAGCACTAAAGGAAATGTCAGAATATTTCATCCAGAATAGTACACCCAAAGTAGTTCTCAAAGATCTGAAGCAACCATGCACTCCATTGAACTCTTGTCAAAATATTTGAAATCCGGGATTTTTTTATTTAGATTGTTCTTATTTACATATATTGCATAATAAAGAGGAGGGCAAGTCAAAAAAATAAATAAATAAAAGTCATCAGCTACAAATACTGCAGCTTCTGACTTTTAATTGGACACTTACCTGTCCCAGGGTCCAGCGATGCGGGGGATCAAAGCCCCGCTCATCTCCCCCTCCGTTCAGTGGCGCCGGCATTGCAACTGTGGGTGCGGGGCTGTGGCTTCACAGCCTGGCACCCACTGTGCATGCGCGAGTGGCGCGGCGCGCCGCGATTGGCCGCTCAGTTACCTGGGACCTGTAATTGGTCCCAGATGATTGACAGAAGGGAGGAAGCAGAGCTGAGCCCTTCCTGTGCCGAGGGGGAAGTGATGTCACCAGCCCAGGCACTGGAAGAGGCAGACTACGAGGGACCCCCTAGCAACAGGCATTTAGAGGTAAGTAAAAAAAATATATATCCAAATGTTTTAACTCTACAATATCACCACACAGACAGAAACTACAATTTCTCTAATAAAGTAGGGAAAGGCTAGAATATTGGTCTTAGTTGTTTTGTTTCTTATGCCCCTTTTCCCTCTCTTCCTGTCTAAAGAAAGCCATTGTAAGCAGAACAGGACATACGGTTAAATCTCTCTCTAAAAAAAATAAAAATAAACCTCTGATGGCAGTACAAACCTAGCAGAAGTTATAATCCTTCCCCACTCTAATGCCCCATATACACGGTCGGACATTGATCGGACATTCCAACAACAAAATCCTAGGATTTTTTCCGACGGATGTTGGCTGAAACTTGTCTTGCACACACACAGTCACACAAAGTTGTCGGAAAATCCGATCATTCTGAACGTGGTGACGTAAAAACGTATGTCGGGACTATGAATGGGGCAGTAGCCAATAGCTTTCATCTCTTTATTTATTCTAAGCACGCGTGGTACTTTGTGCGTCTGATTTGTGTACACACGTTCGGAAATTCCGACAACGGATTTTGTTTGCGGAAAATTTTATAGTCTGCTCTCAAACTTTTTGTGGCCGAAAATCCGATGGAAAAACACTGATGGAGTCCACACACGGTCGGAATTTCCGACAACACGCTCCGATTGCACATTTTCCGTCGGAAAATCCGTGTGTATGGGACATAAAAGTAGGAAAAAAGTTAGGCGGACCAGCACTGATAGCCAATTAGGCTCTAGTGCATTTTTAAGTGTCAGCCTGAAACTGGTAGCTTGCTGACAGGAAGTAAGAGCAGAATGATGTTCTCATGATCAAGAATCAGACTGTGGAAAGAACCTTTTTTCTTTTCAGTTTGTTTTTATCAAACCAAATGCAGAATACAATAATGCAATTACCATTGCAATATGTATAACAAGTAATGGAAATCAAAAGTAATCAGTGTTTTCCACCAGTAAGAACATTGCTATAGTTCAATTTTCAATTAGAGAGTTATTTTAACATAACGGTTGAGAGTATAAATGAATAGACAGAAAAAGAAAACCATAAAGGAATTAACATAAAAAGAAGCAACAACAATAGGGGGCGTGGCTTGGATGGCTCCCGAGCAGACGTGTCTCGCTGAAGCTCCCGCTCCGGCCTGCCTGCACATAGCTGGAACCTGCAATTCTTCGCCACTAACTATGGGCAAACCACGCAAAAATAAAGAAACGGACCCCAGAGGACACGCCACCTGCTCTTCCTCGGTCCCCCCCGCCGCTCATCACCGAGTATTTTGGGCAGGGAGCTACGGCCGGACACCACGAGGCCAAGATGGCGCCGGCACCATGCACAGCAACCTCTCCATCTCCTTCTCCGCAAGCCTCCATTGACTGCAGGAACAACAGGTACGGATCCAAAGGTGACCTGCCCACTACACACTCTCCGACCCCCCCTGCTGACCTTTCGATCGCCCCCCCTCCTGAGGCCATATACTGGGCAGCCTGTCACAGACTTTTCCCCCATGCCTTATAGGGCCTGCGCCCTCTGTATCCTCTGGCCAGCCATCCCCCTCCTGGGACTCTAATGCTCCGGAATGGGACCCCCGTTCCCTGCCACAACGCTCCCAGCCACATAGGGACGGAGCCCCCTCTTTCTCCCCTCTCCAGAGAGACACAGCCCAGGCTCCAGCACCTTCCCAGGCCCCAAGGCCATCAGGATCCCAGGGGGCTTCTTCACACACGGGGAGCCCGCAAGGCCCATTGCTAACTAAGCAATCCAGCACTACTCCCCCTTCACTGCCACCTCAGAGGGGATCCTCCATGCCAGCTTCCTATTCGGCTGTAGTGCAGGGCTCCCATGCCCACATTACATCAGACTTTGATCTTGACCCTGAAGTATGTACATCTTGGCGAGATTACGTCCGTTGTATGCCCACAAAACAAGACTTCCGTATGCTCATTCAAGAAGTGCGGGACACTTGTAGAACTGAGATTAGCATGCTTCGCACTGATCTTCATCAACTGTCCACTAAAGTCGCATCTTTAGAGGAGGAAACAAACGACACTAAATTTGAAATCTCGCAAATACATGATCGCCTAACCTCACAAGTCACTACCCTTAGGGACTTCCAACGCCACCTTGAAGACCTAGACAATAGAGGTAGGCGTAACAATATTAGGATTCGAGGCCTTTCGAAGGCGACACAAGAAGAAGACCTGAATGTGACTTTGCAAGCCCTTTTCAATAGCATTCTAGGTCGCCTGGAACATCAGCGAGTTAAGCTTTGCGCCCCCGTGGGCCAGGATCCCACCCACGGGATTTGATCTGTAGGGTGCACAACTACACCCTTAAAGAGGATATTATGAGAAAGGCGTGAAACATGCATGCCATTGATTTTGACGGGGCCTCCATACAACTTTTTCCAGACCTATCATGGATCACCCTCCAACAAAGACAATCTCTGCAACCACTTCTCACCCTGTTAAGAGAACATGACTTTCGCTATCATTGGGGCTTCCCCTTTAGTCTCACGGCAAAAAAAGATGGAAGGTCCACAACCCTCCGATATCCAGAAGATCTTCAATTTTTCTGCAGGGAATTGGATATTCCGTTCCCACCTACCCCTGGATGGGAACCGTTGTCAGCACCCCCACCTCGCCCAGACCTAAGTCACAGGCTGGAAACGCACAAAACCGTGATCTGTGGGTCCTTCCCCACCACCATGTCAGAAATGAACTGCTGCTCATTTGAACTCCTTCTTCACCCAAATGTCTGACACCAGACTTACTCTGTTTGTCTCTTCCTATTTTTCTGCCTGAGAACCCGCAGATATATCCTGCTTATCCTATTCATCTATAGATTGGGCCCACTCAGCAAGCAGGTTCTCTTTTATGTTAGCAATACATGTTTGATTGTGACTATAAGTTTTAGATAGGACTTGCACAGCTAGCCGGGATATGCCATTCCCACCCCCCTTATTCCTCCTCTCTCTCACACGCCCTCTTTTTCCCTACCTTCTCCCCCTCTCTCCCTTCTCCCCCCCTTCTCCTCTCCATCCCCCCTCTCCTGTATCTACCTATACCCACTCACTTACTCTATCTCTCTCCCCTTCCTCTTACTTTCTGTTTCAGGGGAGGGGCATGGCTAGTTGGGAAGGTTATCCCTCCCCCCTTCTTTTTTGCTTCTCCTCTGTTGAGGGACAAGCTCTAGGGGAATATTATGAAGAGGGATACCCCCTGTACTTGTACCTTTATCTCATCCTTTTTGAATTCACAGAACACATTTTACTATTGCTCAAAATTCCACGAATCAATAGTCTCATTGTTTGTTTTTTTTTGAGTCATAGTCATGATTATAGATATGTCGGTTGCCAGTTGACAAATGCAGGTTCCATGTTTTTTCTGTTACTTAGTTTTTCTTTTTTGAATTTAGATGCAGGCAGGCCCGGAAGGGGGTCACCCCCTCCTTGGGTCCATCCTCTCCTCTCCCCCGGGGCTCTCCGAATGGCTCCTTTTCCTATTTTTTCTGACGGTGGCACTTCTGCCTCCTATGTCAGAGGGGGCCCTCTGGAGTTTCCCAGCCCACCACTTCGTGTAGGTGGGTTATATTGTGAATGGTTAACTAACCTTAATTTTGTACTGATCTTTGTGGTTTTTTTCTGTTTTTTGCACTTTTTTCTTTGCTTTTCTCCCACTGTTATTTCCATTCCTCTTCTCTTTCTCTTCCTCAACCTTTTGGGCGCCGCCCATCTCGGGGACCCGGTTCATGTTCGGGAGGTCGCAGACCTCCAAACCGCACTCACCATGAAGACCCGCTTCATGGACCTCCTATACACCAAGGCTCTACTACATCCACTACGTAAGCTACCGTTTCCTCCCCCAAAGTATCCACCATGATTGACATATTTTCACTAAACATAAAGGGCCTTAACTTAAATGTTAAGAGAAGCCTAGCGTTACGAGTGTTTAAACGGTCTAAAGCTGACAATATTTTCATTCAGGAGACTCACCTTGCTAAAACGGGCACCATGACATTTGCACGACGACAGTATCCTCACATATACCAGGCCTCTGGCCCACATAAACGGGCAGGGGTAGCAATCCTTTTTAAGCAAGGCTCCCCCTTCCAGCTACAATCTCTATATTCTGACCCATTAGGACACTACCTCATCCTCCGAGGCCTTTGGAGAGGTGCTAATATCACCCTATGCAATGTCTATGCCCCAAACGCGAATCAAATCCCCTTTTTGTCTAAGGTCTTTGACCGACTGTTTGAGGCCCCCCATCAATACCTGGTGATCAGAGGAGATTTTAACCTCGTTCATTCTCCGGGCCTTGATAAACACTCAGTAGGTCAGAGGAAAACCCAAGTAACCGCCAATAGAACAGCCACCCAGTTTCGCCAACTAACTAGGAAATATGCTCTGTTTGATACTTGGCGCACCACCTACCCATCAGCTAAACAATTTACTTTCTATTCCCATCCCCATATGTCCCACTCACGACTAGATTATTTTTTTGTTAATGCTCCAACTTTGCGAACATGCATGGACTCAGACATTCAGGCCATTTCTTGGTCGGATCATGTCCCGATTACGCTCTCCCTGGCACTCTCCCCAAGCTCCTTTCGTAAATGCCATTGGCGTCTAAACGACTTTCTACTTAAACATGGCCCATCTAGAATAGAACTAGAACAAACTCTGAAACTGTACTTTGCGGAAAATTGTTCTTCTGAGATCTCCGCCCCATCTTTGTGGGAAGCCCATAAGGTGGTCTTCCGAGGCCAATGCATCTCGCTCTCCACTGCCCTGAAAAAAAACGCTAATACAACACGCAGCGCCCTTTTAGACAAACTTAAACATTTAGAAGCGCGCTTGCTCACATCCCCGTTACTAGAAATCCTTAGAGAACTCATTAGTGTTAGGGCTGGATTGAGAGATATTGACATGGGTAAGATAGAAAAGGCGTTGATTAGGCTTAGACAGACTTATTACGACAAAGCCAACAAGCCACACACGCTCTTGGCGAAACAGCTTCGTGACAAAGCAGCAACAACTACCACTACACATCTTAGAGACGCAAATGGCGTCCTTCAGTCCCACCCTAACAAAATAGCACAGCTTTTTCACGATTTCTACTCTTCACTGTATAATGATCCGCATGATCCGCACAACCCATCCCCTCCTGACCTGTCCCAGGCCATCCATACCTATCTAGCAGACGCGGATACCCCTAGGCTTACTTCCTCTGCTCTGGAGACTCTTAACGCCTCCATTACAGAGGAGGAAGTAACAGAAACAATTAGACTACTGCCAAATAATAAAGCCCCTGGACCTGATGGACTACCGTACCTCTATTACAAGATGTTCCTACCACATTTACTCCCCCATATGACAAATCTCTTTAACTCATTTCTTTCTGACACACCCCTCCCCAGAGATATGCAAAATTCCTACATGACACTAATCCCAAAACCAGGGAAAGACCACACTCTTCCGTTCAATTACAGACCGATAGCACTCCTCAATACAGACTTAAAATTTTTTACGAAACTGCTGGTTAAAGAACTTCATGCCATCCCTGGTCCATAGAGACCAAGTGGGATTTATCCCTTTTCGACAGGCTGGGGATAACACCCGGAGGGTCATCGATCTGATTGAGGTTGCGAACAGGAACACAATGGAGGCAATACTGCTCAGTCTGGATGCCGAAAAAGCCTTTGACAGGCTGGGCTGGCCTTTCCTGTTTGCGACTCTCAATCGGGCTGTTATTGAAGGCCCATTCCTCCGAGCTATTACCCATCTATACTCGACCCCTACAGCCCAGGTTCGCACTAACTTTGCCACTTCCCCTACCTTTCTGATTTCTAACGGGACCCGCCAAGGTTGTCCACTTTCCCCTCTTTTATATGCCCTATGCATTGAACCGCTAGCAGCCCATATCAGAAATAACCCAAGTATTCATGGTATTCCAGTCCGTACTAGGGATTTTAAGATTTCCTTATTTGCGGATGATGTCCTTCTAACTCTCACCCAACCTCATACATCTCTCCCGAACTTACAGGTTGAGCTGGATAGATATAGCACCCTCTCGGGTTATAAAATTAACACTTCCAAAACGGAGGTTCTTCCTCTTAATCTATCCCCCCATACATTATCAACACTTTCACAAACATTTCCATATTCTTGGCAGTCCTTTTCCTTAAAATACCTTGGGGTACATATTACACCCACATACGATACTCTATATAAGGCCAACTTTCCCCAAATGTTTACCTCTATTAGAGCCTCCCTAACTAAATGGAAATCTTTGAAATTGTCCCTTTTTGGTAGAGTTGCAACCTTGAAGATGACCATACTACCCAGACTTCTGTATCTTTTTGAGACGCTCCCTATTCCCATTTCGTGCTCACACCTAAAAAAACTTCAGGGTGACCTGATAAACTTTTTCTGGAATTATAAAAGACATCGCGTTGCCAGATCGGTTTTATATGCTCCACGTAACCAAGGTGGACTGGCGTTCCCCAACATAGCCAAGTATTATCTAGCAGCTCAATTAAGACCTATAGCCTCCTGGTGTACCCTACATGCCTACAATAGGTGGACACAGATAGAGAAGTTGTGGATAGCCCCCATACACCCAAACTCCATGCTGTGGAGCTCTGATATACCACCCGGCAGCGTACAATTGCTAGGACCAATGGCCCTCTTACGCACATTATGGCGACGGGCCAAATCGAAATATCCGCTCTCCACCACATCTTCCCCAGTCACCTCATTCCTATTTACACCCAATATTCCTGACAGCTTAACCTCACAGATGTCCCACTTCTGGATGGATAAGGCCATATTTCGTTATGGCCAACTAATTGACCCTAAAACCAGATTGCTAAGATCCTTCCAAGAACTGCAAAAGGCGTTTGATATTCCTAAACAGGCCTTTTCAGTTATCTACAACTACGCCATTATGCACAATCACTGGGGTCGAACTTAAGATTTTCACCCTTGACAGACTTCGAAAAGCTATGTTTAGAGGGTTCGTCCCCTAAGGGCATGATTTCCCGCACCTATCAGATACTGGTCACAGATTTCTCACCGGATGGGCCGCGACATCCATATATGGCTAAGTGGGAGCAGGCGCTGGGTACAGACCTATCTTTAAAGACCTAGCAATCCATATGGACCCAGGCTACTAAAAGCTCCATATGCACGCTTTATAAAGAGAATCAATATAAGATTTTATTTCATTGGTATCAGACCCCTAACCTGCTCCACTCCATATACCCCACGGCTGACTCCCGTTGTTGGAGATGTTATAATAATAGGGGGACATTATTTCATGTCTACTGGACCTGCCCTCTAATCATCCCTTACTGGGGTATGGTACAATCCTTACTCCAGTCCATCTTTGATATTGGAGTGCTCCTTGATCCGAAGATTTATCTCTTGGGCCTCCCACCTGCCACCTTCTCTAAAATATCCAAAAAACTCTTAGCCCATGTGCTTACTGCAGCACGTTGTTTGATGGCTCTAAAGTGGAAAAAAAGAGAACCCCCCTCACTGACTGAGCTGCACTCCAGGATCAGAGATGTTAAGAGAATGGAATATCTTATGGCCTCATTAAATGATACTCTTGATAAGCATAACCGTATTTGGGAACCCTGGGTCCTGTTGGAGACTCCTGCGACCTAATGATCTGTGTCATTTACGTATTTATGACCCGTTCCTCCCCGGGCTGTCCTGGATTCTGGAGATGGGTGGCCATCCTCTCTCCCTTCTTCCTTCCTTCTTTACTCTTTTCCTTCTTTTTTTTTTTTTATGAGTTTATACATTGGTGCAAAGGGTACTAATGGATATACTGTTTGAGATGTTTTATAATCCAATAAACTCATTCCGCTTAATCACTAAATGTTTACATTGAACGGCTTTGTCGTCCAATGCTCAGCTGATTGTGTGTCAAATTGAACTGTGATATTATCATCTTTTTTTTTTTTTTTTATCTCCCTGTACCCAATGCTATAGTGCTGTATATTTTTGTGAAAAAAAAAAAAAAAATAAAAACTGTCAGTTATAAAAAAAAAAGAAGCAACAACAAACCATTATAGACACCACATAATACCAAAAATCCTCATTTTCAAATGACACAGCATCGTGCATCCTCTGCCTAAAAGTCCTTTAACGGGTATTCACAGAGCCAACAGTTCCAGTTATCATAAAATTTTTTAATAGACTTCATGTCGTAGGCAAGCAATCTTTCGAATTGAGCGGCATTCTGTACCCTTTTAATTGTTTCTGACACTTTAGGGGCTAAATTGGATTTCCAAAGTGACACTATGGTCATACGGGCTGCTGTGAAAATTTGAATGATTAGAAAACAAAATTGCTTTGGGACATTACCTAATTTATGTTGAAGGAGTGTCATTTCTGGTACTGGGGAGATGAAAAAGCCTGTAATCCTTGAGATTAGAGAGAATATTCCATTGTAGAAGCTGCGGAGACATTTACAGTTCCAGAAAACATGGAACATAGTTCCCACATCTGCACACCCTCTCCAACATTTAGTATCAGTATTAGGGAAGATTTTGGATAGCTTAACAGGAACAAGATAGCCTCTATTTGTAATTTTTAGAAAGTCAACCCAATGGTTGACACATCTGGAGGCCCTAAAAGGTAGTTCCTCTTGCCTGTTTTCCAATTAATGCTACAAAACGATATCCCCAGATCTTTTTCCCATGCTAACATGTGGGCTGTTTTTGTATCTTCTTCCTTAGATTGTAAGTGGGCATAAAATTCTGAAATACCTCCTTTTTTATATGGTCTGTTCTGTAGTTCCTCTCAAATCTCTTTATGCACTGCAATAGACCTGATATCGCTGTCATTGAGTAAGTGTTTAACCTGGAAAGTTTCTTAGTGGTTAAACATTGGGGGCGTTACATCAATGTCTTTGATGTAATTTATCCCATGAGAGAGACAAGGTTTTATTTTTATAGATGGAATTATATATTCTATTACTGGAATCAGAGCCTTGATATGGAGCTGATTATTTTTGTTGTTTTGTCTATGATGGATCGAATTCCAGGCATACACAGATGCCTGGATAGCTGGGAGATCAGGAATATGTGTTGTAAGGCCAGTTCTAGAGGCCAGTAATAAGGATAAAAGATCTGAAGAAGCCGTTAAGGCCTTTTCCAACATAACCCAATGTTTATCAGAAGTAGAGTCACACCAAGCATGAAGTTGTTCTAATAACACTGCTATATGATAGTTTTCCAGGACTGGGAGACCTACCCCCCATCTTGTTTCGACTTTAAAAGCATTGAAAATGAGATTTTAGGGATTTTTCCTAGCCAAATGAATTTTTTGAGCAGAGTGTCAATTTTTTTTAAATAAACTAGCTGGTATTATGATAGGAATTGTCCTAAAAAGATAAAGGATCTTGGGGAGTACCATCATTTTGAATGCTGCTATGCATCCTAGCCAATTCAGTTAATATTTTGCAATACGTTGGGTATCCTGGGAGATGGTCTGTATAAGTGGCTGGAAATTTGCTTTATATGTGTTGGCAGTGGGGGTCATCAGGACTATAACGAGATAAGGTAACTTACCTTGCGCCCAGATGTAGGGGAATTGTTTTTTTAAGTGGCCTAGAATTGTACTGGAGATGTTTATCAGTAAAACAGTGGATTTAGTGGTGTTACATTTGTAATAGGACATATTGCTAAATTTGTTAATAATAAATTGGACTGTTTTTAACAAAGATTCTGGGTTAGTAAGAGTAAGGACTATGTCATCCGCAAAGAGTCCAATTTTATGTTGCTGTCCTGCTACTGTAATACCTGTAACTTCGGGGTTGGCTCTAATTGATCCTGCCAGCCGTTCCATTATTAGGGTGAAAATAAGGGGAGAGAGTGGACACCCCTGTTTAGTACCATTAGAAATTTGAAAGGTTTCAGATAGGGCATTAGAGGTGTATATGTTTGCAGAAGGGTTAGCATAGGAAAGAACCTTTTTTCAATCTGTTTAACTGCAATGAAGTGAGATCAGGGACCTGGCTAAAGCCTAGTACACACGGGCTGAATGTCGGGTGGCATCAGCCGGTTCATTTCAAATCGGCCAACATTTGGCACGTGTGTACTGGAGTCTGACAAAAGGCGGTCAAACAGACATGACTGAAAAAGGTCTGCTGACTGGCTCCTGATCAGCACTCTCAGCCAATGGCTGAGAGCACTGACTGGAGTGTTCTGTCTGAAGTGTTCTGTCAGAACACAATAGAACAGCAGGAGAGATTGCTGCACCGTGTAGGGTAGTTAGTATAGCGGCTCCTCTTTAACTGTCAGTTTTTTTTTGTTCCGCCCTCCTCGGTTGAGGGAAAAAAAAACTACTAGTGTGTATGGGGCTAAGGGTCACTATACATGTTACAATCTGACCATACAATCTGTGTACAGGCACTTGCATTACATAGTTGTTAATAGATCTAAAGGAGATTGTACAAACATGTTGTAAGGTGTGTAATGAGATTAACATGCTTGAAAAAAAAGAGGTGGTGGAACAGAATTACATCTTCTTGTGCAGGTAAGACTAGTTACAGTACATAGTTATCAAAGTTGAAAAAGATAGTGATATCCATCAAGTTTACTGTCCTACAGCTACTGCAGCTGTGGTCCACAGGAAAGCAGCAGATCCATGTGAAAATTCTCCCTGACACCCCAGAGGACAGTTGGATCAATTACCTAGATCAAAATATTGTTATATAAGCCTTTAGTAATTTGGATATTTTAGTTGCAAAAAAATACATATAGCCTTTTTGAGATTTCACAACTGTTTTTACTAGACATGTGCACACTGAAATATTTCGTTTCGGAATTTTGTTTTCGCCCGAAAAATAAATTTATTTAGTTACTCCCGAAATTCGTTTTTATTTATTTTGTTTTTCGTTAAAAATTGCATTCGTCCGAAAATCCAAATTAATTAAGGTCGAATCTGTCATTGAAGGCTTATGGTGTCTGTCGAATGTTCAAAGAAGATTCGATGGAGCAGCTAAACTGTACGACGCCGCAATCGTACATTTCCGTTCGAATTTTCCGCCTACAAGCTAGCTGTAGTAGAATTCTAATGTTGTATGACTAGTAATAATTATATTTATTAATTTTTTTACTAGTCAACCAACATTAAAATTTTTCTATAGCTAATGGGCGTATGCATTTGACCGGAAATGTACGATTGCAGCGTCGTACAGTTTAGCTGCTCCTTCGAATCTTCTTAGAACTTTCGACATATACCATAAGCCAAAGATTTGACGTTAGTATGTTTTTCATTGCTTGTCGAATCCTCATCGTTCATGTTGAATGGTCTACTCTACCCCAACAGTCAGCTAACTTTCACATTCGTTTCTCAATCTCCAAGTGCAATCCGATGTTGTCGTCAGATATTGATATGGCATTATAATATAGAATCTATAATAATAAATCCTCCCCCACAACACGGGCAGCCTCTGAGGCTCACAACACTAGCAACACTAGTATCACTATCAAGTTCACAACACTAACACAATAGCAGCAGATTATTATGAAAAAGTTAAGTTGAACTGTAGCTTGCTTCACTATTGTTCTGCTGCTGTGCTTATGCTTAATTGCTAAATAATTCAGGTTCTCTGACAAACGGACCAGCTAACATTGACTGTCTTCTGAAACAATTCAGTGTGTGTGTCTCTCTCTGCTAGCAAATCGTAAGTGAAATTAAGTTGGCTGTATGTGTGTACTTAGTTCTAGCTATTTTACTGCCCCTCCTCTTTGGTCACAATCGGCCAATAACATTCATCATCATCATTATTTTTATTTACTTCCCCCACCCAATTCCAGCAGCGATCTTTTCTCTCTATGTTGAATCTTTTCTCTCTATGTCGAATCTTTTCTCTCTATGTAGAATAATCTTGGACTAATAGAGTTAAGGTTAGGCACATTCGACCACAGGTTCGATAGACACAGATTGGTATTGTCAGCGTCATGTCGAATTTCCTATCTATATTGAACTGTTGTCGCAACAAAAATGAAAACAAAGCATTTGTTTATGTCGGGTCTTTCGGTTTTCGTATTCTGCGCTTACCTGAAATTCGGAGGAAAATTAATTCGGGCGAAAATGAATGCACATGTCTAGTTTTTACTAATGCTGCCTACAGTGGTAAAGCATTCTAGAGCTTAACCAAGTTGGCTGTAAACAAATCTTTCCTAAACGGATAGCATATCTTCTTTCCTACATATGCAACTGCCCCTTTTTTGTCTTTGGATAAAAATTTTCCAAATCTTTCAACTTGTCTATTCAATAAGTTTAGTATCTTTCACTGTAATATTTTACACTTTATTAATTATAATACTAATGCGTTATAGTAGGTATTATTATTTATAATGTAATACTGTATTTATATATGTATATGTATTATTATTATTACACATATTTTGATGCCTTTTAATACACCAGCATATTTAGAATGAAATCTGTTAAAAAGACCCTGCAACATATGATATGCATTTACATAAAATATCTTGGATTGGGCCTATCATTTGTGTACCAACTAATATGAAAAACTATTCTCCAAAGGCACCTGCAATTTTCAGCTGATCATGGCAAGTGATTAAAATAATTATTTTGTTTTACATGCACCAACAGGGATTTTACACTTTTAGACCATTAGATGTCTTGTGATTTTAATCACTAGTTAATTCCTTAATGTGCTGAATTAAACATGGTTCCAAGAATCAAGGCTGGTGCTATCCAGAGTGTGAACACTTAAAACAGACATGTAATGATTCAGCCAAATTCCTTCGGGATGACCTGAAGCTCTTGCTAGATATTTAAGTTTAATTATTTTGAAAAAACGAAGACGCAAATGTCAAGTAACTTTTTGCTTTTACGGTAAAAAAACTTTATAGCTATATTCCTAGTACAAGAACATCAGTGCAGATTTACATGGAAATGTACTTTTTTTTTTCATTATGGCTAATACTTTCAAAATTATGTATATTATGAGTTACAATATTACTGCAGAATATAATCCAAACAGAGAAAGGGACTGCTCATCTAGATCTTGCTAGCTGGGGCCACAATTAATGTATAACATATTAAGAAGAAGAGAAAACCCACACACAATGCTGCACCGACGAGTTGTAATTTTAAACGTTTATTTCCATATAGAAAATGTTTTAACCAACAATCCTATCCCGCATCCCTTTCGTTAAAAAACTTGCAACCGAGTTGTTGTCGCTCATTTCCCGACATCATTTGGCACAAATGTAGTATATTCGTAGGTTCTTCTGCCTTGTCAACCCATCTGCAAACATACGATTCATTTGCAGATCCAAGCCTCCGAGCCGCTGTCAGTCATCTGATATCACTCGACATAGGCTTCACTGCTTATAGAATTCACTGTCCATGGGGTTGCCATCTCATCCATTTGGAGATGAGCATGTATTGCTTGTATAGTATAGTATAGTATAGTATAGTATAGTATAGTATAGTATAGTATAGTATATATATATATATATATATATAGTATATAGTATAGTATAGTAAATATAATCAGCCTGTGGTTGATTGAGGTGGTAATTAGACCCACCTGGTGCCTTGGAGGTTGGGTGGTTGGTTGTGTTTGGTTTCAGAGTTAGGGGTGGCATACACTCTACAACCAATGCACATCAGATCCATTTAATACCACTTACTACCGATTCTTATCGGATTTGTTTCATACATTAATAACCAATTCGTATCTGAGTCATCTCTCGTTACAAACCAATTCGTAGCAGATATAATTTCATACGTTCGAACCATTGTCTATCATGTTCCCCATTCATAAAACTGTCATCACCTCATGTTGTAAGTCCCATGCCTCATTCTCACTGCTTCATAGAAATTTCATCATATCATTCGTATGTATTCGTACTCATTCATTAAGATTTATACCTCATTCGAGCCCAGTCGCATCAGTGACGTAACGACTCATTGCAGCCCATTGCTGTGAACCATTCGTATCTAGTCACCTAGGTGGCATGAACATTACGAATCCACGTAACTCACTCACACTACAGCCACTTCTGAATCAAGTTGCATCAGCGGCCTATGTCCCAAATCCTCTGCCCTACATACCACATCTCCTACAAACACCACACCTCCTACAAACCCCACCGTTACTCACACCAACAGCCCGATCCAAGTCTAGTCGCATCATCAGCACAACGATTCGGATCCTTGGCACTACAAACCTCAACATTACTCACACCAACAGCCCAATCCGAGTTTTGTCGCATCATTGGCACAACGATTTGGATCCTTGTCACTAGGGATGAGCCGAACACCCCCCTGTTCGGTTCGC
Organism: Lithobates clamitans; assembly: GCA_037952925.1. NCBI lineage: Eukaryota > Metazoa > Chordata > Amphibia > Anura > Ranidae > Lithobates > Lithobates clamitans. The sequence continues at coordinate 1,107,234 of JBBGZY010000178.1, read as the reverse complement.
ACCAGAACATGCGAACAGGAAAAAAGTTCATTCGAACACGCGAACACTGTTAAAGTCTATGGGACACGAACATGAATAATCAAAAGTGCTAATTTTAAAGGCTTATATGCAAGTTATTGTCATAAAAAGTGTTTGGGGACCTGGGTCCTGCCCCAGGGGACATGGATCAATGCAAAAAAAAGTTTTAAAAACGGACGTTTTTTCAGGAGCAGTGGTTTTAATAATGCTTAAAGTCAAACAATAAAAGTGTAATATCCCTTTAAATTTTCATAGCTGGGGGGTGTCTATAGTATGCCTGTAAAGGGGCGCATGTTTCCCATGTTTAAAACAGTCTGACAGCAAAATTAAATTTCTAAGGAAAAAACCCATTTAAAACTACTCGCGGCTATTGCATTGCCGACAATACACATAGAAGTTCATTGATAAAAATGGCATGGGAATTCCCCACAGGGGAACCCCGAACCAAAATTTAAAAAAAAAATGACGTGGGAGTCCCCCTAAATTCCATACCAGGCCCTTCAGGTCTGGTATGGATATTAGGGGGAACCCCGGCCAAAATTTAAAAAAAAAATGATGTGGGGTTCCCCCTAAATTCCTTACCAGACCTGAAGGGTCTGGTATGGATTTTAAGGGGGACCCTGCGCCAAAAAAAAAAAAACGGTGTGGGGTCCCCCCAAAAATCCATACCAGACCCTTATCCGAGCACGCAACCTGGCAGGCCACAGGAAAAGAGGGGGGGATGAGAGTGTGGCCCCCCTCCTGAACCGTACCAGGCCACATGCCCTCAACATTGGGAGGGTGCTTTGGGGTAGCCCCCCAAATCACCTTGTCCCCATGTTGATCAGGACAAGGGCCTCATCCCCACAACCCTGGCCGGTGGTTGTGGGGGTCTGCGGGTGGGGGGCTTATCAAAATCTGGAAGCCCCCTTTAACAAGGGGACCCCCAGATCCCACCCCCCCTGTGTGAAATGGTAAGAGGGTACATACCCCTACCATTTCACTAATAAAACTGTCAAAAATGTTAAAAATGACAAGAGACAGTTTTTGACAATTCCTTTATTTAAATGCTTCTTCTTTCTTCTATCTTCCTTCATCTTCTTCTTCTGGTTCTTCTGGCTCTTCTGGTTCTTCGTCCGGCGTTCTCATCCAGCATCTCCTCCGCGGCGTCTTCTATCTTCTTCTCCTCAGGCCGCTCCGCACCCATGGCATGGGGGGAGGCTCCCGCTCTTCTCTTCATCTTCTTCATCTTCTTCTCTTCTTCTTTTCTTCTCTTCTTCTCTTCTTTTCTTCTTCATTTTCTTCTCCGGGCCGCTCCGCACCCATGCTGGCATAGAGGGAGGCTCCCGCTGTGTGACGGCGTCTCCTCGTCTGACGGTTCTTAAATAATAGGGCCACCCAGTGATCCCGCCCCCCTCTGACGCACGGTGACTTGACGGGACTTCCCTGTGACGTCACGGGGAATGCCACAGGGAAGTCCCATCATGTCCCGTGCGTCAGAGGGGGGCGGGGTCACCAGGTGGCCCCGCCCCCCGTTATTTAAGAACCGTCAGACGAGGAGATGCCATTACACAGCGGGAGCCTCCCTCCATGCCAGCATGGATGCAGAGCGGCCCGGAGAAGAAAATGAAGAAGAGAAGAAGAGAAGAAGGAAGAAGAGAAGAAGATGAAGAAGAAGATGAAGAGAAGAGCGGGAGCCTCCCCTCAAGCCATGGGTGCGGAGCGGCCCGAGGAGAAGAAGATAGAAGACGCCGCGGAGGAGATGCTGGACGAGAACGCCGGAGGAAGAACCAGAAGAAGAAGAAGGAAGATAGAAGAAAGAAGAAGAAAGAAGAAGCATTTAAATAAAGGAATTGTCAAAAACTGTCTCTTGTCATTTTTAACATTTTTGACAGTTTTTTAGTGAAATGGTAGGGGTAAGTACCCCTCTACCATTTCACACAGGGGGGGCCGGGATCTGGGGGTCCCCTTGTTAAAGGGGGCTTCCAGATTCCGATAAGCCCCCCGCCCACAGACCCCCACAACCACCAACCAGAGTTGTGGGGATGAGGCCCTTGTCCTCATCAACATGGGGACAAGGTGTTTTGGGGGGCTACCCCAAAGCACCCTCCCAATGTTGAGGGCATGTGGCCTGGTATGGTTCAGGAGGGGGGCCGCACTCTCGTCCCCCCCTCTTTTCCTGCGGCCTGCCAGGTTGCGTGCTCGGATAAGGGTCTGGTATGGATTTTTGGGGGGACCCGACGCCATTTTTTTTTTTTTTGGCGTGGGGTTCCCCTTAAAATCCATACCAGACCTGAAGGGTCTGGTACGGAATTTAGGGGGAACCTCACGTCAATTTGTAAAAAAATTTGGCCGGGGTTCCCCTTAATATCCATACCAGACCTGAAGGACCTGGTATGGAATTTAGGGGGACTCCCATGTCATTTTTTTTTTTAAATTTTGGTTCGGGGTTCCCCTGTGGGGAATTCCCATGGCGTTTTTATCAACGAACTTCTATGTGTATTGTCAGCAATGCAATAGCCGTGAGTAGTTTTAAATGGGTTTTTTCCTTCGAAATGTCATTTTGCTGTCAGACTGTTCTAAACACGGGAAACATGCGCCCCTTTACAGGAATACTATAGACTCCCCCCAGCTACGAAATTTAAAGGGATATTACACTTTTATTGTTTGACTTTAAGCATTATTAAAATTACTGCTCCTGAAAAAACGTCCGTTTTTAAAACTTTTTTTTGCATTGATCCATGTCCCCTGGGGCAGGACCCGGGTCCCCAAACACTTTTTATGACAATAACTTGCATATAAGCCTTTAAAATTAGCACTTTTGATTTCTCCCATAGACTTTTAAAGGGTATTCCGCGGCATTCAAATTTGCCGCGAACACCCCAAATTGTTCGCTGTTCGGCGAACTTGCGAACAGCCAATGTTCGAGTCGAACATGAGTTCTACTCGAAATCGAAGCTCATCCCTACTTGGCACTACAGATCCCACTCTTACTCATACCAACAGCCGATACAAGTCTAGTCGCATCATCAGCATTATGATTCGGATCCTCAGTGCTACAAAACTCACCATTACTCACACTTAAGCCGGCTAGAATCTAGTCGCATCAGCGGTACAAACTTAGCGGCACATCGATTCGGATCCTCGGCTCTACACTCAACACCATTTACTCACTCTGCAGCCCAATCTGAATCGAGTCGCATCGGCGTGACATTGTGGCGGCACAACGATTCGGATCCTCAGCTTTACATTACTCTTATCAAGCATAAACATACACATCTCACTCCATCTATTTCTATGCTGTTGCGTTCGGTCATTCCTACATGCTCAAATTCTGCTATCTTTTTGTTTTCGCCTTCCTGATAAGGCTGCTTACTTGCAATTGTTGCAAGCATCTCTGCAAGTGGCTCAAATTGGCCATTCTTCATCTCCAGTAGCAAATCGGCTGCTCACCTATTTTCTGTCACTTCCCCTTTAGGTCAGTAGTGTTCCAGTTGGTCCATCCTGCACCAGGTTTGGACGGTATTCCCTCAGAAAAAAAAAAAGAAAAAAGTGTGTTCATAAAAAAAAACACACACTGACAACAGGGCACGCACCTTCACCAGGGGGCCAGCCATGCCCCAAACAGCTCTTTGCAACCCCCCCTTTTAATCAATTTCCTATGTCACCTTACTACAGGTTCCCGGTCAACCCAGTTCTCGACCCCAACCAGGACTTCACAGCTAGGGCATCGAGTCAAGTGCATAGTACAAGGGATCCTCCCTTGCATTTCCCTTATGCACTCTTTCGCTATATATTTTACTTCACATACATAATTCGAGGTACTCCTAAGGCGTTAGTAACTGTCACATACATCTGTGCACTTCACTCTGTTTTCAAAGTGAGATCCTTCACCACGCAGACAAGGTCGCTCAACGTCAAGCTTGCTGGCAGTGCAAGCGTTAGCAGGCTGAACATATGTCAATAAGCTACAGATTGCAAGGCTTATATTATTTCGCCACCAAATTGTCATTTGGTACTAGAAAAAAAAAACACAGCCTGTGGTTGTGCGATACTTTTGCCCAGTTCCTTTCCTGGACCCTGTTGCATGAGGCACATTGCCAGAAAAGTCATCCACTATCTCGATTGCTTCCTGCGCATCAAAATACCCGGTGAGCCCCCAGTAGACGTTGACAGCTTAGGAGGGGTATTTGGTGAGTTAATGTGCCCATAGCAGAGAATAAAGTGTAATGCCCGGCACAGGCCATCACCTTCTTGGGTGTCAGGCTCGACGCATGGTCCATGTAGGCCAGCCTGCCTCCTGAGAAACTGACCCGCATCAGGTCCGTCGTTCACACCTTTACCCTTACTCGCGGGTGTACAAAGAGACAGCTACAATCCTTGCTGGGCATGCTCGATTTTGCCATGAGGATCATCTCTCAGGGGCGGTCCTTCATCTCACGCCTCTTAGTTTCCTCTCACAGGCACAAGATCCTGACCAAATTCCTAGGCTAGACACAGCAGCAATAGCAGATTTGTCAATGTGGGACGAATTTCTCACAAACTGGAATGGCATATCAATGTTCATTCCGTCTGCATCCTCTTCGTCACCTCGGGTAGCCACGGACGCCGCAGCCTCTACAGGCTTCACGGCAATTTTTGCCCATCATTGCTTACAGGCATGGCAACCAGAAATGACAGAAGTGACATTGTGGCAGCACAACGATTCGGATCCTCAGCTTTACATTACTCTTATCAAGCATAAACATTCACATCTCACTGCATCTATTTGTACGCTGTTGCGTTTGGTCATTCCTACATGCTCAAATTCTGCTATCTTTTTGTTTTCATCTTTCTGATAAGGCTGCTTACTTTCAATTGTTGCAAGCATCTCTGCAAGTGGCTCAAATTGGCCATTCTTCATCTCCAGTAGCAAATCGGCTGCTCACCTATTCTCTGTCACTTCCCCTTTAGGTCAGTAGTGTTCCAGTGGGTCCATCCTGCACCAGGTTTGGACGGTATTCCCTCAGAAAAAAAAGAAAAAAGTGTGTTCATAAAAAAAAAAACACACACTGACAACAGGGTGCGCACCTTCACTAGGGGGCCAGCCATGCCCCAAACAGCTCTTTGCAACTCCCCCTTTTAATCAATTTCCTTTGTTACCTTACTACAGGTTCCCGGTCAACCCAGTTCTCGACCCCAACAAGAACTTCACAGCTAGGGCATCGAGTCAGGTGCATAGTACAAGGGATCCTCCCTTGCATTTCCCTTAAGCACTCTTTCACTACATATTTTACTTCACATACATGATTTGAGTTGCTCCTAAGGCATTAGTAACTGTCACATACTTCTGTGCACTTCACTCTGTTTTCAAAGTGACATCCTTTACCACGCAGACAAGATCGCTCAACGTCAAGCTTGCTGGCAGTGCAAGCGTTAGCATGCTGAACATATGTCAATAAGCTACAGATCGCAAGGCTTATATTATTTCACCACCAAATTGTCATTTGGTACTAGAAAAAAAAAAACACAGCCCGTGGTTGTGTGATACTTTTGCCCAGTTCCTTTCCTGGACCCCGTTGCATGAGGCAAGTTGCCAGAAAAATCACCCACTATCTCGATGACTTCCTGCGCATCAAAATACCCGGTGAGCCCCCAGTAGACGTTGACAGCTTAAGAGGGGTATTTGGTGATTTAATGTGCCCATAGCAGAGAATAAAGTGTAATGCCAGCACAGGCCATCACCTTCTTGGGTGTCAGGCTCGACGCATGGTCCATGCAGGCCAGCCTGCCTCCCGACAAATTGACCCGCATCAGGTCGGTCATTCACACCTTTACCCTTACTAGTGGGTGTACAAAGAAACAGCTACAATTCTTGCTGGGCATGCTCGATTTTCTCACAAACTGGAATGGCATATCAACGTTCATTCCGTCGGCATCCTCTTCGTCACCTCAGGTAGCCACGGACACCGCAGCCTCCATAGGCTTCATGGCAATTTTTGCCCATCATTGCTTACAAGCATGGCAACCAGAAATCCTTATCCTTGGGTTCAGTCAGTCTTTCTCACTATTTGAACACTACCCCGTTGTGGCTGCAGCTCAAGTCTGGGGCAGCACCTGGGCAGGGCAAATTGTTAGCCATCATGTCCTTCCAATGCAGGTTGGTGCAACTATCCCTGCCGCATCAATTCAAAGTCTACTGCATCTATATCCCGGGCAAGTGCAAACACTCGGCCGACCCACTTTAACTTTACGACATTTTTCTTGTAGGAACCTCGAACCAACCCGACCACATTTCTCATTCCACCTTGGTCACAGCTAACACTGGATTAAAGCAACACCTACGCAATGTGACCCACCTTGTAAATCAGTCGTTATCCCGCAACACCCTGTAGGCCTATCATACAGCCTGGAATTCTTAAGTCCTGGTTCCTAGCCCCAAACCCCGGGGCAGTGTTGGGAGATCTTAACTACTTAACAACCACGCTATAGCCGAATGACGTCAGGAGGACCTGTCTCATCATGGATCACGGTAAATGGCTGCTGACAATGGCCGTTTACCACGTGATCACTCCGTCAAATGATGGAGCAATCACTTGTAAACAAACCGGCGTCACGTCCGGTTCCTCTCTCCCTCTCCGTACAGATCAGTACAGAGAGGGGAGAAGGGGGAGATCAGATGCTGCTGCAGCACTGTGGGCTGGATGTGTAGTGCCCACGGTGCTGATTTGTGCCCACTCCAGCCATTCAGCCAGCCATCCATCCATCCATCCATACTCAGCCAGTCATCCATATTCAGCCATCCATCCATGCTCAGCCAGCCATTCATCCATCCATGCTCAGCCAGCTATCCATACATCCATGATCAGCCAGCCATCTATACTCAGCCAGCCATCCATCCATACTCAGCCAGCCATCCATCCATCCATACTCAGCCATCCATCCATCCATACTCAGCCAGCCATCCAGCTATACTCAGCCAGCCATCCATCCATCCATACTCAGCCAGCCTTCCATCCATCCATGCTCAGCCAGCCATCCATACTCAGCCAGCTATCCATACTCAGCAATACCCATCCATCCATCCATGCTCAGCCAACCATCCATCCATACTCAGCCAGCCATCCATACTCAGCCAGCCATCCATACTCAGCAATACTCATCCATCCATCTATGCTCATCCATCCATCCATACTCAGCAATACTCATCCATGCTCATCCATCCATCCATATTCAGCAATACTCATCCATCCATCCATACTCAGCAATACTCATCCATCCATCTATGCTCATCTATCCATCCATACTCAGCAATACTCATCCATGCTCATCCATCCATCCATATTCAGCAATACTCATCCATCCATCCATCCATACTCAGCCAGCCATCCATACTCAGCAATACTCATCCATGCTCAGCAATCCATCCCTAATCAGCAATACTCATCCATGCTCATCCATCCATCCATTTTCAGCAATACTCATCCATCCATACTCAGCCATCCCATTCACCCCATCCATACTCATCCATACCCAGCAATACCCAGCCATATTTATCCGTACCCAGCCATGCCATCTGTACCCAGCCATACCCAGCCATCCCAACTGTACCCAGCTGTACCCAGCCATCCCATCTGTACTCAGCCGTACCCAGCCATCCCATCCATACCCAGCCGTGCCCGGCCATACTCAGCCATACCCAGCAGTACTCAGCCATACCCAGCCGTACTCAGCCCTACTCAGCCGTACCCAGCCCTACTCATCCGTACCCAGCCGTACTCAGCCGTACTCAGCCATACCCAGCCGTACCCATACATACTCAGCCATACCCAGTCGTACCCATCCATACCCAGCCATACCCAGCCATCCCATCCATACCCAGCTGTACCCAGCCATCCCATCCGTACTCACCTTCCGATGCAGGTTGGTGCAACTATCCCTGCAGCATCAATTCAAAGTCTACTGAATCTACATCCCAGGCAAGTGCACGGCTGACCCACTTTAACTTTGCGTCATTTTTCTCGTAGGAACCTGGAACCAACCCGACCACATCTCTCATCCCACCTTGGTCACAGCTGACACTGGATTAAAGCAACACCTACGCAATGTGACCCGCCTTGTAAATCAGTCGTTATCCCGCAACACCCTGTAGAACTATCATACAGCCTGGAATTCCTAAGTCAGGTTCCTAGCCCCAAACCCCGGGCAGTGTTGGGAGATCTTAACTACTTAACGACCGTGCTATAGCCGAATGACAGCTACAGCGTGGCTCGATAACTCTGGGAGGGCATACATTGACGTCCTCCCAGAATCTTGCTCCCACGCACTCCCTGGGGTGCACACCCAGGAACATCCGTGACCACTGGGTCCGGACAGCGGCCATTTACCAAATGATCGCTCTTTCAAATGACGGAGCAATCACGGTGTCACGTCCGGTTCCTCTCTCCCTCTCTGTACAGATCAGTACGGAGAGGGGAGAGATCAGATGCTGCTGCAGCGCTGTTGGCTGGATGTGTAGTGCCCATGGCGCTGATTTGTGCCCACTCCATCCATACTCAGCAAGCCATCCATACTCAGCCAGCCATCCATCCATCCATCCATACTCAGCCAGTCATCCGTATTCAGCCATCCATCCATGCTCAGCCAGCCATTCATCCATCCATGCTCAGCCAGCTATCCATACATCCATGATCAGCCAGCCATCTATACTCAGCCAGCCATCCATCCATACTCAGCCAGCCATCCATCCATCCATACCCAGCCAGCCATCCAGCTATACTCAGCCAGCCATCCATCCATCCATACTCAGCCAGCCTTCCATCCATCCATGCTCAGCCAGCCATCCATACTCAGCCAGCTATCCATACTCAGCAATACCCATCCATCCATCCATGCTCAGCCAACCATCCATCCATCCATGCTCAGCCAGCCATCCATACTCAGCCAGCCATCCATACTCAGCAATACTCATCCATCCATCTATGCTCATCCATCCATCCATCCTCAGCAATACTCATCCATGCTCATCCATCCATCCATATTCAGCAATACTCATCCATCCATCCATACTCAGCCAGCCATCCATACTCAGCAATACTCATCCATGCTCAGCAATCCATCCCTAATCAGCAATACTCACCCATGCTCATCCATCTATCCATTTTCAGCAATACTCATCCATCCATACTCAGCCATCCCATTCACCCCATCCATACTCAGCCATACCCAGCAATACCCAGCCATATTTATCTGTACCCAGCCATCCCAACTGTACCCAGCTGTACCCAGCCATCCCATCTGTACTCAGCCGTACCCAGCCATCCCATCCATACCCAGCCGTGCCCGGCCATACTCAGCCATACCCAGCAGTACTCAGCCATACCCAGCCGTACTCAGCCCTACTCAGCCGTACCCAGCCCTACTCATCCGTACCCAGCCGTACTCAGCCGTACTCAGTCGTACTCAGCCGTACTCAGCCATACCCAGCCGTACCCATACATACTCAGCCATACCCAGTCGTACCCATCCATACTCAGCCATACCCAGCAATACCCAGCCATACTCAGCCATAATCAGCTGTACCCAGCCATCCCATCCGTACTCACCTTCCGATGCAGGTTGGTGCAACTATCCCTGCAGCATCAACTCAAAGTCTACTGAATCTACATCCCAGGCAAGTGCACGGCTGACCCACTTTAACTTTGCATCATTTTTCTCGTAGGAACCTGGAACCAACCCGACCACATCTCTCATCCCACCTTGGTCACAGCTGACACTGGATTAAAGCAACACCTACGCAATGTGAACCGCCTTGTAACTCAGTCGTTATCCCGCAACACCCTGTAGGACTATCATACAGCCTGGAATTCCTAAGTCAGGTTCCTAGCCCCAAACCCCGGGCAGTGTTGGGAGATCTTAACTACTTAACGACCGTGCTATAGCCGAATGACAGCTACAGCGTGGCTCGATAACTCTGGGAGGGCATACATTGACGTCCTCCCAGAATCTTGCTTCCACGCGCTCCCTGGGGTGCACACCCAGGAACATCCGTGACCACTGGGTCCGGACAGCGGCCGTTTACCACATGATCGCTCTTTCAAATGACGGAGCAATCACGGTGTCACATCCGGTTCCTCTCTCCCTCTCTGTACAGATCAGTACGGAGAGGGGAGAGATCAGATGCTGCTGCAGCGCTGTTGGCTGGATGTGTAGTGCCCATGGCGCTGATTTGTTCCCACTCCATACATACTCAGCAAGCCATCCATACTCAGCCAGCCATCCATGCTCAGCCAGCCATCCATCCATGTTCAGCCAGCCATCCATACTCAGCCAGCCATCCATCCATACTCAGCCAGCCATCCATCCATACTCAGGCAGCCATCCATCCATACTCAGCCAGTCATCCATTCATCAATACTCAGCCAGCCATCCAGCCATACTCAGCCAGCCATCCATCTATCCATACTCAGCCAGCCATCCATGCTCAGCCAGCCTTCCATCCAACCATGCTCAGCCAGCCATCTATCCATCCATGCTCAGCCAGCCATCCATCCATCCATGCTCAGTCAGCCATCCATACTCAGCCAGCCATCCATACTCAGCAATACTCATCCATCCATCCATGCTCAGCCATCCCATCCACCCCGTCCATACTCAGCCATATCCAGAAATACCCAGCCATACTCAGTCGTACCCAGCCATCCCATGCGTACCCAGCCATACCCAGCCATCCCATCCATACTCAGCCGTACCCAGCCATACCATCTGTACCCAGCCATACGTGGCCGTACTCAGCCGTACCCAGCCATACTCAGCTGTACCCAGCCGTATCCAGTCGTACTCAGCCTTACCCAGCCGTACTCAGCCATACCCAGCCTTACCCATCCATACTCAGCCATCCCCAGAAATACCCAGCCATACTCAGCCGTACCTAGCCATTCCATCCATACCCAGCCATATCCAGCCATCCCATTTGTACCCAATCGTACCCAGCCATCCCATCTGTACTCAGTCTTACTCAGCCGTACCCAGCCATCCCATCCGTACCCAACCGTACCTGGCTGTACTCGGCCGTACCCAGCCATACTCAGCCGTACTCAGCCATACTCAGCCGTGCCATACCGTCCCCAGCCGTACTCAGCCGTACCCAGCCGTACTTAGCCGTACTCAGCCATACTCAGCCGTACCCAGCCGTACTCAGCTGTACTCAGCCGTACCTAGCCATACTCATTCATGCTCAGTCATCCCATCCATACTCAGCCATCCCCATCCATGACTCATCCATCCCCATTCATGCTCATCCATGCCACCTCCATGCCGCTAGAGTGCCTCACAAAAGTGTAATAGGTAGTCGAATTAGATTTGACATTTACAGTATGCCCCCAGAATGCCTGATGGCACTCCCTGCATGTTGGACCTCTCTATGTGATCAGGCTGTGTAAAAATCTCCCACATGTGATATCGCCGTACTCAGGAGGAGTAGGAGAATCTATTGTGGTGTGTAATTTTTGGTATGTACATGCTATGTGTTAGAAATATTGTATAAATAGACAACTTTGTGTAAAAAAATGTGTTTTCATTCGGGTTGTTTTCTTTCCAAATGGGGTCATTCTTGGGGTGTTTCCATTGTCCTGGTGCTCCAGGGCCTTCAAAAGTGTAAGAGGTAGTCAAGAAATTATATGTGTAATTTATGCTCAAAGAACGCCTGATGGTGCACCCATGTCTCACACATGCGGTATCGCCATTCTCAGGAGTAGGAGAATGTGTTTTGGGGTGTAATTTGTGCTATGCATATGCTGTGTGTGAGAAATAACCTGCTAATATAACAATTTTGTGGAAAAAAAAAAAAGAAAAATAATCTTGATTTTGCACCATGCCTCTTACTAAATACCTTGGAATGTCTAATTTCCAAAAAGGGGTCATTTGGGGGGTATTTGTACTTTCCTGACTTATTAGGGTCTCAAGAAATGAGATAGGCCGTCCGTACTTAAGGTGTGATCAATTTTCAGAGATTGGCACCGTAGCTTGTGGACTCTATAACTTTCACAAAGATCAAATAACATACACCGATTTGGGTTATTTTTACCAAAGAAATGTAGCAGTATAAATTTTGGTCAAAATTTATGAAGAAAAATTACTAATTAGCAAAATTCTACAACGGAAACTCAGAAAGATGCATTTTTTTTACAGAATTTTCTTTTTTTTCTTTATTGGTGCAAAAAATTTAAAACCCAGAGGTGATTAAATACCACCAAAAGAAAGCTCTTTTTGTGTAAAAAAAGGACAAAAATTTCATATAGGTACAGTATTGCATGACTGAGTAATTCAAAATGTGAGAGCACCGAAAGCTGAAAATTGGTCTGGTCAGGAAGGGGGTTTAAGTGCCCAGTGTTCAAGTGGTTAAACACATTCTGGCTTTCATATCGTACTGCCACACACAGCTGGCTCTATCACATAATACTATCAGACTCTACTTAGCTGGCATCCAGAATTTTGTCTCCTTACAAGCCATCCTTGTTCTCTGACCACGCAGTCAAAACCATCCTACATGGTATCCACAGGCAGCAACCCCAAAACTAGTAGCAAGCGCCTACCCAGCACTAGAGCTATCTTCAGAGACATATCTACCATCCTGTGAGACTCCCTCAAAAGGCGTTCCCCCGGGGGTGAGCCAGGGAGGTAAATTTAGGTGAAACTATTGTGAAAAAATGTAATAAAGGCGAATTTAGAATTTAATACGGCATATGTTCTACTTGAGAAACCACCCGGGAGTGTCAAGTTGGCAGATGGGAAGAAGAAGGAAAAGGAAAAAGGTAGATCACTGGAGATGGTGTAATAGGGAGAGAAGAAAAGGAGAAAAATCAGTCACAGGGTATAGGATGGTAGTGGGGAGAGAAAAGAAAAAAGAAAGAAAGAGAAAAAGGGAGAGGGGGGGGGAGGGAGAGAGAGAAGAAGGAGAGGGGTAAGTGAGGGAGGAATAGGAAACGGGAAAAAGAGAAGGGGGAGAAGAGAGAGGGGGCAAGGAAAGGGGGAGGAAAGAAGGGGGGGAAGGGGGAAAGGGGCAAAGGGAAGGGTAGGAGAGGGAAAGAGATGAGGGAGGGGGGAAGAAAGGGGAGGGAACACAAAAAGAGGGGGGGGAGGGGGGGGAGGGAAAGGGGGAACACAGAGCAAAGGCAGGCACGGAGGGGAAATGAGGGGGAAGAAAGAAGGGGGGAAGAGAAGGGGAATAAAAACAAAAAAGAAACAGAAAGGGTAAAAGATGAGGGAGAGAAACTGGAGGGGGAGGAGCTCGGACGTGCCACCTGTGAAGGGGAGTAAAAAAGGGAGAATCTGGATTGAACAAGGGGTAATAGTATCAATAAAATTACCCACCGTTGCTGTATTATTAAAAGCTAGACTCAGGGGCTAATAGCACACAGGATAAAGTGACTGATACAGCTGGTGGCCGATAAGTCACACCACAATGCCAAGGGGGAGCCGCTGTAGAAAAAGTACATAAAGAGGGGAAGGTATTAAAAGAATGATCTGAAGAATCGGCATGAGTTGCAAGGCACGCCGGGCAAGAAAGAAGGGGGAAGTATAGTGATAAGATAATAATGATCCCCATTCTTCCTATGAGACAGCAAGCAAGTACTTACAGGGGCTCCAAGTGGCGCAAGTGAGGTGCTGGGTTTCCGCCTGTGGAGGTTGGCTATCGAGTCTAGGCGTCTTAAATGCCTCCAACCCGGAAGTTCAACAGCGCTGGAGATAGCCGCTGCTGTTACTTCCGGGTCCGATCCTCCACTGTTGCGTAGGCGCGGGAGAATTACCCAGCGCAGGCGCACAGCTCGATAGTGATCGATGCCAAGGCGTCGATCATAGGAAGCAGCAGCTGGGCTCCGTGGAGCCCCTCCTGCTGCCGGAGGAACGCAAGCCCGCCGTGGGGGGAGAATTAACTCCTCACATCCCTCCAAGTCAGGAGGGTAAGTGCAAATAACAGTAGTAGCTTGGGTATATATAGAATGAGGCATAGAATAAACTAAGGAGGGGAGGGATGCAAAATTAGGACCTAGTTGGAGAGGTCCCCGCTCAGGCTTCTCTTTCAAACCCCATTTCTTGTCTAATTCATATCTAGGATGATGGTACCTATTAATAATACTATACCTTTCCTTGTAAACCATGTGGCACACACTTGAACCATAGCTACAAAGAGTTAACACCCACACAACAGCCCATTTCCTGTAGTTCGCTAGGAACAAACTGGGTGAGTTCAGTATGCTGCCATGGATAGGCACCAGGAAAAGAAAATTATGATAAGTATGATACAATTTTCTGTTTTACTGGTGCCTCCATGGCATCATATATATGATAGATCAATAACTAGCTCCAAAGGTGGGAAGCTTTAGAAAATTCTATCATAAGATTGTGAGTAAGCTATTGGCTTCACGCCAAAGACAGCTGTATGAGGACTACTAAGGCCATCAGTATTGCTGAAAGGATGTGCTATAATAGAACCTAATTGGCTTTCCTGCCTGTTGTGTTTTCTGACATCTCTGCATAAGGTGCCAACAATGTCCAGATGCTCCTGCAGCCCAGCCATATAGTGGGACTTTAGAATTAACTTTAGGAACCACAAGGTGATTGTGCGCTGGAGCTTTCTGCCATTGTTGATTTCTAAGGAACTAGGTATAGCTGCTATGGCTGGCTAATGACTGTTTGCAAGTGCCATAATTGATCTGGATGTATTGAAGGAGTACTTCACCTAAGTCAGTCACAGCAATTTTGATCTGGGATAGGCAAACAAACGGCCACAGCCTTATGACGCCATGACAACAGCAAAGCTGTGAACTTCCTGCAGCTCGAAGAGCCTCCCGGAGAATTCTTATGCCAAAAGCTGGCTTCAGATAGGCAAATGTCCACCCGGTAGAAAAAACTATTGAGGTCTATCCACAATAAACTCCCCATCCGCACCAACATCCAAATCCCGAGGACAGGCCACTGGAATGCACCCCCCTCAAGGGAGCATGCCCCCAAAGCCTGCCCCAAAAATGCCAGAGCAGATGGAAAAAGGACAACAGACAGCACCCAAATGCCCCTGTAGCAAGTGCACTAATCCAGCTACAATCACCTCAAACACCTGGTAAAACATAGGGAACATGATGATAGAAGCCTAGGTGGCAGCCTTGTTGATCTGAGAAACAGTAATCTGCAGCCAAAAGCTCAGGACACACTCATAGATTTAGTAGAGTGCACCTTGTCATGACAGGATGTAGCCTCAACCCTAGACCATGGAGTTATTTGATGGTTTGCTGAGTCGACTTGACATTATGGAGCTAGTACAGGGTCTATCTTGAAAAAAAAGAGGAAAGTAAAGGCTGAGAAATAAACTTTCCATTCTGACCACATCCAACCAAAAGATGGAAACTTCCTTTGGGTGAACTGGATGCAGACCAAAGAACAAGGATGTCCTGAAACAGATAGAAACTACCCCGAGTAAGATGGAGAACTGTTGTCTAACAACCTTATTTTAAACCGTAAAACGTTCCATGCCAGACAAGGCCAAGTCTTGAACAGTAACCTCCCCAAGTGAAGGCTACGAGTAACCTACTAAGGATCCCACAAGTCACAAGTGGAGATCCAGATCGCTCCTGGTCCAGACAGCTTGAATCTGAGACCAGAGTGTGAAAAGTTATCAATTAGGAAATGCACTCTGACCTGAGCTTAGGGCCATTAAAACATTCCCAAGGTGAGTCAGTTCCAGCGACGATCTCTGAAGGCTCTGAACCCCAAATTACTAGAATATCTGGAGGACTATGTCAGGTTGCTCGATAGAGCCTGCACCAATTATTCCCCATCTAAGGATTTTGCTAAAGGAATATTTCAGGAAGGCAATGAGGCTAGTACTGGGTCCAGCATCCTAATACATGAGGTGCTGACCAATGGACAAGGGGCAAGATCCCAGATTGGTAGTGCATAGGTCCGATAGCAAGGCACAGAAATCGTTTAAGGGATGGGAACATTAAAGCGGTTGTAAAGATGTTTTTTTTTTTTTTTAAAATAACAAACATGTTATACTTACCTTCACTGTGCAGCTCGTTCTGCACAGAGTGGCCCCGAACCTGGTCTTCTGGGGTCCCTCGGCGGCTGTTTCAGCTCCTCCCCGCAAGCATTTACCACCTTAATGCGAGGGCTCGCATGGTGGTGAGTGCTTGCGGGCGCGCTCCCGTGATACAGCCGGCGGCTATAGCCGCTCGCTGTATCACTCGGCCCCGCCCCCCGGCGCGCCGCGTCATCGGATGTGATTGACAGCAGCGCGAGCCAATGGCTGCGCTGCTTTCAATCCATCCACTGCAGCCAATCAGCGACCAGGCTGAGCTGCAATGAAGCTGACGAGGACGCGGACCGAAGATTCGAGGCGTCAGGTAAGTAAAACGGGGGGGCTGGGGGCGGCGGTACTGTCAAAAGTTTTTTCACCTTAATGCATAGAATGCATTAAGGTGAAAAAATTTTTACCTTTACAACCCCTTTAATTATCTTTGATGCCTACCAAAAGCAGAAAGTGTTCCAGACAAAGGGAGGCAATGTAAATTTGCCTCAAAATATACCAGGTAATGCCATCATGGGCTTTTCCATAGTGAACTGTTTGCCACCACCGCTGGGGCAGAAACACCTTGACCC
Source organism: Lithobates clamitans (assembly GCA_037952925.1). Classification (NCBI taxonomy): domain Eukaryota; kingdom Metazoa; phylum Chordata; class Amphibia; order Anura; family Ranidae; genus Lithobates; species Lithobates clamitans. Next base: position 1,090,602 of record JBBGZY010000178.1, on the reverse strand, counting down.
ATAAAACCTTCAGATGATATACAGAGTCCACAAGAGAAGAAAAGGTGCTTTTTAACAATTAGAAGGAGAAAAAACCTTGCAATCTGTACTCTTCTGCTAGTAATAAGTGTTTAACTCTAATGCTGTTGACCTGGACTGTCTCAAGAGAACCTGTCCCTGGAAGGCCATGCAGGCTACTTCTTTTGGCTGAGGAAATGCTGTAGCAAGTTCCTTACCTGTCCCCGGAAGGCCACGCAGGCTACTTCTTTTGACTGAGGAAAGGCTTAATCAAATTCCTTACCTAGAGCTTCATCTGGTTTCTTACCTGGCTCCTCTGGTTCTTCTCCACTTATGATAAATTTGCCTACATTAAAGGAAAATAGCCAGCAGGGGCAAAGCCTCAGGCTGAACATAAAGTACCAGCTTATCCTCTCTGTTCTTCCTTGTCAGCAGTTGGCCTACTCTTGGCTGAAGGAGGCTTTATGCAGTTAGTAGCAACAGTATTGTAATATAGCCTGAGTTATTCGCGATAACTTGGATATGTTAACTTCACTCAGCAATCCTTTTGCAGCTATGAATAGTAGGCAGAAGAGCTTCTGTCACCCTCTTTAAGGCAATCTTGACACATTGTTTACTTTGTAAACATAGCTTCACCCAGGATTCACATCTCCTTGCGGCTAAGCATAAAGGGCCAAAAAGCTTCTGTCTGCCCCTTAAAAGGCAGTCCTGACACACTATTCAGGCCATAGTGTTGGCGTTTGCAGTATGGAAGAGGAATTTCTATACCTTGGACTGTATTTTGGTGCTTCTCTCACGCATATTCCTGTCAGTAGGACAGGCTGGGCTCCTTAGCAGAGGGAGGGGCCAGTTAGCACCTGCACTCATAGTGCAGGGCAGCTTGAACAATGACATTTAGTCAGGTATAATAATAATGCCACACTGAGACATGAGCAAGGTCATATCTATTCACTATGTAGCAGGAAATGGCCCTTGATGCAGGTTTTGCAGCTATGGGCATGCTGGCATGCAGTCCTATCCTGTGAATGCCCTATCTGTAAGTCGCTGTGTTTTTAAACCCATGTCATGCCTGCCTCCCACTCCTGGCAACCTTCTCACCTTGCCCACTTCAGAGCTGGCTTCCAGGCAGTCTTGTCCAACTCCAAGATGGCCATTGGGGTAGTACTTGCCCAAACCAAAGATGGCCCCCTTGTGAGCTCTATCCATTTCACATGTTCAACATAATGCATCATTCCCTTGAATGTAGACACTTAGCTTTTCCTTCTACAATTGTCACTAGAATGCATACTGGAACATGGTGCAGCTGCAGTCCATCCGAGAGGAAATGTAACACACAACTTATGAAGCCAATCACTGATAAATTCCAAAAATGAGAAAACATACTTATCTTGGAAATGTGTTGTCACAGTTCCATGGATCCACTCACTTCTGGGAGGCAGGCTGCAGACACTGACAGATCTTCTAAGTAGTGATTTTGGAAACATAGACTATACCACAAAATTAATGATTTAGCTGTCAGAGAAATAGAAACTCTCAATGATGCTTATTGAGATGCTTAGGCAAAATGTTGTGTACTGTTGGTTTACTTTTCTTTTCCACTGATTGTTATTTTTTCCTTTCTTTTAAAAAATAAAAAAGCTTAAATAATGAGGTTAATGAAGAACTTTCTGGTACAAGAGTCCAGTGTAGTTGACAGAAGCTTCCATAACCCCCCAGGAGTAAAAACCTTCCAGGTTTTAAGCCCATTCTACTCATAAACCACCAAAAAATACCTTAACTTGACTTTTCCCACTAGCTCAAATACATTTCATAAATATGGCAATTGTTTACCAAAAGCTCTAGATTTTCACTCAAATTTCCATGAATTTAAAAACAAATTAAGTACCTTTATATTCTCAGATGACCTTTGTTTATAGTTCCTATCACAGGTAAAGATAATTACCATCTTCATTTTAAAATGACACAGACTGATTAACTAATGCCCTGTCACTATCTAACTGGAATAAACTGATTAATTTTAATTATTTCTAATATACACTACTAACAATTCCATATTTATTATTTTTTAATTGAAACCTTGAAACATTTCAAATAATAAGTAAGTTAATTTGTATTTTACAGAACTTTCCAAATTGTTAAATAATTTTCATCCCTACAATGACTTGCTGAGAAAATTAATATCTTCACCTTCCAATTAAATTATATCTTGGTAATAATTGCAGTAACTTATACTCTTGTGGCAGATATTTCTTTTCCCTAAGGGAGAAACAAAAGTGTTGGTTATTCATTACAAGCCCTGTAGAGTCTCCTTAGCATTCTAAATGGTCACTAACTGCTCCCAGGTTTATTACCTGACACCCATCCATCACTTTTTTCTGCACACTTTTTCCCTTTGGATATATTTAGAACCAAGTCACAATGCATGAAAGTTCATTACTCAAAAAACAACCTATACCTTAACATTTAGATTTTAGTATGAAAAATTAGGGCACATATAAAAACAATCACTGTTAGAATTAAATAGCTGCATTTAACATTTTACTTGAGTAAGCAGGTGAATAGTTAAAGGAAAGTATTTTTACTTTGTTGCCTGCTTATTGCTGACCTTGGCTTTACTGTGCTTCTGCCGCTGATTTGGCTTTACTCCATTGTCAAGTGCCTACTTACCTTACCTGCTGATGTAACTACCTGCTTCTGTGCATTGTCCTGCTATACACCAGCTGACATCTTCTGTGAGCTCTGCCATCCAGAACTTTCACACAAGCGAGAATTCCCCTTTAACTTCTGGTGATTACTTTGTTGACTCCTTGTCTGATGCTCCTACCTGAAAATCCTGCTGAATCTTCCAGGTCAGCATCTCCAGTTCGATGTTCCTACTGTCCCTTTGAACCCTCTTTTCCACCTTCCCCAGGCTAGTGTCCAACGCTCCATGCCATTTGTTTGACCAGCCTATGCCTATTAGCCTGGAAAACAGCCATGACTATTTTTTAACACCCAACCCCCCTTCAATTGACATTAATGGGGTTTGGTACACAAACCCACCTTGAACCAAATCCAGGCACATTCAGCTTTCCTTAGTATATAGACTAATGTGCAAACAGGACACAGCAGACCTCTTGTAAAATCTTGGGTTAAATCTCATTTATGATAGCAAAAAATGTCATAGATATTTGCCATATGTTGCAGTGACCAATATAGCCTCTGTTGGAATGTTTATCAATTCCAAAAAAAAATGCCTGCAGAAAATCTTCATTTGCTTCTTCTTATGCAGGTTTAGCTGAGCTGCATAATAAAACACATATACATAAAGATAGATGCAAAAATATTAAACATTCATACATAGGCATGCGCACAGGGTGTGCCGGGTGTGCCCAGGCACACCCTAATCCCCCCATGCGCATTAGTGTTATCGTTCTGTGTAGCAACAGGAACATGGGAAAGATCTCCCTCTTACCGGCTCTGCCATAAGAGAAGTGTGCCGGGGTCATATATATGTAGATACATACACATGCATGTGTGTTTGAGCTTAAGGGTGCATACCCTAATGCATTAGGCTGCGCACACCTATGCATTCATATCTCTAAACTATGCTGTAGCACAAGTGATGGAATGAACTGTATCCACATTGCTATCTGCTCATCCAAGATGGACCTAGTGCCTCTGTGCAAAATAATCCAGGATACAAACTAAATCAAGGTGAATATTGTGAACTGGAATATAGACTCCATGTGTGGTCTTAAACCAAGGTGGCCAGCGCGAGCTCTTGCTGTGGTGGTGGGTAGGACAGATTCCTACTGAAACAGTGTCATAGAATGATGGAGCTATTTTTGTTCAGACATTCTCCAGGGAAAGGATCTACTTCCAAGGTTTAGATGTTGGCTCAGAGTCTACTCAGCTATGTAAATTCTGTTGTGTGTGCAGCTCTTTGCTGTATCTGCAAATGTATGAGCCTCTCACCTTTTGTTGCAGAGTGATGAGATAATTTCAGCATAGACCAAGTCACCAAATTGAAACTTAATAATGTTTTTTTAACAATATTTGTCAGGAATGTATTCATGCAGTCACTAATTGGTTCACATTATCCACTTGCCCTACAGCACATTTACTGCTACAGGGCAGCCACGCTGTGCAGGATTACTTATACATTCGTGATCCTGCACTTCTGCCTATTGGATGCGAGTGCACTCCGCCCCCTCCCACTGTGAATCTACACAGCATGAGCTTATCAGCGGGTCCCGTGAACACAATGTCCGCTGGTACCCACTGATCATTTTGCACACAGACAGAACAGTGATCTGCCTAAAATATGTACACAAGGCAGATTGTTGTTCTGTCAGTAAAAAAGGCATGGATCTTGTGTTCCCGTAAAGCAGGAACACCGATTCATGCCTTCCACTAGTAAATGCACCTCCCCCACTACACTGAAACACCAGCTAGGCACACATTTAACCCTTTGATCACCCCTGTGTTAAACCCTTCCCAGCCAGTGTCATTAGTACGGTGACAGTGCATATTTTTAGCACTGAAGACTGTATTAGAGTCACTGGTTCCCAAAAAAGTGTCAAAAGTGTCAGTTAGGTGTCCAATTTGTCCGCTGCCATATCGCTCAGAAGAGAGCTATAAGTTGCTGATCACCGCCGTTACTAGAAAAATAATGTATGGATTCCATAAATATACACCATAGTTTGCAGACGCTATAACTTTTGCACAAATCAATATATGCTTATTGAGATTTTTTTACCAAAAATATGTAGCAGAATACATATTGGCCTAAATTGATGAAGAAATTACATTTTTGACTATTTTATTTTAATGGATATTGAAAAATTGTTGGTTGCTTTTTGTTTATAGTGCAAACAATTAAAAACTGCAGAGGTGATCAAATACCACCAAAAGAAAGCTCTATTTGTGAGAAAAAAGAGCATCAATTTTATTTGGGTACAGTGTCGCATGACCGTGCAACTATCAGTTAAAGTAATGCAGTGCTGCATCGCAAAAAATGGCCCGGTCATGAAGGGGGGTGAATCTTCCGGAGTTGAAGTGGTTATTAGGTTTAGCTCTATTTTTATGGTGCTATATATGGGGAATTACTTTTTTTGGAGTCTTCTTACCCAGATGCATTGCTTTGTAATGGATTCCCTTTAAGCCTTAGTGGAACAATAAATAGTTCATGTTGGTAAGTGGGTAGTTTTTCATTTTAGCTTTGCTGTATTCTGCAAAACAAATACGATTTTAATTGCAGACAACATACTCATCTACAATACATGCTATAATTGAATTAGACTTTTATTAATTTTTTATTAATTTGTATACAGGACATATTTCGAGACTGCAATTTTATGTACACTTGGCTAATTCATACAAATCCCTGGTCTTGCCTACATCAGTATTTCAATAGAATTTTAATTTGTTAGCATATCCCCTTTACTTGTTTTAATAAAGAGAATAAAGTCAAAGGGGTCCATTTCAATCACTTTCCATCATAACAATTCCTTGTGTTTTACTGGAACATGAAACCTTAGAGAGTTATGCCAATAGATGCACTGAAACAACATTCTTTTATTTGAAAATATGTTTATGAGAAGAACAAAACAGATAAGAGGAAGTAACTGCTCCCACATTTTTTCACGGGCACTTTAATTTTTTATTAATATGCAAATTTTGTTCTCTAGAAAGTCAATGTTGAATAAGATTTTTTTTTCTTAAGACTGCTTCAAAATTGTCCTATTTTCCCAAAAGTCTCTTCTGAATGATTCTAAGTGAAACTCTGTTTTTATGCAAATTCCCTGGAGGATTTTGAATGCATTACTTTTCTTTGAAAGTATATGAATTTCACAGAGCTGCATTTGTAAAACATTTAATAATTTATTTATCTTAAATATCCTTTCTAATAGACATGTCCCCTGGAGAAACTGTCAATGTAGTGTAGATATTTAAAGAAATTTAACTCCTGATACAAATAAAAGAAAAGAAAACATTTACTTAAAAAACATGTATTTTCCTGATTTTTGAAAGCTTAGACAAAAAAATGACATGAAGTACAGTATTTTTACCAAAATGTATGCGTAGAGATTTAGATAGTGAACACAGTGCACAGCTAACAGACTCCATAATACTCACAGTACTGTTGTGTAACATTTTATAGATTTTTTACCTAATGATATTCAGAACTTAAAGAGCCATCACATACAGTATATTCCCCAGCTATACTAAAAGAATATGTAGATTGTCATTGTTGATCTACCCTTCTGGAAATGCTAGTTCCCTGGATGCCATGCTAATCTATTATATTCAGTGCTTGTTGACCCGAAGTAAGTATCCATTTCAGAAATTCTGACTTAACTTGCTACTTGCTTCCATTTCAGTAAAAAAAGTGGTTGGCAGTCACTGCCTAAATATTTCTTTGAATAAAATTTTCCTCTACTCTCTCTGTACTATATCATAAAATGTATCATCTGAACACATAGTCCTGCCATGTTACAGCCCTCATGATAGCTCTTCCATGGTATGTACCCTAGTGTAGATTAGCTGGCTGTGAAACAGGTGAGGCTTAGGAACTGGAATCCACTCAGACCAGAAATGTTACTGAATTCAAATGGTATGGAAAGCTTCAGTCTTCTGGTATCTGCCTCCTCATTTTCAGAATCAGTTGTATCATATATCGAATGCAATGTCTGTGCAATGCAAACTCATCCATACAGATTGTATGGATGAATTTGCATCCCATTCAGACCAAACTCGCACAGGACCCTTTTTTTGGTCCGCACCAAAATTGGATTGCACAGATTGTTCACACCCATGTGATCCGATTCCTGTCCGAATTGACAGTTCGCACTGTGATATGCAAACTGATTTTGTGGTATCATTAACTTTATATTGACACTCCCAGCAGTTCACATATGGCAGTGTGAACTGCCTGCGAGTTGGGTGCGATGGATCCGAGGTGGATTCGCAGGGTTCTCGCATCGCATCTATGTGAGCCTGAAGAGTATTTATAGCCTTTTTTTTGTTTTGCATAAAGTGGGGAAGGATTACAGCTCCTGTCAGGTTTTACTGCCGTTGGAGAGATTCTGTTACTTCCTGTTTGGTAAAAAGGCTGTCTCCAGGAAAGAATATTTTCCCTTACTAACTGTTAAGTAAAACATGGCTCCTAGAACAGAATGTGATGGGAAATCTCTCTAATAGATCCCCAAATGATAGTAAAACATGACAGGGGTTCTAACCCTTTCCCATTGTATCCAAAAACACAAACATTCCAAACTTAAAATGAAACCCTATTGAAGTCTGGGGGGGGGGGGGGGCAGAACTTCAAAAACCAATCTTGACAATTTTTAAGGCTAATAGACAATGTGTTGAAAAAAAAGGCATAGGGAACTAGGAAATGCCATGGGGCACATATATAAATGCAAAGCATGTAAAAAAAATACTTTATAGTAGGAGAATGTTTTCCTCTTAGGGCTCATTTACACTTGCTTAAAAATGTGGCATTGTGGGGGCGTAGCCAGCGCACACCTCGAATAGCAGCTCCAGAGCTAACAGTTCCATCAGCAGCTATCGGGGGACATACACCAACAATGCCACAAAACCTGCCCGACACACGTAGGATCACAGTGGCAATGTCCTGGAATCAAAAGAACAACTAGCACTCTCAGAAGCTGACTGCTTTCTTTCTTTAGCCCGCAAGAGGAGGCTGACAAGATGGCAGCACTGCCGCTCCAGCCCCTGCCTCCTCCTCTTTGCACGCAAGGCACTACTCTGATCAACCTGGGGCTGAAGGAAGCCATGGAGGGGACACCTCACTAACCTCTCCCTCTTTACCAAGACCAGCAAAAGTTTGGATGTGACTAGATGATGGCTTTCAGGACACCATGCTGGCAATAAGTCCACACTACACACTCCCCATCGCTCCTCCATTGCCTGCTTTACTATCTCAAACCAGCCAGTGATGGATAAGGTGCTAAAAGACATGCTCTTATCCCTGCAAAACTCACTACACACTGATTTTGCCACCCTCACTCATAAATTCTCCTCTGAAATACATTTCTTAAGAGAGAGGGTGAACCAAATAGAGAACTCGTTGGGGGAGATCACTACTACTGTAAATGACTTAGTGGATGCCTATGATGATAATTTGGAGGAAAGGCAGTTTATGAAAGCAAAAATAGCAGACCTTGAGAATAGGTCACGATGGAATAACTTCAAGCTGAGGGAAGTCCCTGAATCAGTTCAGCCAGGTGACTTACTGTGGTACGCCAAATATATGTTCAGTTCTCTTCTACCTGAGGCAACTCCTTTAGATCTAAACATAGACCGCATCCATCGCCAGCCCAAGCCTCCTCATTTGCCAGACAACGTTTTGTGCAATGTTATCATGCGTATCCATTTTTTCCTTATTAAAAAGCAACTCCTAGCTCTGAGTGTTGAATGGAGTGTTGCACAATATTACTACTGTCAACAAAGGCTTGGCTCTCCTCCATACCTGGGACATTATACCTGAGCTGCCACAACAAACGCCTACGCACAAGCCTCCAGGAAAGATATCCTCCTGGCACAAAACCTCTCTCAAACCTCAATGCAGGAATAGATAGCTCTATAACAGGTCCCCCCCAATTTAAGTTACAACACTATCAGCCCTTGGCTCCAGCTGAACCTGTACTGTGTCCCATTCTTGGCCTTATGGGCCTTTCCCCCATGGGTTGCTGACAGCGGCATACTTATAGCATACACCGCCACTGTCTCTGTTATGTTTGTTTTGTTCAACTGCGGCTTTTTATGATTTTCTTTCTTCTTCTTGGTTTCATTATGGGATGCACCACCCACCGCCTCTCTTCAACGCGAGGGAGATCACACCTGGTTAGATCTTCAAGCTGTTGTCATTCTTCACATCTCAAAATACTCTAAATTCTCAAGCACCATCAGTGCTCCTCAACTACAAGTACAGCTTCTTTGCACCAGCACACTACACACAAAGATGAGACTTAAAATCTTTTCACTCAATACGAAGGGTCTAAATCACCTGGTCAAGCGGGCCTCACTTTGGAAAACTGCCTTGGACCAGGGCTGCAATATAATTTGTGCTCAAGAAACCCATTTTTAAACCACAGTGGCCCCACGTTGCTAACACAGAGCTTTCCCCTATATCGTCATGGCAAACAGCTCAGAGAAAAAGAGAAGCGTGCTTAGAAAAAAGAGATGCATGCTTATTGCCATCCGAGATACAGTTACCTTCCAAGCCTTGGACTGTTCTGGAACCCAATGGCTGCTACATCATCCTAGACTGCATCATTGACAATGTCACCTACACCTTGGTTTCGGTCTATGCCCCCAACTTCTGACAAATGCATTTCCTAAACAAACTCATAAAGCGAACCTGGTGCATCTAAAAGGGTCATATTTTGCTTTGCAGAGACTTTAACATGTCTAAATTCCTCCACACCAATAACCTATTTGATGTATGAAGATGTCATCACACAACAGAATGCAATTATACTTTCTTTTCAGCTACACATAACTCCTACTCACGTATTGACTACTTTCTAGTGGAAAAATGGTTACTTAAAAAATTATGCAACTCTAACATATCCACCATCACTTGGTCAGACGACTCTCCCATCTGCTTATCACTTAGCGAGGACCCTGTTCCACCATCCCTAATATATGACGAGCTAACACATTTGTACTATGATCATCTCCTTACGCTGAAACTCTTCATAAGCAACTGGAAGAATTCTTCTGTCATAATGTGGGTTCAGTACAAGAATCTGCAGCCTTGTGGAATGCACACAAAGCGTTCATTAGGAGTATACTTACTCATACACATGAGCTCTCAATCTAAAAAAAGAGGATGCAGCATCTTGACCAACTCTTCTATCAACATGATAGAGGAATAAATAAATCCCAACTCCACTGTAACCATAAAAATGATCTACTTTCTCTCCGTCGGAAGCTTAGAACACTCCTGCTGGACTCTCATGAGAAGCTGCAATGTAAGCTGTGTGGCACCTATTATAACACTAGTAATAAAGCTGACAAAGCCATCGCTGCATGCATACGAGGAGCAAGATGTAAATCCAAAATCCCCTTCTTATTCCACCCTGTAACCAAAACCAAACTTTTTGATCCCCAAAAGATAGCAGACGCCTTCAGTAGATACTACAACTATTTTTATAATATTAAAGATGATATGAGTACCACACAACCTTCCCCAGAACTTATTAATGCCTTCCTAAATAATAATAAATTGCCCTCTCTATCAGCAGAGCAATTACTAAACCTGAATAAGTCCTTTTAGGCATTCTGAGGTCTGTACTGCCATAGATTCTCTATCAAACAACAAGGCCCCTGGCCCTGATGGACTACCAGGAGAATACTACAAACAACATAAATTGACCTTGGACCCAAAACTTTGTAGCCAGTATAATCACGCTGCCTCTTCTTCTTTATTCCCCAAGAACATGTTAAGAGGCCTGATCATAACCCTATCAAACCCAGGAAAGGATCCATCTGTCCCTCAAAATTTTTGCCCTATCTCCCTCCTTAATACAGACCTCAAGGTCTACGCTAAGATGATAGCTTTTAGACTCATGCATATCCTACCCGGTTTAATCCACAGGGATCAAACAGGCGTCATCTCAGGGAGATAGACTTCAGAAACCACTAGAAGCTTGATCAATTTCATATATTTTGCAGAATGCAAGCAAACGCCTTCTAGGCTTCTTTCCTTGCATGCAGAGAAGGCATTCGATAGGGTGCATTGGGCTTACCTACGAGCTATCCTCTAGAAGTTTGGACAGAATTCTATCTGCTATCTTGGCGGTATATTCTAATCCTTCAGCCCAAGTTTACGTCTCTGAGATGCACTCCACCCCTTTCCATATATCTAACAATACTAGACAGGGGTATCCACTGCCCCCCTGATTTTAACTTAGTCATGGAACCCCTGACTGAAAGCATTAGATCTCACCCCTCCATTAATGGGTACTAGATAGGTTCACAATAACACAAAGTCTGTCTATTTGCAGACCATGTTAACCTCATGCTCACAAACCCCTCTTCATCCCTGGCTGTTGTGCAAGATACTCTAATACAGTTTATTAACACCTCATATTACAAGGTGAACACAACTAAATGTCATATTCTTGACCTCAATATAGATGGCAAAACATGCAACTGGCAATTGGCAACTAACCTATCCCTAGCATTACTCTGACCAGTCCAGCAAGGGGCTGTACAAGTAGAATTTCATACCCTTTAGATCAATATTCGTACGAGATCTTGACAAACTAGCACACTTTGAATTCTCCTGGGCGGGACACTTAGCGGCATTCAATATGAGCTTATTCCCCCAGTTGTATTTCTTTAGCACTCTCTCAATTCACATCCCTGCCTCCTATCTCTCACATTACCATCTAATACCCACTGAAGCACCTAGAGCAAACAACAGTACCGGCCATAATCTGGAGTCGTGGCTGCACAGTATGGGCCCAAAAGGGAACATCCCCCACTATTACTCCCCAACAATTAGGGCCAGCACACTAGCCTGGTCGAGGTTTTTAGACTACCACGGGAAGCAAACCCCCACAGTCCCACTAAACATACCCTTACCAGCTTTACGGTTATAGATACCTGAAGTACAGTACGTCTCCCACCAAAACTAATAACTTCTCATAGATCCCTTATTGACCTCTATGTAAAGGGGAGATTAAAATCCTTCACCAGTTTACAACAGGACCAAGTATTAGCCCCAACAGAGTTGTTCCAATACTTGCAAATTAGCCATTGCCTACCTAAGATGCCCAACCAAGCATGGCCCAACAAGAAAGGTATTTCTCTTTTCTATAATCTTCTCCAGCAAAAACAGGCTTTTGGAAAGTTCCCCCCTCTTACTAAATGAAAAAGGGACATAGGAACACAATTCACCCCATCTCAGTAGCAACGAGCACTGAGAACAAATTACTCAATGATGGTTCCTAACCCCATTGAGGATCTCCACATTCACCTACTCCACCTACCCTCTCTATGTTGTAGAGGCTGCGAAGTAGAAGGGTCCCTATTCCATATCTTATGAAGCTGTCCATTTCTGAACAGTTTCCTGGCAGAAATCTTAAATCTTATCTCAGACATTGCCCAATCCCCAATTCCTCCTACACCCGGCCTAGCCCTGCTTAACCTCTCTATAGAATCAATTCCTGCGCACAGCGCTAAACACCACCTTTGTGATAGCTTGGACAACAGATGTACTAACAAACCTGACAGGAAGTGACGTCACAGATGAAGGTCACGCAGCCTCAATGCATTTTGCATACCAGGTGAGCTGGTATGACACTGACACTGGTATGTGAAATGCATTGAGGCTGTGTGACCTCCATCATGACTTCACTTCCTGTTGGGTTTGGTTACTACGTCTAGTCATTGGAATGCGTGCCAGCTTGTCCGAGTGGCTTGCAGGAGTTATTGCAAACCAAGCTGTTTGTGTTGGTGCTGACCTGAGCACCACGGAATGTAAGTGCACAACTGTTTTTATCTCTTTTACTTTTTATTAAAAACGGAATTACACTATTCTGGAATTTATATTTTTTCTGGCTTTGGGCTGCTGGGGAGAGAAAAAAGGAATCTGAGAGATCAGTGGCTGGTCCCAAGCTATCAAAGGCGCACATTATATATGACTGGTAAGGGTCCATCTTGTACACACAGTGGTGGAGCACGAATTGAAGCAACTATCTGAGCACTTTTATATTATAAGACATAGCGGTTGGAGTCTTAAAAAGACTGTTTTATATGGACTTTTTATTTTAAACATGAAAGATTTTAATTATTTTGCTCTTGGTTTTTCATAATAAGTGAATTGATGGTTCTGTTGTTTGTGTGGGAGTGCCTTACTTTTATTAAAAATTTTTTACTGTGAAATTTTAAAAGGAAAGACAATATTGATTTTATCTTGAAATAAACAGAGTGTATTTCAAGATAGGAATAGCTACAAATATTTCTAAGTGCCTGAGCACTGCAATAGGCAAAACATTTAGAAGTCTAATTTACCCCAAAACAAATATTAGACATTTTGTAGCCTAGGCATAGCTATAGAGTCATCATGTGTGACACTTTCACAGTGCCAGAGCAATGAAATAGACCATACATTTTAAGATGCATCACAAGATTTTCTCAGCAGCATACATTACAAATTTTGCGTAAACATTATATGTGGCTCCTTCACAGTGCCAGAGAACCAGAATGGGCCAGGAGAGGTGACTGGGCATGATATTAGTGGCAGTCAAACAGAAATGGCAAGAGCTGGTAATGGTGGCAGGCCAGAAAAGGTGTCATGAGCTTGTAATTATCTCAGGCTAGAAGAGGTGGCATGAGCTGGTATTGATGGAAGACCAGCAGAGGTGGCCGGAGCTGGTAATGGTGGTAGACCAGTAGGGGTGGTAGTAGCAGAGGGTGGCAGTCCAACAAAGGTAGTAGGACCTGGTAATAGTGGCAAGAAACCTGTAATTAGGACAGGTCATAGGGGGTGGCAGTTGCAGGCAAAAGGTACAGATTAGCAATGGTTGCAGGCCATCAGAGGTGGCAGAACTAGTAATTGTGGAAGGTATAATTTTTTGAGCCAAATGAGAAAGAAAAAATGAGTTGGTAGCATCAGCTTCAGGGGTTTTATACTCATTATTGTTCCAGGACTGACTCATTTTTCTGAAAGTGGGCCAGTATACAGTTTTAGGAGGTCTCCTTATAACAAAACCACTTGTTACACTGAAGGCATTTTGGCATGAGATGTGTAAGATCCTGCCACTATTTAGAAATGTAGCCAAGATGTTCTTTCACAGTGGCTTTTCTTTTTTTTATATTTTAAGTTTTATTGAATTTTTCATGAGAATCCGTACAAGGCGTGTAAAAAAAGCATTATATCAACATACCATATTGAGTAATACAATATACATCAATCATGAGTAAGGTATTAGTCATGTAAATAGGACGTGGATTATGAAGATTTAACACTATACGTTTAACTTACACATCAGTTGGATGGTGTCAGCACTGTCTCTCCACCCTGGCACCCCAAATTGGGCGCTCACTGTGCCACGGGGGGTGAGGCAGCCCTTCAACCACCAGTCGTGAAATATACTGCAATCAACAAAAGCAATTAAAGTAGGCCCAAGAATGCGGAACTTTAAGCTAGTCATGACAAAAAATTGTAAGTCCTACTTAGTGAAAATAGGTTACTGTAAATAGGGGTTCAAGCGAGAATCATCAGGTAGAATCTATGAAAGAGCTGTGCTTCTCGAATCGGATATCCAAGGTTCCCATTTTTGGAGGAACAAGGCGGTATTTAGGTTGGCTTTAGCGAAGGCGAATTCCATGTGGAAGTGGTAATTTAAAAGAACAATGAGATCTGATAGAAGGGGAGGTTGTGGTGATTTCCATTTTCTCGCTAGAGCTAAGCGGGCTGCAATAAGGATATGAGTCGCCACTACTCTGATATGTTTCGGCCATGTCGGGACATCAAGACCCAAGAGAAGATCTAGGGGGGATGATGGAGGGGGGACTTTGCAAATCGTTGATAGGAGATTTGCAACATCTAGCCAGAATCTGTGAATTACAGGGCATTCCCACCAGATGTGTCGCAGAGTGCCTGCCTCGGTGCAATTCCGCCAGCATTGAGATGAGGTGGCTGGGTATATTTTTGCGAGTCTGGCTGGGGTATAGTACCATTTGTGGAACAGTTTTTGAGTTGATTCCCAATGGGAGGTGCAACGTGATACTGGAAGTGGGAGAGTTAAGGCTTTGTCCCAATTTGAGGGTGGTGGTGGAGTGGTGGTGAGGGATGACCAGAAGTCAATAGAGGGAGATGATTGATTTGCAGATGATGTCATTATTATTTTGTACATTACTGAGATTCCTTTCTGTGCTGGAGCTGGGGTTTCATAGAATTTTAATATATCAGCCATTGGAGCATTGTCAGTGAGTATAGTGATTGGGGATATGATAGAGCGGATCCGTAGGTATAGGAAAAAGGTTGATGTGGGAATACCGAATAATTGTTGTAGTTGTACAAATGAGTGGATCCCGGATGTGGACATCAGTTGTCCAATGTTGACGAGACCTTTCTGTGTCCATAGGTGGACGGACAGGTCAGGCGATATCATTTCTATTGCTTGAATGGGGAGTTTGGAAAGGATTGAATTGGGTATTCCACTTGCTTGTTGTGTAAGAGCTGTCCAGACCCGTAGAGCCGATGTTGTAGATTGTAGAAAATGTCGCTGTGGTTTTAAGTTAAGTAGGGTAGCTGATAAAACGTGTTTCAAGTTTGGCGTGATAGCTGAAGACTCAATTTGGTGCCACGTTTTCCTGGAGGTGGGTGACCACCATTCTTTTAATTGGTCCAATATTACTGTTTGTAGTAAGCATGAATGTTGGGGGCTCCCATTCCACCGTGTTGGACTGGTGACAGAAGAATATTTTGTTTAAGTCTGGGTTTTTTTTGTTGCCAGATAAACTTATTGATCAATCCTTGTAGTTGATTCAGTTGCGTGGAGAGCATTGGTATAGGGATTGTGCGGAACATATACAGAATGTGCGGGAGCAGGTACATTTTGACCAGGGCTATCCTACCAGCCCATGATACATATGCGTTACTCATGTCTTTGGCAATGCGCAAAAGCTTTTCCTGTAGTATGGCATAGTTTACTTTTAGTAGTGTCTTGCTCGGGGAGGTAAGGTGAATCCCCAAGTATCCCCAAGAATAGGTCCCGACAAGCCAAATTTGCATAGTACTTTTTCCATGTATGTCCAGTGAACTCTATCAAACGCCTTCTCTGCGTCCAGTGAGAGGAAGAGAGAAGGCGTTTGGTTGTGCTCCACCCACTGGATTAGGTCGATGAGGCATCTAGTGCCGTCCGAAGCTTGTCTGCCAGGTACAAATCCGACCTGGTCAGGGTGTATTATTTGTGGAATAATTGTGGAGAGCCGCTGAGCTAGCAATTTTGCGTAAATTTTGGTGTCTGTGTTTAACAGTGAGATTGGACGGTAGTTTGCTGGTGTGTCAGGGGATTTGCCCGGTTTGGGTATGGTAACAATCAGGGCCTCTAAAGATTCTTTGGGAATTTTGCCTGTAGTAGTGTAGTAATTAAAGGTGTTACATAGTTGTGGGGTGAGTAAGTCAGAGAAGTATTTGTAATATTCGTTTGGGAATCCGTTGGGGCCAGGGGCTTTGTGTAGTGGCAGTGTTTTTATTGTTTTGAGGATTTTGGTGGGAGAGAAAGCTGTAGAAATGCTTTCTAGCTGTGCAGTGGAAATAGAGGGAAGATGAATGGAGGAGAGGAATTTGTCAATGTCCTCCAATGTAGGATGGGCTTCGTGATCAGAGTCTTTAAGATTATATAATTTAGCGTAAAATGCACTAAATTCGTTTGCAATATCTAATGGGTTGTGTACTCGTTTACCTTGGGAATTAATTAGGGTCTGTATTTTCGTATTAGCATTGTGTTTTTTCACTTGTCTGGCCATGAATTTTCCTGATTTGTTGGCTGAGGAGTAGTGCTGGAGTTTAAGGCGTTTAATATAATATTCAAATTTTTTATGCAGGTGCTCACTAAGTTGGTGTCTTAAATTTTTTAGATTATCGGAAATGGTAATGGATGTTTTGTTTTTGTTGACAATTTCTAACGCACGGATTTGTGTTAATAATTTTTCAGTGGTGGCTACGTGTTGCTTTTTTGCCTGTGCTCCGAATTTTATGAAAAGGCCACGTAAGTAAGCTTTGTGCGCATGCCAAATCATAGATTGATCGGTAATAGAGAATTGGTTGTTGTCAAAGTAGCTCTTAATCTCGGATCTAAGTTCCTTTTCCAGTGTTGGGTTGGTGAGCAGGGACGTGTTCATTCTCCAAATAGTATGTCGTGTATTTTTGTTGCTGTTAAATAGTGTGATCGATATCGGTGCGTGGTCAGACCAGGTAATTGTACCAATTCGCGCCTCTGTGATTGTTTGTAGTAGGAATTTATCTGTAAGGAACATATCGATCCGAGAGTAAGAGTGCTAAGAGTTGGAGTAGAAAGTGTAGTCTCGCTCCGTATCGTGTGTGCATCTCCAGGGGTCATAAAGATCTTCATTTTGTAAGAGGAAAGTGTAGAAGGCCTATGTTTGCTTGGATTAGATGTGTCTAGAGAATTATCAATGATTTCATTAAAGTCCCCACACAGTACTACTGGGTCGGATCTGTAAGGTGCCAATTTGGAAAGTAGTTTGTTGTAAAAAAATTTTTGGCCTGTGTTGGGTGCGTACAGATTTACTAACGTTAAGCATTGGTTTTCAAATGTTGCGGAGAGGATCAAATATCTACCATCTTCATCAGTTTCACAGTGGTGTAACTGGAACGAAATGGATGAACTAATTGCAATCATCACTCCTCTCTTTTTGGCGGTGGCATTGGCAAAGAAGCAGTGTGGGTAACGTTTGTGTGTGCAGTTTGGTGCTTTGTCTTTGAGGAAATGTGTTTCTTGTACGCAGAATATGTCTGCTTTCTGAGTCAGTGCTTCTCTCCAGAGGAGATTACGCTTAAAGGGGGAATTCAGACCTTTGGCATTCAGTGAAGTGAGTTTAATGGCCATTTTAGTAGGAGGTGACCTGGGATGCAGACACGGGGAGCGAGACCACACTTAAAAGATTAAGCAACTTTAGGTCCTGTGATGGAAGCAAGGAGCGTAGAGTGACTCTAAGACAGTCAAAAAATTAAAAAAAGTAAGCAACTTTGTTATGACACTATATATAGAGTATTGTACCTTTCTGAATATATCACAGGTGATTTACCACTATATGTTACTAGTCAAGCAATACGTAAAGTACTCAAAAAGAGAGTAATCAAACAAACACCAAAAAGAGAGAAAAAAAAAGGCAAAATGAACACTAATAACAAGAGTATCAGTGTGCGTGGCACACTATAACCTGAGGGAGTGAGGTAACACTAAAGCAGTGTCCACAGAGGATCCTAGGAATGGTCGCGACCTAAGGCCTTTGGATTGTGAGGGTTGTCGCCTCTACCAGGGATCTGATTCCGGAATGGAGTGGAATGTGGATGGGAGCCCGTGCGGTCACTCGTGGCAGGAGGTAGTGGGAGAAAACCCCAGTTGGTCAATTTTTTGTACCCTTCTTTGGGGGTGTGAATAGGGATTATTTGCTGTTGATAGGTCACCAGAAGTTTGGTAGGGAAGCCCCATTTGTAAGTGATTTTTTTTTCTTGTAGAATGGAGGTGACAGGGGTGAATGCTCTTCTCATCTCCATGGTGGCTTTGGAGAGGTCATTGAATAGGAGAACATTTGCATACGGTTTGGTGTTTTTAGCTGCTTGTAAAATCTGCTCCTTAACGTGAAAGTAGTGCACTCTTGCTAGAACATCCCGCGGGATGTCCGGGGATAGGTGCGTAGGTTTGGCGATCCTATGCGCCCGGTCAATGGTGATATCCCGTGCATTTAAACGAGGCAATAGACATGAGAATAGCTGCTGTAGATAAGGAGTAATTTCATTTGATTTGACAGATTCGGGAATGCCTCTAAATTTTATGTTGTTCCTTCTGGAACGGTCTTCCAAATCTGCCAATTTTATTTCATGTGGTGTATTTCTGAGGCATGGTGTTCATGCGCATCCAGTAATTCATTATGAGCTCTGACATGGTCATGCATGCTGTCTTCAAGCAGATGAGCTCTTCCTTCTAGGCATTCTACCCTGTCATGTATTTGGGAGATAGATAATTGCAGTTCTCTGTGGAGATCTTTCTGCAGTGTGAGGAGCATTGATTTTAGCATGGATTCAGTGACAGGATTATCTGATGCAGGGACTGCTGCTAGGGCAGAGATGTGTGTGATATCAGTGTCCCTGTCTGCCCACTGATGCTTCTTGAGCTGGGGCTCTTTGCTGGGGGAGAGGGCCGGAGAAGAAGCCAGCCTCTTACCTCTGTCCATGCTGGTGTGGGATACCGCAGCATCTGGTGAGGGTATGGTATCCATCTCTTCCCTGATCATATTGTCTCCACATGATAGCGCTGGGAAGTCTTCCTGTGAGAGGGCCGATTGGCGCTCCTCATCAGTTGCTGTGCGGGCTGTGCCTGAGGCGTTGTTCCCGGAGCCGGCGCCATCTTGGGCCTTGTTCATGGCCGCGCTGGCGTAGTAATCTGTGAGGCGGCGTGGAGCTGGCGGTTTATTCCGCCGTCTGGACATGCCCGGGACGGTTACGGATCCTTGCCCCTTCCGTGTGACCGGAGCAGGGTCGGATTGTCGCTGTATGTTGCTGCGGATCAGTGCCTGTGGAACGGAGCTCTGTACTCAAGCGTCCATTCCTCTCCGCGGCAGGCCACGCCCCCTCCACAGTGCCTTTTCTAAGTAGCTCATTTTGTAAAAAAAAAAACAAACAAAAAATAAAATGCATGAAGCTCCCCAGGAAATCTATACCAAACTCTGAGCATGCAGCCTAGCTGGCCAAGAAAGGAGCACAGCACAAACTTGCACCTCCCTCGAACTATACCAGACTACATGCCCTCAACACTGGTATGGTTTGTGGGTGGGGAATTATCAGAATCTGGAAGCCCCTTTAATAATAAGGGGCTTCCAGATGCCTCCCCATGTGAATATAGGGTAAATAGTACCCTTACACATTTAAAAAAAAAAATTGTAACCTAGAAATAAATACACCCAAAGTCCTTTCTTAGAAATTAACCCCCCTCCCCATAAAAAAAATCCCTCATTGTAAATCTATCATCAATCACGATACCCACCCCCCCGACTCATTTAAAAAAAACAACACGTGAAGATGACCAATCCCGAACTCTTGAGTTTTTTCAGTTATTTAAGGGATGAAGTGGGGATAGTGGTGACATAATTGACCAAATATTGACATACCTGGTCACTGTCATTGCCAAGATATAGCCAGTGGCCATATTTGGGCAGTGATGTCACTGCTTATCCCCACCCTTTTGCTTAAAAAGAGTGGGAAATCCCCATGACATTAGTAGTTTCCGAGGGATGCCAGGGTGCAAGAAGGAACCTTTTATATACAGAAGCTGTAGAAATACCACTTCTATATATCATTTTCAGTTCCCATCAAACAGGGGGCTGAATGGGCTATAGTTTGGGTATTCATCTGAATGCCTGAACAGTTAAATTTCATTCCAAACCTAGGTGCAGATCAAACCTATAGCTCAGTTTGAGGACATATGTCAGGTAAGGTGCAAGTGTCACATTAGCCTTGCCTGCCAAAAAATGGTGGGGGGTAATCCATATTTCAGCCTTGCTTCCATATTTTTTGGACAACTGTGGATCCTGTCCTCCAGGCATGCCAGCTGCAAAACACCATGGCAACATTTTTCCTGGGCCGTTGGCTCTTAGGCTCTTGAGGGAGCTGATGGTTCTGAGGAGTAAGAGGACGAGACCATTGAGGAGGAGGTAATGGTGACTCCACTCTCACTGACACCCAGGTGTTAGACACCAATTCTAGTGGTGTGCACTGTCCTGACACCTACCCTGACACCAAAAGATTACCCTGCAATGATGGAGATATAGAATCAATGGCTATGTTTACTGCACCATGTGT
Organism: Lithobates clamitans; assembly: GCA_037952925.1. Taxonomy (NCBI): domain Eukaryota; kingdom Metazoa; phylum Chordata; class Amphibia; order Anura; family Ranidae; genus Lithobates; species Lithobates clamitans. Next base: position 1,070,030 of record JBBGZY010000178.1, on the reverse strand, counting down.
CCATGGTCATGTACACAGTGCGTGGGTGTGCATCTTTCTGGGTGTTTTGGCTGCTTTTAGGTATAACTCTGCTTGGATAAAGCAGCTAGCTAGATTCTTTGTCCTATAAATGATATTAATTAGACATGATGAGAAGACTCTGATTCACTCAGATCTATTTGCTCATACCTAGCATCTAAGTTCTTATCTAGGATGATGATATATTGCATCTTTTCATTCAGGTTTGGAATGCAGATATTCTGTTGTGTGAAATGAAAAATGTATTTTGACTGCTCTATGATCTGTATGATCTAGGCAGATTTTGAGCTTCCAGTCTGATAGATAAACATTTGCAAGAACCTTAGCTAAAGACAGATGGATAAATTTAAGGACAGAAATTGAAAAAAAAACACTCAATGAGGAAGACAGGAAGAGCACGTGTTTTATACCTGGGTCAGATGTGACCACCAAGCACACTGTAGTTAGTTGAAGACATCCATCTGTGAAGCTCCTGGCTTCCCCCGGACCGCTACCACTTGCAAGCCGACAGTCTGACATGTGAAGACCGAATGACAATTCACAGAAGGTACAGAACTAGATCAGCCACTAGGGGGAGCAGACCTACAACGCCACAGAGCGGGATCCGAAGGTTTCTCCGTGATCCGCAGCATCCGACGCCGGAAGACACAGAGTATCCGGGATGGACGATGGAGCAGTTACAGCAGGGTTACATGTCCCCTCTCAGGCTTCTGTTCATCTTCCAGGGATGGCAACGATTTCCCGGGCGGATGTAGATGTGGTAAGCCCCACACAATGCCATAGTAGATTGGATGAGGAACTCAGGTCTATGCTGCAAGCCCTCCCTACGAGAGCGGATATAGAAGTTCTGATTACCCGCGTAGTAAGCTTACAGCAGCTCACAGGAAGCTCACAGCAGGGATATTCAAGAGGTAAGAGTGGAGATACATTCCCTTACCGGCCGGGTGGAATCTGGGGAGGCCTCTGTATAATCCCTGGAGACCAGAATGTCAGCCTTAGAACTCTCTCAGTCATCACAGGAGGCTACGGTTAGCAATATGCAGCTCCATTTGGAGGAATTGGAGAACTATAGTCGTCCCAATAATTTGTGAATACGGGGAATCCCGAAGACTGTAGGATCAGAGGAGTTAGAGGCAACGGTGATAGCCCTTTTTTTTGCATAAGGTACTGAAGACCACACCGCCCTCCCTGGAGCTGGATAGGGTGAAAGAGGGAAAGGGGGGAATTTGTTTTTTTTGTTTTGTTTTTTTTTGCACTGAGGGTACGGGGTACCTTCTAATATATGCACGGGAGGTGAGGCGGGGGAGCCATAACACCCGCTTGAGTTAGCGTGTTATGACTTAATAAAGTTTTTTGCCTTTTTTTTTCTGTTTTTGTATAATAAGACACTTGTGATCACTTACCTGAATAGGGGAATGGTAGGTGTAATTTGCATTGATAGACACAAATAGTGACACTGAATATTGGAATATAACACTAATTCAATTATGTATTTTAGGGAACACTGCTAGTCTAATATACTGTGAGTTTTAAGTTTGGAGTTCACTAATTGGGGTATATATATCCACTGGGGGGGGGGGGGTCACTTTTTAAAGAGGGGTTGAGGGTTGTTGTCTTTTTTTTGAGTATTGCACTTATATATATTGTATGACTTTATATGTTATGCATCTTTTTGTCACATATGTTTTAGGATGTAGGTGTGTGTTTGGTTTTTATCTACACATTTTTTTTAAATTTTCACTCCCCCCCTTTTTTACCTTTTTTTTTGCCCCCGGATATATCATTTGTTACTTACAACTACTTTGTGTATTTGTGTGTAGATTTGATATTAGAAGTAATAGACCTTGGGTTCAGAAGAGGTATGCAGCTGCGCTGCTGTTCTGTGCCATTGGGAGTGATTCCAACACCGGGGAGAGTATGGGAGGGGGGGTGGGTCGAGTGTCGTGGGGGGGGGGAGTGGACTGTGATAGAAGACCCCTTGAATAGAGGGGAGACAGCCGAGGGGGGGAGATAGTTTAAAGGTGGTTAGGAGAAGATGAATTAAGGGCAATTAGGGATGATGTGGCAGGGTGGGAGGAGAGAGGAGGTTTTTTTCTCCTCTCTCTTCCCCCCTCCTTCTCCTTCTTCTCGAACTTAGGTAGGAGTAGGCGATAAAACTTGTGCTATATATACTGTACATGGTTTTGTACAATTGTATGTTTTCTTATAACATTATTTACTGTTCAAAATAAATAGATTTATGAACTTAATCTGTAAAATAAATAGAGTGGTGGGGGCTGGGGGAGAAGGGGAGCACCCTCCCGGTTCTCTCCGACTACACCCCCTTGTAGGTTAGCGCTCATTTTTCCAGTTTAGGACTGGAGAGCATAGTAGCAATTTTTGCTGTTATTCTTTTTTAGAATTCTTTCCCACGAAAGTGGGCTCGCTTTATTAACTATTTAACACTTTACGGATATTCTTTCTTTTTCACTTACTATTTTTGGTGTCTGTCTCTTTTTCACTATCTCCTTTTAATTTTTCTTTTTTTTCTTTTAGTTTATTCTCTTCACCTCTCCCCCCTTTTTTTAAAGCAGTATGAGCCCTGCTAGTGGTATTGGATCTCGCTCCATTTTACTTGGGGTCAAATTTACTTCTTTCAATGTTCGTGGCTTAGCTACACCTGAGAAACGTTCCAGACTCCTTTATGATCTCAGAAAGTTGCATAGCCAGGCAGTGTTTTTACAAGAGACCCACTTCAAGCAGCAGGTGATCCCTAGGCCATATAATCGCGACTTCCCCACTGTATATCATGCACCCTCTCCATTGTCAAAATCTAAGGGAGTAAGTATTTTAATTGCTAAATCGGTCCCGTGGACCCTTGTGGAAGAACGGGTAGATCCACAAGGTCGATATCTGCTTGTGAAAGGGAAAATTGGAAATATTATAGTGACCCTGGTGAACGTGTATTTCCCGAACTCAGATCATTTGGCCTTTCTAAGGTCTTTAGTACCTATCATATTAGAATTCTGGGAGGGTGTTTTTTTGTTAGGTGGGGATTTCAATTTCACACAGGAGCCCTTATTTGATGTGTGGAGAGGAGCATCACATCTTTTTTTTTCCTATCTTAAAAAACTTAAAACAGAGCTGTTGAGTTTGTTTTTGGTTGACCAATGGAGAATTATGCATCCGGATGTTAGGGATTATACCTACTTCTCACATGTACATCAGACATACTCCAGGATAGACTGTTTTATGATTCAGCACAAGGACTTACCTCTTGTCACCCCCTCCCAGATTGACTATATATCTCTCTCTGACCATGCACCGATTCATATGACTTTAAGTTTAGACACAGAACATCGCTCTCCTCCGACGTGGAGATTAAACGAATCCTTGTTGCAAATTCCTGAAGAACGCAGTGAAGTGGGAAAGATCCTTACAAACTACTTCCTGGAAAATGTTGATCCACCACTGAGCCCAATGATTGTTTGGGAAGCACATAAATGTGTGTTAAGGGGAGAGCTGATTAGGATCGGGGCCTTAAAGAAACGGGAAAGAACTAAGCAGATTGATTTGTTGATTTCTAAGGTGCGCTCTCTCGAATTATTACACAAACGTTCCTTGGCCGAAGTCCATCTTAAGGCCCTTCTGAAAGCCAGAGGAGAATTGAAAGGCTTTTTCAAAAGACGGCTCAAAAACTAGCATGGGCGAGACGCTCCTTATTTGAATTTTCAAATAAACCAGGCTTGATGTTAGCCAGAGCCCTACGTGGCCAGAGAAAGCGCACCTTTATTCCGTATATTACAACTAGCCAGGGGACTAAAGTACACACCTCCAAGAGCATAGCAGATGAATTTTACAAGTACTACTGACAATTGTATAATCTACACCCTAAGGATTCTACCGAGGCCTTGATGGACAAGACAAAGTCAGCAATTGAATACATCAGGGCCTCAGGTATGCCCATGTTATCGGATGAAGTAAGAGATTCTTTGGAGTCTGAGAATACAGCTGAAGAATTTCATGAGGCCTTGGCCCAAACAAAACCACGGAAGGCTCCGGGGCCCGATGGCTTCACGCTGACTTACTACCAATCTTTCATGACCTCCCTAACTCCACACTTTTTGGCAGCCTATAATAGGCTGAAAGGAGATAGCTCTATGCCAATAGACTCGTTGAGGGCTTATATATCCTTGATACCCAAAGAGGGGAAAGATTTATATCAGTGTGGGAATTATCGCCCGATCGCACTTCTCAACATAGATTTAAAACTTTTTGCCAAAATACTCTCTAACCGACTTGTACTGCATACTCTAAAATTAATACATACATTGTACCGAGGCGAGAAGCAAGAGACAATACCATTAGGGTTTTGAATCTTATTCATAATGCTCGTTCGACGGGGAAACCATTTCTCTTGCTTTCGACAGACGCGGAAAAGGCCTTTGACAGGGTGTCCTGGCATTTTATGCGGGCCACCCTGGAATACATTGGCCCTAATATGTTCAATTGGATCTCATCTCTTTACTCTAAACCGTTGGCGGCGGTTCGGGTGAATGAATGGTGCTCAGAGTTTTTTTACACGCAAATGGGACGAGACAGGGTTGCCCCCTGTCCCCCCTTATTTTCATATTGGCCTTAGAGCCATTTTTGTGCCATATAAGAGAAGACCCAAATATGACAGGGGTGCGGAAACCCTCAGGACACCACAAAATAGCGACCTATGCCGACGACTTGATCTTCTTTGTCTCTAACCCGCAAGTTTCACTCCCCAATATTTTATCAGCTGTAGGGAGATATGGAGAACTGTCAAATTTCAGGGTCAATTGCGCCAAGTCACTGTGCTCAATATTACGATCCCAGACTCGGAGGCTTGCACTATGCGTACGTCCTTTGTGTTTCATTGGGCGGATAAATCAATAGCTACTTGGGTGTTGATATCACATCGGACTTGGCGCATTTGTGCGCTTCTAATTATGTACCTTTGCTCCAGAAACTGAAAGATGACCTTCGTAAATGGCACACTTTGACCTTGACTTGGTTTGGGCGATGTAATGCCCTGAAGATGACGGTTTTACCGAGGATATTATATATACTTCAAACCATACCGATTTGAGTGCCTTCGACGTATTTCAAACAGCTCCAGACGATAATTAGAGAGTTCATTTGGTCACATAAGTCACCTAGGACCAAAATGCAAACGTTGTCTAGACCCAAAGAGAAGGGGGGCATTGGTCTCCCTGATCTCCACCAATATTATAGAGCAGTACACCTTTCGAGGATAGTGGACTGGCACTGTAATAAAGAATTCAAACAATGAGTGAGGGTGGAGATTGAGGATGTCTCTATTCCTCTGTTGACCTCTCCATGGTTCACCTGCTCTTTTCCAGAAGACATAAGGAACCATCCCCTGGTAAGTGCCACCCTCAAGGTGGCTAGATTAACGTTTCGCAGTACGGACCTTGTGCCCCTGCCTTCGCCTATGACACCGGTGATAGGTAACTCCGATTTTATACCAGGTTTCACTAGCAGGAAGATTAGACAACTAACTCTATCAGGGAGATATCGCCTAATGGATGTCTGGCCTAATGGGGTGTTCCCCTCATCAGCGACCATTTCCTGTCTTATAGATCCACCGTTAGATAGTTTCAGCACCTATCAACTCTGACACTTTCTACAGTCCCTTCAGAAGACATCATATGTCCCTAGAGACCTTACCTCTTTTGAATTGCTATGTAAAATGGGGGAATCTTCACGACATACTCTTTCTCTGATATACAGATATCTGATTAACCAGAATGAAGAGTCAGCCCCGTCATTTGTCTCACAATGGGAAAGGGATTTAGGGATATAGTTCTCCCCACAGCAAGTGGGTAAAATGTTGACTTTGGCACATAAGTCCTCTATTGCAAATCAGTATCAAGAAATTGGATACAAAATTGTGTCCCGATGGTATAGAGTCCCTTACATACTACATAAGATGGATGGAGCTACTTCGGATAGGTGTTGGAGGTGCAATGCAGACACTGGCACGATTATGCATATTTTTTGGACCTGTCCATTATTGAGGACATTTTGGGAGGAGGTGACAATTACAATTAGAAACTTGGCAGCTGTTGACCTGAAAGACAACCCAGCTGCGTGCCTTTTACATTTGACAGAGAGATCTATTCAGAAGTATAAAAAGACCTTGACAATACAGCTTCTTAATGCAGCAAGGGCATGCATTCCCGCACTCAAGTTCAATGTATACTCCGTATGGAGGAATTGACCGCCACCTCTATAATACAGGGGAATTAACACGGGAAAAATGGAGGCCATGGAGATATTTCATGGGTACAAATGAGTATCTACAGGAGATGGCTGAGTCTGTGATATCAGGGAACTAAGTAACTACTGAAATGAGCACGATATTGAGACCCCATTCAATCCATATCCCCTCTCTTCCCCTCCCTTTTTTTTTTCTTTCTCTCTCTTGCCTTTTCTTCCTTCTATTTCTCTCTCTGCTGCTTTTTCTTGTTTCTCATTAATTAGGTATTGATAATGCAGTTGTAACTTCGGCTGTTATAAGTACAGTGAACATAAGATATATTGAGTTTTCAATTCAGGTTGTTAAAGCGATGATATATGTTCACATATTCGCAGGATCAGATATGTATATTTTGGTTAACTTGGCAAATGTTCAGGGGACCCCCTGAGGCCTTCTGGTTCTTATATCCCTATAGGTTATTGTATAGACGAAGTAGTTGTTATTTTGTCAACGAGATTGTTCTTAAGTCATGTTATGTCCTTTAATTTATGGAACAATTTGACTAAGATGTGTATATTTAAGGAATTGACGTGCATTGTGGTATGTCAAGAATCTTTGTTTTAAATAAATAAATAAAGAAGTAACAGAATTTTAAGGCATTCATTTGAATGGGCTGCTGTACCTGCGTTTCCTACAGGGAAAAGGTTCCTGCAGGAAAAAGGTTCCTGCACCTTTTCTAAAAAGCTGCTGGAGGGAAATTGCATGGTGCTTTTGCACCATGCAATTTCCCACAACAGAACATGTGCTGCATTTTCAGATGCATGGGGGTACCATTAAGAATAAATGGCAGCCCTGTGCATCTGCAAAGGAGCAATGTGGGTTAGCTGTTAGTTGCAAGTGTGGGAACAGGTGTGATTTACATGCTGTCCTGCAACCACACGCACAAATGTGAACCTAGCCATAAAGTTATATTAAAGGCTTTTTTTTTCTTTATAAAAATAACAAACATTTTATACTTACCTGCTTTGTGGTCAGTTTTACACAGAGCAGCCCCAATCCTCTAATTCTTGGGTCCCCCACCTGTGCTCATGGCCCCTCCCTCCTACTGAGTGCCCCCCGAGCAAGCAACTTGCAATTGGGGCAACCAAGTAGGCTCACTCCCGAGCCGTGGCTCTGCGTGTCCATTCATACACAGAGTCACAGATCTTCCCCACCCCTCTCTCTCTCTTCATTGGTTCACTGGCTGTAATTGACAGCAGTGGGAGCAAGAATGCATGGAGGTAAAAAACCTTGAGCCTTTAGAACCACTTTAGGAACAGTGATGTGTTATCATATTTTTTCTGGTGACACTAATGCCCTTGGGTGACATGAACATTCATTTCTCACTCTGGTGACATGCACCTTTCTTTTGCAACCTGTAGATGAATACTCTGGTAGATTGCATTTTTTTCTCATGACATGAAGCACATGAAACACACAGGTAACAAATATAACCATACATGTTTGATTTGTTTTGGGATCAATCTTTTTTTGTTCTATTCTTTGTTTCAAATTCTTGCCAACCACAAGCCAAACAATAAGTAAATTATGCACATATGTTACAAAACAAATCCCTTAGAAGGCAACCCTCATGACAAGCCACACCCACTGAGCTCCTTAAGGTCGTGCAAAAGGCTGTAATCTTCCTCCCTTTCCCTCCAAAGCTTCCTCTATGTAAAAAAAGGAACTGAGTGTTTGCAGAACACTTGCACCATGTAAGCGCTGAGCCTTGGAGTAAGCATAAGATTTAATATCTAAAAGTATGCTGTTCATTAGCAGTACTATGCTTTTAGAAAGAAAATATACACACTTTAGAAGAAAATACACAACATCAAGAAATTGCTTACTCTTCAGCCTATGTAGGGTTTAGAATGTCCACCTGTAGTTTTCTGCCAGTAAGGGAACACTTTGAACATTTCCTATCTGTAGTGTTTCCCTGAGCTTGCAAAACTGGTATGAAACATCTCTACCATCAAATATTTACTTATTATCATTTATTCCTGTGTATTTATTTAAAAAAAAAGTAAACAAAATAACTCTAGGATACTTGTTTCTAGATAGGAGTGGTTAGTCAAAGTCAATTGTGCTTTTTCTGTAATGTTGAAGGTGTTTTAACAGACCACTTCTTCAGTTATAGTTATACTCAGGAATATACCCCAGCATTTACTGTATATCCACATGGGTAATTCATGCAAAGTAAAACTTGGTATATGCAGTGCAGTGTAGTGAGGAATGCAAAGACCTGTATATTGCGGAGGCAACAACAACCTTTCATTAAATATAAGGCCCAACATAGGGGGACAGGCTCTTTAGATTAGGACTCAAGGACAGTGAGGTGCACATTTTGGACTGGGTTTCAAGAGGTGTAATTTGGTCCTCTCAGTCAAACTGAAACAATCAGCCTGTGTTCCTAAAATTCATTATAACAAAAGAAGTGGTTTGGATAAGCTATGAAATGTCTTCAACTTTACAGAACAAATCCAGTTTAATGTGACTAAAGACTACTGGATTTACCATAACCTTCAAAGAGATTCTTGTCTGTGGTAACAGTTACTCAAGGTATAGTAAATGCCTGTTTAAGTCAAACTTTATATGATTTCTACAATCAATGTAGGAGGTTAGAAGAGAAAGTCCAGTCAATTGGGTTGATTTACTAATACAGTACAGGATGTTCACTTAGTAAAAAAAAAGTCATATTTTATATACGCAGTTGTTTGCAGGGGAAAATGAATTTGCACATTCTTTTGGATGGTTAGAATAAAAAGGCATCAAAAGACATCAACTTTGCAAGAAAAACATTGGCCACTTCTTTAAGTGTTTTGGTGAGTGGACCTGTACTTTTTGCGGCAATACAGTGCACTACAACAAACATAGCCTTTACACCTGTGAATTTTGGTGTACTATAATGAAATGTAATTTGTCTTACTGTACATGTTCTTGTGGGATGTCTTTCAGAATGAATGGCAAAGCAAATATACAGCATTCTGTGTTGCAAATACACATGCTAAAATGAGTTTTAGCAAGTGTTATCACATCACATAGAAGTGAACCAAGCCACAGTATATCAGTCTGCAGCTTAGTAAATTTGGATGTTATGTCCACTGTAAATACACAACCATGTGCAAGGGACATTGCGGTAGCAGGAGTTTTTATAACAAATGATTGCATAATTAAAGTGAACAGGAACTCTGGGAACTCTAGGCAATTTGGGCCAGTCAATTATGGGAAAAATACACCTCTGTCAGTCAGTAAGGTCATGTTTCCTAAAGTGGCTGAACAAAAATTTCATATATTTTGACAGGTAAAACATGCAGGATCCATCCTAATTAGGAACTATGTATGCCAAGTGTCTGGCTGTGCAGGGTAAACAATGTGTGTAACTCACAAGATAGGCCTTACAGAATAACAAATCCTCTGACAGATAAAACAGTAAAGATATATGTACCTCAATTGTGTATTTAGCTATATGCCTGGACTTTTACTTTGAAGTGCGAATATATTGCATCATACTAAGCTTTATTTTCAAATAATTTACTAAAGGGGAAACTGGATTACTGAGCAGTAATAGCATAGTTTTACAAATATAGGTATTACAATTGCTTAGTGGACACATAGATGTGTATACGCAGTGGGATGCCATAACACACATTTTATTGCCTATCAAGCCTGCAGTTAATACATAGTCTCGGTAGCTGATCAGCTTAACATGTTGGAGTGCAGTAAAACAAATGCTTGTCAGCAGGGAATAAGGATGGTGTCTTTTTAAATAAGATGGATGATAAATAGCCAAGTGTTATCTCCTTAGGGATTTGATAACATAAGTAGAATCAGTTTTCACAATATACATATGTAAGATTTTGCCCAGCTGGCTAAACTTGTCAACTTTACCAAATAACTATGGATAATGTAACATTTTTTTTTTTAACTGAACTCTATTCAGTTAGCCAATAAAGAGCCTCAGAAATATATTCCACTGTTTTTATCAGTTAATAGCAAAATACAGCACAATATCTACAGTATAATGCTATGTACCATATGACCAAAGATAGCAACTAAAAAGCAGAACATGCATATACACCAATTGCTTTGCTCTTATTTCTGTGGGAAGATAAGATGAGCAAAACATTAGAGTTGTTGTCATTAGTGTTCAAAATTCCTGTTTCATTCTTTTTTTTTAAAAAGGAAGCCAAATGGTGGGTCTATTAAGGGCTAAGTTCACCTTTTTAAAAACAATAAAAAATGCACGGTTTTTGGTAAAAAAAAATGTAATCTCAGACTCCTGCAGACTCTCTCCATGGCTGTCTGCTCATACCCCTTACACACAGGCAGTCACCTGAAAGCAGGAATATCAATCGACTACAAGAGCACTCACCGGCGCCCTTGAAACCTATTGAGAACTACAAGCCATCAGCCACTGACTGTTCTTGTAGCAAATAGGATGGCCACACATCGGGATCAGAAATCCAAGTAGAAAACTTTATTGCAGTAAAATTCACCAAACAGTCACAGGAGCGGGGAACAAATGTTAACGCATTTAATCATAACATACAACAGCTGCCAGCATGGTCATTTAAATACACCCCATCAAACAAGCATATAGCTGTGCTCAATCAGCAGTACTAATAGCTCCCACAAGTGAAATTTGGGCAAACAATTAAAAGTGGCACAAAACAAAAAAAAAATTAAAAAGTAAAAATAGCCGGTGCTGAAGATGGACGTTTAGTCTTACAGCTCCAAAGTGAGGGAGAACACCGGAACGACTCAGGCCCAGCAGGAGCAACGGATCGACCCCACACTCACCCCTCAACCGTACCGAGTGCCAGCCAACAATGTTCCACAAATGGATGGGAGAACACGGCCCTAAGAAGCTCACCATGCTCATGTTCCCTCAGCAGGATAAGGTCAGTGAGCACCAAGATGGTGGCGGTGGCCTAGTAGAGCTGGCGGAGGCTTACACTGACCTCCCCGGATGCCATCCATACTGAAATGGGCACAGCAGCGCTACCCCTATCCCCTGTACAGGACCCAGGCTCTGACACCCTTACATCCAGTTCAGCCAAAGCCCGGATGCGAATGGATGCACCGCATCCACGGCCGCCTCACAACATGATTGAGGCCCAGGCCTTAAATCCACTGCAATCAAATCAGGCCCTACATAATTCCATGGCATCTTTTGCCACCACTGGACAAACAGTCATAGACACTACCTTAAAGGACATGCTCATGTCCCTACAAACATCTCTGATGACTGACCTGTCATCCCTATTTAACAAGATCTCCACAGACATGCATTCTATGGGACACAGAATCTCTGCAATTGAACGTGGTATGACAGAATGCACAACCACAGTAAATGACATTATAGACGCAGTTGATGAGGTGAAAGAGGAGCAAGATTGAGGTTCAGGCCAATCTGGCCAACTTGGAAGACCGCTCCAGACATAACAATGTTAAACTGCGGTGGGTCCTTGAATCTATACTCCCGGTAGATCTACCAAAATATGCCAAAGACCTCATACACACCATTTTTACTGACGTAGCTCCCAGAGACATCATCATAGACATCATCCAGAGAATAGCAAAACCCTCACACTTAGCAGCATCTGTGCCGAGAGACATGCTCATGAGGGTACACTTTTTCCACATCAAAGAAAAAATTATGTCAGAAGCCAGGTCCAAAGCTCCTCTGCCCTGACCGTATGAAGGAGTCCAGATCTTCCCTGACCTCTCCAAATACACGCTACAACTCAGGAGACAGCTGAACTCCATCACTAAAGGCCTTTACAATCATAAAATCCTCTACAAATGGAGATACCCTGCGACTTTACTTATCACTAAAAATGGCACCACTCATGTTGTCAGCGACCTAATGAAAGGCATGCACCTCCTACATTCTGGAATCCCCAAAGAAGGTGTCCCACCCCTGCTACAATGGAAACCTCACCAACGGCACAGCAACCAGGGATCCAGAACCTACCAATCCCAGATGATCACCTGATCCACTTGGGCCACAATCACAACAATATTTCTCCCTTGCTACCTCAAGCGAATTTCAAGTGAAGTTTTTCCTAGTTATTAACTGTTTCCCCCCACCAGCAGCATAGCTACATCTAGCTTCCTGTTACACACGCTGCCACAATCCTTTCACTGAAGAAACATCGTATGACAGAGTTGTTACTTTTTTTGTTCTCACTCTTGAATTTTTAGTCTTTCTGACTTGTTGCTTTTTCCCCAGCCCTTTCTGGCAGTTTTAGCTCCAGGACAACAACATCACAGCACCTACATTCCAGTGGATACACAGCTTCAAGCAGCAGCCACCTACCCATCAAACGCAGAATTACAACTAACTGTAAGTGTTATTCCCCCACTTGCACCACCTCTACTCCTGGTCACTAGCCATGCCATTTATCATCCTATCCCTAAATGCCAAGGGTCTAAACCACCCGGCTAAATGACACTCCCTGTGGCACACAGCTGTAAAGCTCGATAGCGACATCCTATGTGTCCAAGAGACACACCTGCTTTCCACGTCAACAGCCCTATGCTCCAACAGCAAATATCCCCAAATATACCATGCCACCTACACCTCCGTAAAAAGAGGAGTCCTCATAGCAATAAAAAATGGACTTGACTTGCTTCAAGAAATCTCCAACCCCAATAGCCGATACCTAATTCTAATATTTACTCTCAACAAAGTCAATTATACCCTACTGAATGTCTACGCCCCCAACCCCCTAGATCAGCTTCCTCAGGAAAGCTTTGAGCAAAGCACAATCTGTGCATCAGGGCCATTTGTTAATATGCAGAGACTTCAATAAAGTGGCGGACATCCACATGGACACTACTACAGCAGCGAAAAGAAGAGAATCCCCCTGAAACAACTCCTTGCATCACATGATGTCTTTGATGTTTGGAGGAGTCATCGTGGGTCTGAAAAGGACTATACCTACTTCTCCCCCCACCACAAATCGTACTCAAGAATGGATATGTTCCTCACAGACAAGTGATTGTTACAAAACATTGGCGCATCTGTAATCCACACCACGACGTGATCAGACCACGCTCCGATCACTATTTCCGCTAACGACACTACACCCCAGCGGAATACTTTCCTCTGGTGTGCAAACAATTACATACTACAACACCCCAATTACTCTCAAGAAATTAAAAAACACCTGCAAGAATACTTCGATTTAAATAAAGGATCGGTGGGGGACCCCGTCATGGTGTGGAATGCGCACAAATCAGTTATTAGAGGTGCAATAATGAAACTGAGTTCCATAAGTAAAAAGAAGAAGACGAAGCAAATAGATACCCTTACATCCCGAATCAAAATTCTTGAATACCAACACAAGACCAATCCACATTCGTCACTCTTGGCCCAAATGCTGACCCTACGACAGGAATTACGTTTGTTACTCATCAATTCATACAAACTAATCCAACACAAAATTAAAGCCACCTCCTACTCCACATCCAATAAGGCCGGTAAGAGGCAAGCACAACACCTCAAGGGGCAAAGAATCAAACCTAGATTAGCCCACCTATTCCACCCCCACTCCAATGATAAATTGACCAATCCCCAGGACATAGCAAACGCCTTCAGTGAGTACTATAGCAACCTATATAACATCAGACTTGACCCCAATACACACCAACCGTCAACCGACAACATCAATGAATTTCTGCACCAAATTAAACTCCCAACACTGACGGACACTCAACTGTACTTCTTGAACAAGCCATTCTCTCAGCAGGAAATCCTTGAAACAATATCCACAATGCGCTCAGGTAAAGCTCCAGGACCAGATGGTCTATCAAGAGACTATTACAAACAATTCTCAAGCCACCTACTCCTCCATATGATGGAATTTTTCAACATTGCTGCCTCCTCTTCACAGTTCATGTACGAATCATTAAATGCTCTTATAATTACAATTCCAAAGCCACGGAAAGACCCAACCTCCCCTCAAAACTTTCGTCCTATCTCCCTACTGAACCTAGACCTGAAAATATATGCCAAAACGATTGCCAGACACCTGATGGTAGTTATGCAAGATCTCATCCATAAAGACCAGTCGGGTTTATTAGGGGTAGACAAGCACCAGATGCCACAAGGCGGATGATTAACCACTTAAGGACCGAGCCTCTTGTTTAGATGTGTTGTTTACAAGTTAAAAACAGTTTTTTTTTGCTAGAAAATAACTTAGAACCCCCAAACATTATACATTTTCTTTCTAACACCCTAGAGAATAAAATGGCAGTCGTTGCAATACTCTCTGTCACACCGTATTTGCGCAGCGGTCTTACAAGTGCACTTTTTTTAGAAAAAACACACTTTTTAAATTCAAAAATAAGACAAAAGTAAAGTTAGCCTAATTTTTTTATATTGTGAAAGATAATGTTACACCGAGTAAATTGATACCCAACATGTCACGCTTCAAAATTGCACCCGTTCGTGGAATGGCGGCAAACTTTTACCCTTAAAAATCTCCATAGGCGACATTTAAAAATTCTACAGGTTGCATGTTTTGTATTACAGAGGAGGTCTAGGGTTAGAACTATTGCTCTTGCTCTACTGATCGTGGCGATATCTCACATGTGTGGTTGAACACCGTTTTCATATGCGGGCGCTACTCACGTATGCTTTCGCTTCTGCACGCAAGCTCGGCGGGACAGGCGTGTTCAAAAATTTTAAATCTCTACAAACACTGTTTAACAAATGCATATGGAATGGGGCCAAACCTAGGAGTGCACACTCGACACTTAGAAGCAGGCAGCTCAGGAACGGTCGACTTTGAAGATTATCACACAGCGTCGGTGCTGGACCAACTCACTGAGTGGTTCCAGACAAGCCCTGGCAAAATCTGGAGTTCAGTCGAGAACTTGACTTTACTACATCCGAATCTAAAAGGGTGGGTAATGAGCACACCCTGGGGTCCAAAAATATCGTCTGCAACACCTCCCACCATGATAGCATCGGCCACAACATGGAAAAGACGAATCCATAACAGCCGCAACATAACTAAAACCCCACCCATTCCAATTCTGATTGAATCTCTTCATCATCTTTCACCTGACCCATCTATGACCCAATGGTCCAAACAGGGCATCCATACTATCCAAGATGTTCTCCAAAACGACAGGCCAAAACCCTTCCCCCTTCTTCAACACGAATTTAACTTACCCCACACAGACCTCTTTACTTACATACATGTCACACACTGCCTTAAAGTAATCCAATTTCCTATCTACACAGTACATTCCAAAGCATGGGATCATCTAACTTCCTCTTCCCCCAAAACGAAAGGGATATCTTTATTTAATAATATCCTACACCAAAAACTTCAATTTACTAAAAAGCCCCACCACACTCACTGGGAACACGACCTGGGATTGACCTAGACAGAACACCAATGGAAATGGGCACTACAATCGATATACACAAAATGCTCTGCGCTATGGGAAACCACCCAAAAACTGTCTCTCAGATGGTATCTGACCCCCTCAAAGCTTGCTAAATTTACCTCCACCACACAAGACCAATGCTGGAGATGCAATTCAGCTAAATGAGATATATTCCACATCTTCTGGAGATGCACACGCATCCAGAAATACTGGAATACAGTTTTTCAAATACTGTCAGACATATCACACCAATATACATCTCCAACACCTGGCCTGACGATATTAAACCTGAAAATAGACTGTACCACAGCCATATAGACATGTGACGACCCACATTTTACTGGCCGCCAGACTATGCATAACGAGACTGTGAAAAACCGACAAATCCCCCTTTGTAGAACACACTCTTGACATGGTGAACCTCCACTATGGCTATGAAACAATGATGGCTTCCAGCGTAGGCTTTTTAGACAAAGAAATTACAAAATCGGAGCTGTGGGTGCTGTGGTCTGGAGCTGCGAACTTCCTCTAATGGTTAAAAACCTGGTAACGTTCCTTCACGTAGTAACAAGATGGTATTAACACTTTTTGAACTGTGTCCATTATATGTTAGATAATATGCGTATGAGTTATTCCTCCCCCAGGTAATAAAAGAGTTCCCATTGGGGTTTCTGGGGGAGTGAAACACAAGTTATGGTTAACATATGTATATTTACACCAGCCACGATTATGACAGTTCCAACTTTTCTGTTATCTTGACAACCAAGTTTATTTCAAAAGTATTTGTACGACTTTGTGTAAATCGTTGTACAATGTTCACATTGTCTTTCTTGATTTCACTGTGAAACAATAAAAACTATTGAAACAAAAAAAAAGTAAAAATAAAAAGGGGAGAATCTCGCAACCCAAGCAGGAGAGAAGTGCACCAGCCTATGTCACTCATAAAAATGAGTGACATCCCACTCAAAATTGAGACTAAGAAATGAGGGTTTGTAGATGGAAATACAGTACACCTCTCTCCTGCACAGAGAGGTGTAACTTCTCAAGGATCCATGCAGTATAATAATACGGGAAGGAAACATGTCAGTTTCTCAGATACTGAGACAGAATACATGGTTGAAACCCTGGATGCCTCGGATTCAGACCATTCATGTGATCATTCGCCTAGGAATCAGGAGTGGATGATGAATCCAACATCTACAAAAAAACCAGGAACCACAAACGAAAACACATTAGGAAGAAACAAAACAAAAATACAGGAAAACTCAGAGAGGAGAGAAATGGGGACAACATTGGCGGCACCAACCGCTTTCCCCTTCGCACATAGAATCAACGCATGTAAATAACGTATTACGTAATTCTAATAGGATACTCTCTGTTGATAAACTTTATTTTCCAAAGCACCAAGCTTCTTTCCACAGAGACATTTTAATTTATTTCAAACTATTCTTGGTGTTACTATTAAAAAGCACTATTTTAGGGAAGTGTGGCCTGGTGAGCAGTGAGTTGACGCACACTAGAGGAGCTCTGTGATCCTGACAGCTTGTAGATCTTTCTCCTGGTCCCCTGCAAGTCACAGTATTGGGAAACTAACTTGGCACATTCCACAGTCCCACCCTCGCCGACCTACCACATCTTCCACGGCAAGAAACATCATGGATATTTTTAGTTCCCAATCCAAAATGATGTACAAAGTTATCTGAAGGTATTATACCTAAAAATTGTACTTTAAGCCTCTATAGCAGACCCACATACCTTACCATCCATATTTTTGAAAGAGCATTATACTTGAATCACTTACCCTATCTGTGTGATTGATGCATACTAGATATTGCTTACACTTTACTAGGGAAACAACCAAAGTGATATCACATAATGTGAAAGGTTTAAATATCCCTGAAAAAAAAATTGCTTCTGAGACAACTTAAAAAGACAAGACCCCCAAATATGCTTTCCTGGATTGTTGCCTTGTATAGTGGACCTAACACAAAAATTAGGGTTAACGGCAGTGACCATTAGAAATTGTACAAGACAAGAGTGTCCCTTGTCACCACTTGAGGATTAACTCGAATAACTCAGTCAAGGAGTTCCAGGTATATGGCAGAGAATTCAAAGTAGCAGCGTTTGCTGATTATTTATTATTCTTTATGACACAACCACACATTTTTCGATTTCTATTTCTTCACTTTAACTAATGAGTCTTTAGCTTTGGTACAGCAAAACTGCCCATTCAAGTGGGTTCTTCAGGCCTTGAATTATCTTGGAATATGGCTAATAGGGATGAGCTTCGTGTTCGAGTCGAACCCATGTTCGACTCGAACATCGGCTGTTCGCCCGTTCGCCGAATTGCGAACGATATGGGCCGTTCGCGCCAAATTCGTGTGGCGCGTCACGGCCCATAATTCACTGCGGCATCGCAGTGCATTGCTGGCTGATGATTGGCCAAGCATGCACTATGACCCGCATGCTTGGCCAATCACAGCGCCGTCAGTAGAGAGAGCTGTAATTGGCCAAAGCCAGGGTGGCTTTGGCCAATTATGGCTCAGGGGATTTAGTACACGCCCCACACTATATAAGGCCGCCTGCACGGCGGCCCTGTGTAGTGTGTGTTCCGGTGTGCTAAGAGATAGAGAGAGAGAGAGACAGTGTCATTTGATTTGAGTTAGATAGATTAGGCAGAACAGTCAGTCAGTTAGCTGCACTTACAGTTTATTGTGTATATATATGCATCCCAGGTGTTGCATATATATATATACACTGTATTCAGTTTAGCTAGATCCGTTCCTGTTATCTTCTATCTAGACTATTTACATTTAGTGCAGTGCGTCCTGCTCACAGTGTTCAGCTAGATCCGTTCCTGCTATTTACATTTAGTGCAGTGCGTCCTGCTCACAGTGTTCAGCTAGATCCGTTCCTGCTATTTACATTTAGTGCAGTGCGTCCTGCTCACAGTGTTCAGCTAGATCCGTTCCTGCTATTTACATTTAGTGCAGTGCGTCCTGCTCACAGTGTTCAGCTAGATCCGTTCCTGCTATTTACATTTAGTGCAGTGCGTCCTGCTCACAGTGTTCAGCTACATCCGTTCCTGCTATTTACATTTAGTGCAGTGCGTCCTGCTCACAGTGTTCAGCTAGATCCGTTCCTGTTATCTTCTAGACTATTTACATTTAGTGCAGTGCGTCCTGCTCACAGTGTTCAGCTAGATCCATTCCTGCTATTTATATTTAGTGCAGTGCGTCCTGCTCACAGTGTTCAGCTAGATCCGTTCCTGCCATTTACATTTAGTGCAGTGCGTCCTGCTCACAGTGTTCAGCTAGATCCATTCCTGCTATTTACATTTAGTGCAGTGCGTCCTGCTCACAGTGTTCAGCTAGATCCGTTCCTGTTATTTACATTTAGTGCAGTGCGTCCTGCTCACAGTGTTCAGCTAGATCCGTTCCTGCTATTTACATTTAGTGCAGTGAGTCCTGCTCACAGTGTTCAGCTAGATCCGTTCCTGTTATCTTCTAGACTGTTTACATTTAGTGCAGTGCGTCCTGCTCACAGTGTTCAGCTAGATCCGTTCCTGCTATTTACATTTAGTGCAGTGCGTCCTGCTCACAGTGTTCAGCTAGATCCGTTCCTGTTATCTTCTAGACTATTTACATTTAGTGCAGTGCGTCCTGCTCACAGTGTTCAGCTAGATCCGTTCCTGCTATTTACATTTAGTGCAGTGCGTCCTGCTCACAGTGTTCAGCTAGATCCGTTCCTGCCATTTACATTTAGTGCAGTGCGTCCTGCTCACAGTGTTCAGCTAGATCCATTCCTGTTATCTTCTAGACTGTTTACATTTAGTGCAGTGCGTCCTGCTAACAGTGTTCAGCTAGATCCGTTCCTGCTATTTACATTTAGTGCAGTGCGTCCTGCTCACAGTGTTCAGCTAGATCCGTTCCTGTTATTTACATTTAGTGCAGTGCGTCCTGCTCACAGTGTTCAGCTAGATCCGTTCCTGCTATTTACATTTAGTGCAGTGCGTCCTGCTCACAGTGTTCAGCTAGATCCGTTCCTGTTATCTTCTAGACTATTTACATTTAGTGCAGTGCGTCCTGCTCACAGTGTTCAGCTAGATCCGTTCCTGCTATTTACATTTAGTGCAGTGCGTCCTGCTCACAGTGTTCAGCTAGATCCGTTCCTGCCATTTACATTTAGTGCAGTGCGTCCTGCTCACAGTGTTCAGCTAGATCCGTTCCTGCTATTTACATTTAGTGCAGTGCGTCCTGCTCACAGTGTTCAGCTAGATCCGTTCCTGTTATTTACATTTAGTGCAGTGCGTCCTGCTCACAGTGTTCAGCTAGATCCATTCCTGTTATTTACATTTAGTGCAGTGCGTCCTGCTCACAGTGTTCAGCTAGATCCGTTCCTGTTATCTTCTAGACTGTTTACATTTAGTGCAGTGCGTCCTGCTCACAGTGTTCAGCTAGATCCGTTCCTGCTATTTACATTTAGTGCAGTGCGTCCTGCTCACAGTGTTCAGCTAGATCCGTTCCTGCTATTTACATTTAGTGCAGTGCGTCCTGCTCACAGTGTTCAGCTAGATCCGTTCCTGCTATTTACATTTAGTGCAGTGCGTCCTGCTCACAGTGTTCAGCTAGATCCATTCCTGTTATCTTCTAGACTATTTACATTTAGTGCAGTGCGTCCTGCTCACAGTGTTCAGCTAGATCCGTTCCTGCTATTTACATTTAGTGCAGTGCGTCCTGCTCACAGTGTTCAGCTAGATCCGTTCCTGCCATTTACATTTAGTGCAGTGCGTCCTGCTCACAGTGTTCAGCTAGATCCGTTCCTGCTATTTACATTTAGTGCAGTGCGTCCTGCTCACAGTGTTCAGCTAGATCCGCTCCTGTTATTTACATTTAGTGCAGTGCGTCCTGCTCACAGTGTTCAGCTAGATCCGTTCCTGTTATTTACATTTAGTGCAGTGCGTCCTGCTCACAGTGTTCAGCTAGATCCGTTCCTGCTATTTACATTTAGTGCAGTGCGTCCTGCTCACAGTGTTCAGCTAGATCCGTTCCTGCTATTTACATTTAGTGCAGTGCGTCCTGCTCACAGTGTTCAGCTAGATCCGTTCCTGTTATCTTCTAGACTATTTACATTTAGTGCAGTGCGTCCTGCTCACAGTGTTCAGCTAGATCCGTTCCTGCTATTTACATTTAGTGCAGTGCGTCCTGCTCACAGTGTTCAGCTAGATCCGTTCCTGCCATTTACATTTAGTGCAGTGCGTCCTGCTCACAGTGTTCAGCTAGATCCGTTCCTGCTATTTACATTTAGTGCAGTGCGTCCTGCTCACAGTGTTCAGCTAGATCCGTTCCTGTTATTTACATTTAGTGCAGTGCGTCCTGCTCACAGTGTTCAGCTAGATCCGTTCCTGCTATTTACATTTAGTGCAGTGCGTCCTGTTCACAGTGTTCAGCTAGATCCGTTCCTGTTATCTTCCTACTGACAGGCAGGCTTGTCTGGTTACAGTATATAAAGCTACCTGAAGAAAATTACAGGTGTTCTTTTTGATCCTATTAGTACCACGGTCAAGCAGCTAGACTATTTACATTTAGTACAGTGCGTCCTGCTCACAGTGTTCAGTTAGATCCGTTCCTGTTATCTTCCTACTGACAGGCAGGCTTGTCTGGTTACAGTATATAAAGCTACCTGAAGAAAATTACAGGTGTTCTATCCCAGCTTAGTGCAGCTACAGGCCATTAGTATGTCTGGAAGGCCAAGAAGGAGAGGCAGACAGTCACAAGCCAATAAGAGAGGGCAAGCAGGCTCTGTGTCCAGTGCTGGTCGTGGAGACGGTGCATCCTCATCAGCACGTGGCCATGGGACACGCTTGGCCTTTTTTTCGGCAGCTGGCCGTGTTGAGCCGCAACATGCGGAAGACTTGGTCGAGTGGATGACCAAGCCGTCCTCATCCTCCTCATCCTCTCTCACCCATGCCCAGGGTGCTTTGTCTGGCAAAGCAGCGGCCTCTTCCCTCAGCTCAATGTCATCAGTGACTCCTTCCCTAGCTCCACCATGTCCTCATGAGGATTACCTCGAACTGTTTGACCACAGTGTTGGGTACATGCTCCAGGAGGATGCCCAGCGTTTGGAAGGCTCTGATGATGATACTGAGCTCGATGAAGGCAGTAACATGAGCACGGACAGAGGGGGTGCCCAAGAAGGACAGCAATCTGGCAGTCATGCTCCCCCTGCTGCAGCATACTGCCAGGTTTGCTCCAGTGATGAGGAGGGAGGGGATGATGAGGTCACTGACTCAACGTGGGTGCCTGATAGGAGAGAGGAGGAGGCGGCCCATCACCAACGAGGCAGGATGCCCTCCAGGGGCCAGCCTAAGGGCAGCACATTGACTGCATCACACCCCAAAGCTCCACATGTGCAGGGCGCTGCAGTCTCTGCGCGTTATTCAAAAAGTTCTTTGGTGTGGGCCTTTTTTGAGACGAGTGCATCAGATTGCACCGCTGCTATTTGCAACATATGTCTCAAGCGTATCTCGCGTGGCCAAAACATCTCCCGCTTGGGTACCACATGCTTGACCAGACATATGTTGACCTGCCATGCAGTTCGTTGGCAAGCGTATCTAAAAGACCCACACCAAAGAACAAAGAGGATCTCTCCTTGCTCCTCATCAGCTGAGATTTCCAACCCCACTAGACCTTCAGTCCTCTCAGACCTGCAGTGAGAGGAATGAAGGTGTAGAATTAGGTGTGTCACAGCCAAGTACTTGTGGGCAATCTGCTTTTGGTACACCGACGTCAGATTGTACCAGGCAAATTTCCCTGCCCCAGCTGCTGCACCGCCGAAAGAAGTTTGCTCCCAACCATCCACATGCCCAGCGGTTGAATGCTAGCTTGGCAAAATTGCTAGCACTTCAACTGCTGCCTTTTCAGTTGGTAGACTCTGCCCCCTTCCGTGAGTTTGTGGAATGTGCGGTTCCTCAGTGGCAGGTACCCAAACGCCACTTTTTCTCACGGAAGGCGATTCCGGCTCTCTACCAGCATGTGGAAGGCAATGTCCATGCCTCGCTGGACAGGGCGGTCAGCGGTAAGGTGCATATTACCGCTGACTCATGGTCCAGCAGGCATGGACAGGGACGTTACCTAAGTTTCACGGCGCATTGGGTGACTCTGCTGGCAGCTGGGAAGGATGCAGGACAAGGTGCAGTAGTGTTGGAGGTTGTTCCGCCACCACGCCTCCAAAATGCTGATTGTGACACACCTCTCTCCTCCACCCCCTCCTCTTCTTCTTCCTCCATGGCCTCTTCCTCGGAACCAGCGGTGCTCCGTAGGCGTTCAAGGGGCTACGCAAGTACGCAGGCCAAAAGATGCCATGCGGTGCTTGAGCTGGTGTGCTTGGGGGACAGGAGCCACACTGGGGCAGAGGTTCTGTCAGCTCTGCAGGGGCAGGTTCAGAGGTGGTTGACGCCACGCCAACTTAAGGCAGGAATGGTGGTTTGCGACAATGGCACCAACCTCCTCTCTGCCCTCCGACAGGGACAAATGACCCATGTGCCCTGTTTGGCTCACGTCCTTAACTTGGTGGTGCAGCGGTTCTTGGGCAGGTACCCGGGCTTACAGGATGTCCTGAGGCAGGCCAGGAAAGTCTGTGTGCATTTCCGCCGGTCATATAATGCCAGTGCTCGGCTGACGGACCTCCAAAAGGAGTTTAACCTGCCCAAGAACCGCCTAATCTGTGACATGCCCACCAGGTGGAACTCAACGTTGGCCATGCTGCAGCGGCTGCACACGCAGCAGAGGGCCATCAATGAGTACCTGTGCGACTATGGCACCAGGACAGGGTCAGGGGAGCTTGGTTTTTTTTCCCCACGCCAGTGGGCCATGATCAGGGATGCATGCACTGTCCTGTCACCATTCGAGGAGGCCACGAGGATGGTGAGCACTGACAGTGCATGCATCAGTGACACTGTCCCCCTTGTCCACCTGTTGGAGCACACGCTGCGTGGAATAATGGACAGGGCACTTGAGGCAGAACAGAGGCAGGAAGAGGAGGAATTCCTTAGCTCTCAAGGCCCCCTTTATCCAGACAGTGTTCCTGCGTGCCCGCCGATCACACAGGAAGAGGACGAGGAGGAGGAGGAGGAAGATTGTGTCAGTATGGAGGTGGAGCCTGGCACTCAGCATCAGCAGCAGTCTTTAAGGGATCAGTCCCAAGGAACACATGGACTTGTACGTGGCTGGGAGGAGGTGGCTGCGGACGTTGTTGTCCTTAGTGACCCAGAGGACTCCAGACCGAATGCCTCAGCAAACCTACGCTGCATGGCCTCCCTGATCCTGCAAAGCCTGCGTAAGGATCCTCGTATTCGTGGTATCAAGGAGAAGGACCAATACTGGCTGGCAACCCTCCTTGATCCACGTTACAAGGGTAAGGTTGCGGACCTTATCTTGCCATCGCAGAGGGAGCAGAGGATGAAACATCTTCGGGAGGCCTTGCAGAAAGGTCTGTGCAACGTGTTCCCAGAGACTGGGAGGTTACAAACTCCTGTTTCTGGACAACGTGTTGCTGAGGCTTCGGTCAGTCAAAGAAGGAGCGGTGGAGAAGGTGGCCGTCTGACCGATGCGTTCAGACAATTTTTTGGTCCGCAGCCCCAAGGTATGATCGGTTCCAGCAACCATCGCCAGCGTCTGTTTTACATGGTGCAGGAATACCTAGGGGCAAGATCAGACTTGGACACCTTTCCCACCGAAAATCCTCTGGGTTACTGGGTCTTGAGGATGGATCACTGGCCAGAGCTTGCACAGTATGCAATTGAGCTACTGGCCTGTCCTGCATCCAGCGTTCTTTCGGAACGCACATTCAGTGCTGCTGGAGGCGTGGTAACTGATCACAGGGTGCGTCTGTCCACCGACTCGGTCGATCGGCTGACCTTCATAAAAATGAATCAGTCTTGGATCACCACCAGCTACCAAGCACCTGATGCTGATGTAACCGAATAATTTTTTTTGAAATCTCAGATCCCTTCAAAGACTGCCTATGCTGATGCTGAGTGACTATCCCTGAGTAATTATCCTCTTCCTCCTCAATCATCACGCTGATAGCTTGTAAGAACATTTTTGGTTCTGGGCGCCACCACCAGTGCCTAAGGCACAATTTTTCAGCCCCTGTTTAACAGGGGCGTGTAATTACAATTTTTGATGTAATACTTTGCAGCAGGGCTCGTTCCTGCATTCCAACTAGAGTGTCTGTGAGGGGTTGCAGTGTTGTGGCACCAGCACCAGTGCTTAAGGCCCAATTTTTCTGCCCCTGTCTAACAGGGGCGTGTAATTACAATTTTTGATGCAATACTTTGCAGCAGGGCTCGTTCCTGCGTTCCAACTAGAGTGTCTGTGAGGGGTTGCAGTGTTGTGGCACCAGCACCAGTGCCTAAGGCCCAATTTTTCTGCCCCTGTCTAACAGGGGCGTGTAAATACAATTTTTGATGCAATACTTTGCAGCAGGGCTCGTTCCTGCGTTCCAACTAGAGTGTCTGTGAGGGGTTGCAGTGTTGTGGCACCAGCACCAGTGCCTAAGGCCCAATTTTTCTGCCCCTGTCTAACAGGGGCGTGTAATTACAATTTTTGAAGCAATACTTTGCAGCAGGGCTCGTTCCTGCATTCCAACTAGAGTGTCTGTGAGGGGTTGCAGTGTTGTGGCACCAGCACCAGTGCCTAAGGCCTAATTTTTCAGCTCCTGTTCAACAGGGGCATGTAATTACAATTCTTGATCTAATATTTCACAGCAGGGCCCTGTGAGGGCTTACAGTGTTGTGGCCACAGCAACACCTAAGGCCCAAATTTCTGCTGAGTATATAGGGCAGGACCCTACTTTCAAACATCTAACTTACAAACGACTCCTACTTGCAAACGGAAGGAGACAACAGGAAGTGAGATGAAATCTACCCCTAGGAAGGGAAATTCTCTCCTGTAAGAGTTAATATGGGAAAACAATTTCTCCTTTCCACTGATGCTTTCCAATCCTTGTTCCACAAAAAAACCCAAATTTTCAAAAAACATTTTTCATTGGGACAAAAAAGTGAGGTGAAATCTTCTGAAGAGGAGGAAGGACAGCAAAACAAATGTCACAGGGGTGATAACCCTTCCCTATGTTTTCCAAAAAGCTTAAAAAAGATTTTTTGGCTGGAGCTAAACACGTTAAAAATGTACCCGTTCAAAATTACAAACAGATTCTACTTAACAACAAACCTACAGTCCCTGTCTTGTTTGCACCGCCTGTATACTGCTGTTCAGAGTATATAGGGCCTGGTGGCTCCACACCTTTCCTTATTTTAATTTGGGTGCGGGGTTCCCCTTAATATCCATACAAGACCCAAAGGGCCTGGTAATGGACTGGGGGGTACCCATGCCGTTTGTCTCACTGATTTTCATCCATATTGCCATGACCCGACATGACATTAAACCCGCAAGCAGTTTTAAATGAGATTTTTTCCTTTAAAAATGACATTTGGTGCGGGGACTGTTCTAAACATGGGAAACACGCGTCACTTTACAGGCATACTATAGACACCCCCCAGGTACGATATTTAAAGGAATATTTCACTTTTTTTTTTTACTTTAAGCATCATTAAAATCACTGCTCCCGAAAAAACGGCCGTTTTTAAAAGTTTTTTTTGCATTGATACATGTCCCCTGGGGTAGGACCCGGGTCCCCAAACCCTTTTTAGGACAATACCATGCAAATTAGCCTTTAAAATGAGCACTTTTGATTTCGAACGTTCGAGTCCCATAGACGTCAATGGGGTTCTAACGTTCGTGCGAACTTTCGGTAAGTTCGCGGGTTCTGGTGCGAACCGAACCGGGGGGTGTTCGGCTCATCCCTAATGGCTAACACCTGAGCTATCATCTCTCTTTACTCAATCACTTTACACAATTATATTACTTTACTTAACCACTTCAATACCAGGCACTTTCCCCCCTTCCTGCCCAGGACAATTTTAAGCTTTCAGCGCTGTCACACTTTGAATGACAATTACGCGGTCATGCAACTCTGTACCCAAATAATTTCATAATTTTCTTCCCACTAATAGAGCTTTCTTTTGGTGGTATTTGATCACCTCTGCGGTTTTTATTTTTTGCGCTATAAAAAAAAAACCCATCAATTTTGAAAAAAAAACTGATGTGCACTGATAGGCAGAGCTTATATGCAGCACTGATAGGCGGCACTGATGGCACTGGTGGGTGGCACTGATGGTGCTGATAGGCAGCACTGAGGGCACTGATAGGCGGCACTGATGGGCACAGATAGGTGGCACTGGATAGGCAGCGCTGATGAGGAGCTACTGACAGGCATTACTGAGTGGCATTTAAAGGGCACTGACAGGCAATACTGATGGGGCACTGATTGGCACTTTTTTGGGCACTGATTGCCACTGTTATGGGCACTGGCAGGCATTCTTTGTGGGGCACAGGCTGGCAGGTGATGGGCACTGATTGGCAGATGATGGGCACATCTCATGGGGGCTGCAATGATAATCAATGTGCTGATTATTAGCACAGACCCCCCTCTGACAGGGAGAGCCACCGATTGGCTCTCCCTGTCAGCGTGAACTGAGGAAAGCCATTACCGGCACTTCCTGGTTCACGCGATGATCAGCTGTGATTGGTCACTGCTGATCACGTGGTAAGAAGCCTCTGTCAGAGGCTCCATACCACGATCGGAGTTGCGGTGTGTCAGACTGACAGGCGTGCGCCGCCTTGTTATCCTGATCACGTCATATAATGTCCAATCAAGATAACTAAACCACTTTGCCGCCATTATATTGCTATATGGCGGGGGGGGCAAGTGGTTAAATCAATAGAACTGGAATTCAAAACTTTTTTCCTGGTTTGGTAGAGCAGCAATAATAAAAATGTCAATACTTCCGAAACTACTGTACATTATATAGTTACATAGTATGTCTGGTTGAAAAAGTTCACCTAGTTCAACCAATAACAGGGAACAAAAATTATACAATACTTTATACACAATCCTATATCCATATAGTTATATTATGTACATTTAAGGACTAATCCAGGAGTTTTTTTTAAAGTAATCTACTAAGCTTGCCAGAACCAGCTCTTAAGGTAGTCTATTTCACATTTTCACAGTTCTTACTGTGAAGAAACCTTTCCATATTTGGAGAGTAAATCTCGTTTCCTCCAGACATAAAGCGTGCCCTCTTGTCCTCTGTGATGACCTTAAAATGAATAACTCAACACACGAGTTCACTATATGGACCACCTATGTTTTTATACATGTTGATTATATCCCTTCTTCTAATAATCTTCTTATAATCTCCTCTTCACAAGAGAGAATACATTCAGTTCCTCTAATCTTTCCTCATAGCTGAGCTCCTCCATGCCTCTTATTAGTTTGGTTGCCATTCTCTGCACTTTCTCCAGTTCCCTGTTATCCTTTATGTGAAATGGTGCCCAAAACTGAACTGTATATTCCAGATGAGGTCTTACTATTGATTTGTACAAGGGTAAAATTATGTATCTCTCTCTCTGGAGTCCTTACCCCTCTTAATTACAAGAAAGGATTTTGCTTGCTTTGGAAACCGCAGCTTGGCATTGCATGCCATTATTAAGCTTACGATCTACCAGAACACCCAGATCCTTCTCTACCATTGATTCTCCCAGTTGTACACTTTACATTTATCAGAATTAAACCTCATTTGCCACATAGTTGCCCAATTAAACAGTGCATTGAGGTTGGCTTGTAAGTTGGAGACATCCTGTAAGGATGTTTTTCCACTGCTTAGCTTAGTGTCACCTGCAAAGATTGAAATGGTATTTTTAGAGTCAAATATGTTTTTATTGCGTTAAACAGAATGAATCAACACAACATACATAATAGCCAGATGTTCAGTACAGAAAGCAAAACATTGTAGGTTTTATTTCTGGTATACTCTAGGCTATAGACCAGTGGAATATACCGGTGTGATCATTATCCAAAGAGTAACAGCTAAGCCCGCAATGTATTGCGAATCATATTATGAGAGATGAGGATGAAAACATCTGTGTCTTAGTCATAGAAACATATAATTTGGGGGAGAAGGAAGTGAGAAAGATAGGGGAAAGGGGATTTGGAAGTTGGGAAGGGGAAGGGTAGAGGTGTAGCAGGGGGAAAGGGAGAATAGAGGGGGGTGAGCAGGTCCTAGTACAATAAATTGGGAAATCAAGATCATCAGGTGTGTTTAGGTTAGCTGTGGGGAGTTAACAAGGCTTTCAGGGAATCAGAGGTAGAATATTCGATCCAGGTGAGCAAGAGAATTGTAAATTTAATGACGGTATCATTGTCCAAGGCTATCATCTCTTCCATGTGTCATTGATCACTGAGACCCAAGAGGACAGGGGAGGGGTGGTAGTGGTCTTCCAGAATAGGGGTATAAGTTGTCCGGAGGATGACAGAAAAAGGCGTAATAAAGTATGTTTTTGAGAGGGTATGAAGGCAGAATAGATAATAGAGTTATCTCTGGGGTAGGTGAAGTTGGCCGGTCATTTGGACTACTGTATCTGGCGAAAACCTGAGACCAGAGGGGTTGTATGGCCTTACACTTCCACCAAATGTGGAGGTAATTTCCCTCTGCATCTCCACACCTCCAACATGAAGTAGGGACAGATGGGAAAAGTTTATGGAGAGATTGGGGGTCCCTGTATCATCTGGATAGGAGTTTAAAGTTGTTCTCCTGTGTATAACAAGAGGTAGAGGATTTGTGCGTGAAGTGGAATGACTTTTGCCAGTCAGCCATGGAGAGTTCTCTTCCCAGGTCCGTGGCCCACCTCCTAGTGTAAGAGGGGGGCTGGTCATTGATCAGTGAGTGTTGTAGTTTATAAATGGTGTCTGGGTGTGTCTGAAAGAGAGCACGGTTGTTCATGGGTTGTTAAGGACCTATGTATTTGGGAGGAGGACAATAGGTCTGAGCAGAAGGAGGATATGCACAGAGTTGTGAGCCAGTTACCCTGGTTTCCTGGCACAACAGGTGTACCTAAGGTTGAGTGTACAAATTAACTTGCTATAAGCCAGGTAGAGCGGAGATATGTGCCCACTGTACTGGAGCCCATACCCTAGAGGAGAGCAGGGTGGTCAAATAATGATGTGAGTGCCAAGGGATTCATGGACAACAGTGATGACAGTCCCTTTTTATACCACAGATATAATTCTGTGGTTGTTAATGGGGAGGAAGTGGACAGGAGGTGCAGTTTCTGTCCATATCTCCATAGTAATGCTCGGAGGTCGAGGGTGGCGAGATCTTGTTCCACCATGTGGATGCTTTGGGAAAGGGTCAGGGGAACCATTCCAGGATCCTGGTTAGTACGGCAGCCTTGTGGTATAATTCAAAGTCTGAGAGGCCTGCCCCACCCTGAATTTTGGGGTATGTGAGTAGAGTGTGGATACGGGATAGCCCTTGGTGCCAGATGAAGCGTATGGACATGGATCGTAGGGAGTTGAAGAAATGTTTGTGGACGGTAATAGGCACTGTCTGGAACAGATAAAGTAATTTGGGGAGGGTGTCCATTTTAAGTGTGTTAATATAGCCAAACCAAGGCAGCGGTGACGCGTTACATGTATCTAATTCCTTTCGGAGTTGGGTCAGTAGAGGGAGATAGTTAAGGTTATAAAGGTCTGAGAGGTTGGATGGAATCTGTCAGGTCACCCAGAGGCTGGGTGACAGATGCACACCGTTGGGATCAGGAGTGCACCGCAAGGTAGTGGACCCTATGGCTGACTGCTGCGGATTGAACCCTGGGAGGTTTAGGAAGCAGGTCTACTTTATCACTGACACAGATCCCACTGGGAGCTAGAGCATAGATTCCCCAGGGCGCGGAGTCTAAGAGCCAGCAGGTGTTCACCAGAGCCTTTAATGGTAAGGATGGACTGAGCTGCAGTCTGGCTCCAGGTCGCAGCCCCCAGGGTCTCACAGCTCACGCTCACGGTAGACTACAGGAGGCAGCAGGCTGGAACAACAAGGAAAGTAAAGGACAAGCCAAGGTCGGGGCCACAAGCAGACAAGGACAACAGAGTACACGCCAAGGTTCAGGGTCACAGGCAAACAGTGATGGTCGGGAACACGCCAAAGGTCAGGGTCACGAGCAGACAGGAATAGTTAAGAACAGGCCAAAGTCGGTAACAGGAATCAGATGTAGGAAACACAGCAAATACACACAGAGGCTAACACACAATGGTTGATCAGCACTGCTGGCTTGCAGTGCACAGGTTAATATAGGGTTCCCTGATAGGGCCTGGGGTGGGGCCATGCTTAGAGGAGAGGTTACAAAAGCAGTCAGGTGAGGGTCAGCTGATCTCTAGAGATGAACACATGGAGACAGGTATGCTGATCGACAAACTCTATTGCATAACCATGACAGAATCGTTATCCTAAGATAAGAATTGCCCTTGGATCCCCTTGGAATGGGCAGTTAGCCTGTACTTGGTGGAGGGAGGCAGTTACATGTTAAGAGCTTCTGTCTTGGACATGTTAAGTTTAAAATTGCTAAGTTCTCCAAATATGTGAAATTCTTGCATCAGAGGGTAGGGATGTATGAAGCTTTTGAATGGAAACGAGGAGATCATCCGCGTAGAGTGAAAGTTTGTGAGCTGAGGAGGGTGTCTGGATCCCCACTATATTTTCATTTTGTCTGATGGCCTTTGACAAGTGTTCTATCACTAAGACAAAAAGTTAGGGGGGTAGGGGACATCTCTGGCGGGTTCCTTTAGAGATTTGGAACTGAGTAAATGAGGAGCCATTGACCAGGACTGAAGCTGAGGGGTGGGAATATAGTGCCATAACCTTGGACACAAAGGCAGGGCCAAGGCCTATCTGTTCTAGGGAAAGGCTTAAAAACTGACCGACCCGATCAAATGCCTTTTCAGCATCAAAGGATAGGATACGTCTCTTCAGGTTGTGTCGACGGATGTAGGAAATGAGGTGGATCGTTTTAGTGGTGTTGTCCCTGGCCTCCCGTCCAAGGAACAAACCCCACATGGTCCTTGTAGATAAAGGAGGGCAGGAGGGGTGAGAGGTGATTCGTTAGGACTTTTGCAAAAAGTTTAACGTCCAGGTTAAGAAGGGAAATCGGTCAGTAACTACTGCACTGAGAGGGGTCTTTGCCTGGTTTGGGTATGAATGAAATATTGGCAGATAGGAGGTCTCTAGAAGGTAGGTGGGAGTCGTCTATGTAGTTGAACGCTGTGGTGAGCAGTGGAACAAGGGGCTGGGCGAATAATTTATAGAATCTAGGGGAAAATCCGTCTGGGCCTGGACATTTACCCGATTTTAGTCTCTTAATAGCGGATAGAAAGTCTGACACCATCAAGGGGTTATATAAGTCTGCAGATTTAGAGGGATCTATTTGTGGTAGAGCTGTCTCTGAGATATAGTTTTGCATGTCGGAATGATGTGGGTCTCCCCCAGGGGTCAGACCGGTTCATGTAGGAATATTGTATAGTTGGGAGTAATAATGTTGAAAGGCGCCTACAATACCTCGAGGATTATGAATATTTTGTTGGTCAATGGTGCAAATGTGTGGTATGGGACGGCGTGGGGGGCGGGGGTGGAGGACCCTATAAAGGTGTTGCCCACATTTGTTGGCCAAGATGTAATGCGCCCCTTATCTCTAGCTTCGAGGGAATGTGCATCTATAATGCGGAGTAACTCTCTGCGGGCGTTGGAAAGGTCTACAAAGGTAGTGGGATCTAGGTCTTTTTTATGTGCGAGTTCTAATGCATGGATAGCGGATAATAGTCGGGTTATGTCGGCAGACCTAGCCTTTTTTAAGCGGGAGCCGTGCTGAATGAAAGTCCCCCGGAGTACACATTTTAGTGCTTCCCATTTAGTGAGGGGATTGGTTTCGTCAGTGCGATGGTCTTGGACAAAGTCGCCAATTGACTGCTCAATAGCTGCAATACATGGGGTGTCCTTCAGTAGATTGTCATTTAAACGCCATGAGAATGTTTTGCGGGATTTAGGGGGTGGGCCAGACTAAGGTGTGTGGGAGCATGGTCAGACCATAAGATAAGTGATGCCTTAAGTGGGATGTCTAGTAGGGATTGGGAGACTAGGAAATAGTCGATGCGACTATAGGAGTTACTGGCAACCGAGTAACAATAGTCTCTCTCAAATGGGTGTTGCACTTGCCAAACATCCACTAGTTGGGCAGAGTGCAAGAGTGATTTTATGTGTGTGAGGGTGGAGTGTGGAATGGAGGACTTACCGGAGGGGGTGTCCACGGCTGGAGAGAGGGTCACATTGAGATCTCCACCTAGAATCAAACAGGGACTGCCAAAAGAGAGCAATTTGTTCAGGACCATGGATAAGAAGCCCCCCTGGTCTTGGTTTGGTCCATATACATTAGCAACTGTAAAAATATAGGAGTTAGATTTTAATTTGAGGAAAAGGAAGCAAGCTGAGGGGTCTATTAAGGAGTCTATGGCTTCTGTATGGACCAATTTGTGAAAGGCTATTGACACCCCTTTAGACTTAGCTTGCGGGTTAGTGCTGTGGTACCATTGGTGGTAGTAAGGGCTGTTTAGGGTCAGAATAGCCAAGCTTCTAAAATGTAAATGTAATCTAAAAAGCAAAATTTGAGATTTAGCTTTGTGGAAATGATACAATATCTGGCTCCTTTTTTCTGGAATGTTAAAGCCCCTGCAATTGAAGGATGATAAAGCTATATGGTCAAGCGATGGCATGGTGGTATTGAGAGGTGAGGACACTCAATCTCCCTCTAGCGGCCAACACCAAATTGTATGCTCACCAAGACCTGCTCAACGGGGGGGGGGGGGCAGGAATGGGTGGGGAAGGGGATGGGCGAGGAGTGTAGAGAAAAGTAAAAAGGATAGAGAAGATGAGATCAGAGAAGATGGATAGGATCCGTCTCCAGTGTACGGTAGCATGAAGCTTTAGAGGATTGGGAGATAGGATCCACCACTGAAAAAAGTTAAAAAGGAGAAAATCCTGCCACTAGGTGGCAACATTAAACCAACAATGAAGTAAGCTAGTAATGCTAAGAAATAGAACAGGTGAATAACAGTACAGTACATAAATACGCACTATCAGTCCTAAGTGGGGGTAAACGTGGTAAGCACACAGAGTGCCTCCCGGTCCCGGGGTTCACGAGGTAAAAGTATAAAAACTAAACTTGTATTAACAGTCATACATATCTTTAACCATGTGTCTTTGAGTACTAATACTGTATGGCATGCATGCATTCTTACACATTGTCATGGAGGTACGTAGGGAGGACCACAGGGATCCTATGTGCATGGGATATGACTAACAGAATGGGGGGTGAG
Source organism: Lithobates clamitans (assembly GCA_037952925.1). Lineage (NCBI taxonomy): Eukaryota > Metazoa > Chordata > Amphibia > Anura > Ranidae > Lithobates > Lithobates clamitans. The sequence continues at coordinate 1,036,012 of JBBGZY010000178.1, read as the reverse complement.
GGGGGAAGGGAACACCCCCTCTTATCGAGTAGGTCCAAGCCGAGCACAGTGTGGAAGAAAAACCCTACATTTCTAAGCATGAGTCTGGACAAGAGAGAATATAATTCCCCCTTCTTGTACCACACCTCTCCCTCCATCTCCAACCCTGGGTAGGAGCAATTAGTGCAAAGCAATAAAAAAACTGAGGTGAAAAAAGAAAACAAAACTGGGTATGATTGCACAAAAAATAACAGTCAGTGTGCATATCATGTAGGCACTCCTGGACAATCCATCCAGAAAACATGGCTGGAGGGCAAATGCCCCATGCTGAAGCTAAGGGAACAGTCTCAGCTCCAGGGAAGCGGTGTACAAATTATTGGGCCCAGGACAATATCAGTCATCAGGCGGTTTTCGGGAAGTAGATCTGGGGCGCTTCTGCTTGTCGGGCCTTTTCCATTGTGAATTAAATGGGAGACCAGGGGTGGTAGTTGGGAGAGGTCAATTGGCAGTGAGACCTGTGGTAGCTCCAGGGTGCTCAGGAACCATGGTAAATCACCCAAAGTGCGGAAGAGGGCCGCCTTGCCTTCATGATGAACCAGTAGAAGAAACGGAACCTCCATTGGTATTTGATTTGTCTCCCCTGAAGGAGTGATGTAAGGGGTTTAAGAGAACGTTTCATTGTCAAAGTTTGGCGTGAGAGGTCTGGGAGCAGCATGATAGGTGTGTCATTCAATCTGATGGAGTCTTGCGTGCTGGCGGCTCACATGATGTTCTCTTTGATTTTATAAAAATGGACCCTGCATAGGGTGTCACAATGAAGGAGGAGCCAGGGTTCCTCGAGCCCGAGGTCCTGTGCACTTTGTCCAGTTCAATGTGGGTGTCTTTGGGTTGTTGGAGCAACCGGTTAAAAATGACAGTAACAGCCCCTGTCAGATCTTTGTGTTCAATTGCTTCTGGAATACCACGGATTCTAATATTGTTTAGTCAGTTACGAGAGTTCAGGGTTTCTTCATGGGACTGCAAGGTGGTGCATATACCGTCAGTAGTGCTCTCTATATCCTCCATGGGGACCCCCAGGTCCCTCTTAAGCCCTGTGATCCCCTGTCTATACATCTTCTCAATGTGGGAGACATAATGCTCAAAGTCAGATTTGGTAGGCAGGAATGCCTGTGAGTGGCTGTGGGGGCTGTGTAGTGAAGGTTCAAGCTCAGCCAGGGAGGCAGAGCGGCCCCTGGAGTGCACCTGCATGGCGTCTGCTGGCTCAGAGTGGGCCGGGGATGGAGGTGTCGGCGCCATCTTGGATTTCCCCTGTGAGATGTAGGCCGCAGAAGCCCAGGTCAGGAAATGTCCTAAATCGCCCTGTGTCCAGTAGCTGGTGGGCTTGGGCTGCTCCTTGGGCTTTCCCTTGCCCATCGGTGCGGTTTGGGGATGATGTGGACAGATGTGGATGAGATAGAGCCTCGTGGAGATCGTCCAGACCAGGCGAGGCTGTGATGCACGTCCTACAGCTCCATGCACTAGGCCACACCCCCTGAAATGGTACTTTTAATCTCAGACCCTATATCATTCATACATATATAAAAAATCAAATATGCGGTATGCTAATTATGCATGCCTTACCCATTAAAATCCTGCACAGCTTTTTCAAACGCTTACAATCTGTACACATTCAGTTCCCATGGGCATACAAAAAAACAAGAATACGGTTCAACTGGATTATGAAACCCAAGGATCAAGGTGGAATGAGCTTCCCGGATTTTAAATTATATCACTACGCCACCCATTTAGCTAGAGTGCCTCTGTCACGTGGGATTCATAGACTGGGTTACTCCAGAATTAAAGGAAAACAGGTGTATAGGTGCTACAAACTTCCCACATATTCTAGAATTAGGTTCTTTTCTGATTCTCCTAAAATTTGCACCTCAGAATCCCTGGTCAAGACTCCCCGCTCTTATGAACAAAAACCCTCAAATAGGTGCCTCGCTGGAAGTATTTAACCAGGTTTCTTTGAAGTATGATTTTTCTTTAGTACCAAGTTCTTTAACTTTTTTAGTACATAACTGAGATTATACCCCCCCCCCCCCCCCAGGGTGTGTTAATCACTTTTCACTGGAGCAGGACAAACCTTTTTTTTAGCCTCCTGCTGTTCAAGAAGATACGGTAAAGACTTGTTCTGTGCCCTCCTTACCTTTTTGATCTTACCTCCAATTACCTACAGTAGCTATTTGACTAGCCACAAAAGGAAGGCTAGTTTTACTAGACCCTTAAACTCTTTTCAAACTTTGTGCCTCTGGGGCAAGACTGTAGAAAAAACACACTTCCTTATCGTATTCATGGCTACAACAATCGAAAGCTGTCTTTCCAGATAAATTGAAAGGTTTATGAGAATTGACACTGTAAATTGAAATCTCTGATAAACAGTAGAGAGAGACTTGTGTCCTGGCACATAAGTGCCCAATAAGTACCCGCACTCAAGAAACATCGAACAAACTGTAACTGGTACCCTACACCAGTTAATATCAAAAAGTTATACCCATAATCATATGATGTATGCTGGATGTGCGGCAGATTAAACAGCTACGCACATCGGTCTACAATCCCCAAACGGACGGCTTGATAGAACACTTTAAGAGGACCCTTAAGTCCATGCTCAAGAGAGGTGTACAAAGGGATGGGAAAGACTGGGAGTGCCTGTTACCGGCTCTCCTGTTTTCTATCTGGGAACTGCCCCAGGCCTCCACTGGGTTTTTCACCCTTTAAATTGGTGTATGGGTGGAGACTATCATGGATTACTTGACTTTGTTAAAGAGGAATGAGAAAGTGAACCTATTCAGCATAGTGTGTTCTTAAATATGTCTCCCAAATGCAGGAAGGGATCCTAACCATGATGCCACTTGTCAAGGAACATTTGCAAAAAGCCCAGGAGGCTCAATGGCGGGTCTATAATAGGTCCACTAAAAGAAGGCACTTCCAAGTGGGGGATCGAGTGGCAGTGTTGATTCCCACTGTGGAAGGTAAATTCTTGGCCAGATGGCAAGGTCCCTTTGAAGTTGTGGAAAAAATGGGGGAGGTAAATTATAGAGTCCACCAGCCAGGCAAGAGAAAACTGTGTCCGATATATCATGTAAACTTGGTAAAGTCCTGGATGGACAGGGAACTGGTGACCTCCCTGGCTGGTGCAAGACTTGAGTCTCAGGTTGGGGTGGAGAGTGTCCAAGTAGCAAATACCCTGTCTAAAATCCAAAGTCAGCAAGCAAAGGAGTTCTTGCAGAGAAATAGAGAAAGATTTTCAGACTTGTCAAATCTAACTAATGTCATAGAGCATGATATTATCACAAAACCAGGAGTCAGAATTTGTGTCTTACCGTATCCCAGAGGCTCAGAGGAAGAAATAGAAAGTGAAGAAGATGTTAGACCTGGAGATTATTGAAGAATCACAGAGTAAATGGTTGAGCCTGATTGTGTTGGTCCCAAAGCCCAACGGGACTCGATGATTTCTGGAATGAAATTTCAAGGTTTGATGCCTACACCATGCCCCAGGTAGATGAGCTTATTAAGAGACTAGGTCCAGCCAGGTATATAACTACATTAGACCTTACTAAAGGGTATTGGCAAATCCCGTTGACTAAGGCTGGCAGAGAGAAAACTGCTTTTTCTACCCCAGAGGGTAGTTTTTCAGTACAAAAGAATGCCTTTTGCACCAAAAACTGCCCAGCCACATTCCAGCTAGCCATGGATAGTATTTTATGACCTCACCGGGAATATGCCACTGTATATTTGGATGACATATTCATTTTTAGCAGAGACTGGGAGTCACACTTGCCAAAGTCCAGGCAGTACTGGACTACCTTTGGAAGGAAGGGTTTAGAGCGAACCCTGAAAAAGGTGCTTTGGGATGGGAGAAGGTGAAATACTTGGGGTATATTGTGGGTAAAAGGCTGGTGAAACCTCAGGCCAGCAAGGTAGAGGCTATACAGAACACCCCCTCACAAACAAGCAGGTACGTGCATTCCTGGGCATTGTGGGATACTACAGGAGGTTTTTACCCAATTTTACCATATTGGCGGCTCCATTGACCAATCTGACTAAAGGTCAGAAATCAGTCATGGTTGAGTGGAATGCAGACGCTAAAAAGGCTGTTTTGGAGCTCAAGTCGGCTCTGTGCTAACACCCTGTCTTGATAGCACCAAATTTTGCAAAATAGTTAATTGTCCAGACTGATGCTTCCGATGTAGGATTGGGAGCAGTTCTGTCACAGGTTGTTCATGGTGAGGAGCAACCGGTAGTCTTTCTCAGTAGGAAATTGACACCAGCGGGGAAAAACTATGCTATAGTTAACCGAGAGTGTCTGGCCATTAGGTGGGTTTGGGAATCCCCCAGATATTATCTCTTGGGGAGGAAGTTTAGGCTGATTTCAGACCATGCCCCTTTAACATAGATGGGACAAGGTAAAGGGACTAATGCCAGTATTACTCATTGGTTCCTGGCACTCTAGGAATTTAAGTTTGTAGTGGAGCATAGGCCCAGGAGACTGCATCAAAATGCAGATGCCCTCTCCCGAGTTCATTGTTTTAGCTTCATTGTTGTCTCCACCTCCTTGGTGTTGGGACAGAGGGGGATATGTACAGGATGCCCTGGCTGGGTCCTGGAAGGGCGCTATATTTACCCTCTGTTTGGACTGTGTTACCTTTACGGGAACAACAGGTTTAACTCAGTGGTCAGAGGAAGTAGCTTTAAAAAAAAGGACGGAAGCTGTAGGTGGGGGTGGAGGAGCATTGAGGAGACTGTAGATGGTGGATTGGTGTGCAGCTGTGAAAGTTCATGGCAGTGTTCTGCCTAGAAACCTGCTTATAGAGAGGCAGATGGGGGGGAAGAGAAATTGGTGAGGACTACTCCAATCAAGTCCTACCTCACCACCCAAAGCTAATTGGACTATTGCGGTACCTCATAAAGGCATACAATTATAGGTAAAAATTGAATTTATTCAAAAAACATCAACTTTAAAATATCTATACAAACACAATATAGATACCACAAATAACTGTTACAATACAAAAATTAAAGTCACATTTAAAAGTGCCCCCAAAGGTAGTTGAAGGCTGTTATTTAGAGTACTTGAGAACGTAACCTCAACAGTTTTGCGGATTGACCGCTTCTTCAGGAGGCGTCCAAGTAAGTTCTCTATAGATCAAATAACCACAATTACACATACAGTATACAACAATTATATAGTGACAATAACATGGCATTGGAGTGATAATTGATTTCAGGTAAAAATATGTACACTCACCAACCACTGCCCAATCCAGGCTTAGATGGCACTGTGAGATGCCCAAAGACGGGCGCTCCCCTGGGGGCGAGCATGGGGTTTTTTTTACGGCAGAGTACACTGGTATATAAAAAGAGTAAGGAGTATATTAGGTAATGATAATTGAGGTCAATTATGGGTGAGTGGCAGCCACCCAGGTGAAATGAAATAGAGAGTTAGGTAAGGTGACCGAAAAGAAAAAAGGGGGGGAGGGAGGGGGGAGTGATGGAAGAAGGGGAGGGGGGGAGAAGGAGGGGAAGGGTTCTGGCAAAAAGAGGGGGAAGAGGAGACCACTGGGATCAGTGAGTCAGAGACAAGAGGGGAAAGAAAAGAGACCCAAGAAGGGAGGGGAAAAGAGGGGGAGGGGGGAGGGAAGGAGGGGCGCGGAGGCAAAGTCAAAGCCAAAGTCTAGGGATGGCTCTTTTTGCTGCCAGAAGTACAAAAGACCCTAGTCTCTATAGTGATTTAGGAATACCCGAGAAAGGTAGGCCCAAAAGAAAATGTATGGGGTTTAATGGAACAGATATGGCAAAGCGTGATTGCAATAAATTTTGTATCTCGGTCCAATATGCACTTAAGATATGACAGTCCCAAAAAATGTGAAGGTGCGTACCTACAGACTGTCCACACCTCCAGCACAGATCAGAGAGAGAGGAATTTTGGGCATGTAGCAACTCAGGAGTTTTGTACCAAAAAAATATTATCTTAATAGCGGTCTCCTTTTGTGCCACACATCTGGAAACTTTAAAAGCCGACTCCCAGATTTTACCCCAATCTATTAATGAAATTGATCTATTTAGCATTTTGGACCATTTTGTCATGTATTTATGTATGGAGTCAGTTAAAGGGGGTATTGCCTGGAGTATTTTATATATGGATGAGATTAGTTTTGGTTCGTATGGGCCATTTGTACACAGCAATTCAAAATCAGTGGGTTTTTCTAAGGATAATGAGGGGAAGTTGGATTGGAAAAAATGTTTAATTTGTAAGTAGAAGTATTCTGTAGATTTCGGTAGAGCGTGTTTTTCTTTGAGGACTGAGAAAGGTAAAAGCTTACGTGTTACTGGGTGAACCAAATGTCGCAGCTGAAATATACCTGCATGCGTCCACGGAATTGTTCGCAAATAAGATAGTCCATCCGGGATGTCTGGGTTGAAAAGAATATTCTGGAGAGGGGAGCAATATAAGGAAAGATGAAATTTATCCATACATCTTTTCCAGATTGATAGCATAAAAAGCATCGGGGAAAGACACAGAGACCTTAGTTGGGGTATGAATTTCTTTGAGGATGGCCATAGCATATAGCACGGATGAACTGGGGCAGTAATCCCCGTTTCAATTTCGGCCCATCTATTTGCAGCTTTTCTTGAATTCCATGCAGTCAGTACTCTAAGATGAGAGGCATAATAATATTTAATAAAGTCGGGGGTGGCCAACCCACCTTTAGCTCTAGGAGAAAGGACTACCGATTGAGCAATTCTATGGGATGTATTGTTCCAAACAAAGTTAAGGCACTTTCTCTGGAGATTTTTCAACTGCAACAAAGGGACTGGAACTGGGAGCGTTTCAAAAAGATACAATAATTTGGGCAGTACCGACATTTTAAGAATGTTAATCCTACCAAGAAGGGAAATTGGGATGGAAGACCAATGTTGTAGGAGTTTAGCAATTTCTGCGAACAAAGGAGGGAAATTAGCTTGGTAAAGAGAGTGATATGAAGGGGTAAGATGAATTCCTTAATATTTTAGTGAAGTCTGGCACCATCTATACTTAAATCTGTTTTGTAAGGAGCTGAGTATATCTGAGGATATATTGATGGGGAGAGCTTCTGTTTTAGTCTGATTAATACTAAAACACGATAAGAACCCAAATGTGGAGAGAGTTTCATGTAAGGAGGGTAATGAAATATCAGGATGTGTGATGGTTAGTAAAATGTCGTTTGCAAAAAGAGAGAGTTTGTAGTCCTGATGTCGTAATGGAATTCCCCTGATATTAGGATGGGATCTAATAGCTGCTGCTAAAGGTTCTAGACTTAGTATAAATAATAGGGGCGACAAAGGGCAGCCTTGTCTCGTGCCATTACTGAGAGTAAATCGTCGTGAGATATAGGAGGACAACTGGACTTGAGACGTAGGGAAGGAATATAGGATATGTAGAGCTTGTATAAAGGGGCCTGAGAATCCAAATCAGGTTAAAACTGCGAACATGAAGGTCCAACTTAATCGATCGAAAGCTTTTTGAGCATCTAAGCTCAAGACTATGGTGGGACATTTGGTTCTAAACCGAGTCCCACTTTCCCTTCATCATTTTCCTGGTTTTCAGTTTTCCCCTTTCTTCTTCCCACTCCCGCTTTCTCTTCTCTCCCTTTCTCCTCCATTCTGTTCCTCACCTATTGCTCCTCTCGAATCACCCCGCCTATTCTATCCTCTCTCTCTTCCCCCTTTTTCAGTTCCCTTATTCCCCTCACTCTTTTCATGTCCTCACACCTTTTTTCCATTCACACTAATCTTTCTTCACCCTTTTTTTATTCCCTCCCTTGCTCTACATCTTTCTTTCTCTACCTATTTCTTTTCACTTTTGCCCCACATCCACTTCACAGCCACATAATTTTCCTTTCCTTTACAGATTTGGCCTTCTTGTTCCATTACTATCCACATTGACATTCCTGCGGGACGTCGTCCATTCCTGTGTTTTGCCCGTTGCGGCATGTCCCCTCAGCTCCCGTGCGTGACATATTTGGTTTGGCCTGTGTGTTTCATGGCCGCACCGCCACTGTGTGGACCACACATGTAAGTGTACGGGCAGTCCGGGTCTATCAGGGAGGACCCTCCCTGCCTGTTCTGAGCTTTTTCTTTCTTTTTTTTCCCCTTTTCCTTTTCTTCTTCTTTTTTCTTTTTCCTTTTCTCCTTTTTCCTCTCAATTAAATATTTTTCCTTCATTTTTTAGATTATCACTATGGTTCCTTGCTCCTGATGATAGGTTAAATACCTTGAAACGCGTAGAGCCAACAACAACCTAGTGTACACATTGATGCATCTGACCAGGCCGTTCCATATTAATTGTTTTTTTTTTTCCCCCTACATTAACCCCCCCTTTTCTTTGTTTTCCATTTTTTCCATTTAATCATGTAACCATGCTCTAAATGTTTTTACACTATGTATTATATATTGATTCCTTGTTGGAACATGTATGTATGTATATCTCTTCTGGCTTCAATGAATTGTAGTAGTTGTACGAATAGTTTTATTTATAGCATTATGCATTGAATTATTTGAATACAGAAACTCTATAACCATTTGATTCTATTAAAAGCTATCAATTTTATTCCTGCTCCTGAGTGTCTATATAAAAAGTCCCGCTACCTTTTTATTTTTTATTTTTTATCATTTTCATCCAACCGGGGTGGAGGGGGGGACCTGAGCGGCACCCCTTTACCTCATTTAAAGTCCCACTAATTCCCTCATTTTCCTCCCTATTAATACTAACCAATTAGGGATGATAGGCACACGGTGGCGTTAACCATAAATTTATAAAAAATATTTTTCTGACTCCCATTTCTGTTTGCCAGAGGCTTAATTGCCTCTCTAATCAATATATTACTTCCCAATCCAATATTTAACTTTTGTCTGTTTTGACATTTTTAGTTTTGTCTTTTTTCATTTCCCCTTTTTTGATTTCTAATTTTGGTTTCATATCCATTTTCTAGTCATTTACTTTCTAATCTTGTTTTTTCTTACATGCACGCAGTGGTGCGTGCGTCTGTGGGTTTGCCGGGCCTGCCTCTTTGTCCCGTTCGGGAGCTGCGACGCGCAACCCCTCCACCCTGCTCCCGAGTGTCTATATAAATAGCCCCGCTACCTTTTTATTTTTTATCATTTTCATCCAACCGGGATGGAGGGGGGGACCTGAGCGGCACCCCTTTACCTCATTTAAAGTCCCACTAATTCCCTCATTTTCCTCCCTATTAATACATTTGGTTCTAGTTATTAGGTCTATCAAATCTATGGTTCTTCTTGTATTATCTCCAGCTTGTCTCGTGGGAACAAATCCTACCTGGTCTCTGTGGATCAGGAACGTTAATAGTGGGGATAATCTATTAGCTAATATCTTGGTAAAAATTTTGTAATCTGAATTCAATAGAGCGATTGGGCGGTAGTTGTCGGGTAATTCAGGATCCTTACCTGGCTTAGGAATTACTGTTATGTTTGCATGTAAGAATTGTGAATGCGGGATGGATCCCCTGAAGAAAGAGGAGAATAGGCATTGTAGATAGGGGGTTAAAGTTTGTGCAAAAGTTTTATAATAAATGTAAGGAAGACCGTCAGGGCCCGGAGATTTGTGAGTTGGAAGATTTTTAATCACCTCTCCTATTTCCTCCCCAGTAATCGGAGAGTTAAGAGAGGATATATGATCGGCAGAAATTTTTGGTAGCGGAAGGGAATCCATAAATTTATCAAACACAGATTGTGAAAATTGAGGATGCGAATCAGGACCTAAACAGTTATAAAGCCGACTATAAAAGTCACCAAAGACTTTTGACATAGCTTTCGGACAGTATGTGGGGGTGCCATCAGATTATATCAAATGATCGGGTATCGATAGAAAGGGCCGTGGTTTTAATTTGTTCACCAGCATCCTATGTGGTTTGTTTGTGTAATCATAAAATTTTTGCTTAGCCCACAACATGGATTTGGAAATTTGGTTCATATCAAAAGATTTAATCCGATCCCAGATTGAGATGATATTTCTCAATTTTTCCACCGTGGGGGAGGCCAGTAGATTTCCTTCAGCTATCTGCAGTTGAGTAATAAGATAATTTTTGAGTTGTACAGAATCTTTCTTTAGGCGAGAGCCCATAGCTATGCATTCACCTCTAAAAAAGGCTTTATGGGCCTCCCACAGGGTGGAAATCTCCGAAACAGAGCCATCATTAATCTGGAAAAACTCAGTTAGTTTCTGCTGTAGTTGGGTTTGAGATAAAGGGTTTTTAAGCAAAGATTCATTGAGGCGCCAGTGGCAGGATTTAGTAAAAGACTTTGTCAATAGGACATTGAGTTCAATAGGTGCATGATCCAACCAGGTAATAGGATTTATTTCAGAAGAGACTACATAGGGAAGTAGAGGACCTGTAATAAGGAAATAATCAAGTCTAGAATAAGACTTGTGAGGGTGAGAATAAAATGTATAGTGCTTTTGGGTTGGGTGTTTTATCCTCCAAGAGTCAAAAAGATTATGAGATCTAACTAGTTTGCGAAAGGATGTTGATAATTTCTTGGAGGGAGATTGCGGAGTGGTTTGGAATAAAGTTTTCCTGTCCCTGGTCGGGGACATGCACAGATTGAAGTCGCCTCCCATGATCATAAATGGCTGGGAGAAGGGTTGTAGTTTCTCAAAAACTTTTACAAGGAAACCGATTTGTCCTACATTTGGTGTATATATGTTTACCAAGGAAAAGGAGGTTGATAGGTGACTACATTTCAGGAATATGAACCTACCATGAGGGTCTAGGTAGGAAGAGAGAATCTTAATTGGGCTTGAGCGTTTAATAAGAATTGCCACTTCCGATTTTCCAGAGGGATCAGAAGCAATATATGCTACGCGAAAGTGTCTAGAAGCAAATTTAAAGGAGCCCCCGGATTTAAAATGGGTTTCCTGAACCATAATTACCTTTGCTTTGGATGATTTAAATTCTTTTAAAGCCTTCCACCGTTTGCCTATAGAATTGAATCCTTTTACATTACAAGAATAAACCTTGAGGGCCATATTTTGTCATACAGAAAAGTGCTAATATAGTATAAAAACTGAGAGCATATAAATGAGCATCCTTAAAAAAGAACATTTGAAAACAAACATATCTTGCAGTTGGTATATTAATGTAAGTATAGTACTGAAAAAACATATAAAGGTCAAAAAGGAAAAAAAAAAGGAAAAAAGACCTGCACATGAAAACTCCAAAGGAGGTAAAAAAACAGGGAATAAATTGAATGGGGAGAAAAAATTTCAGGCTGCCCAGGCAAAAGCCTTGGGTCATGAGGGGGGGCATGTTAGCCCGCAGGGACTAATGGAGGAGGGGGGGGTAGATCCTTGTCTCTGCTTTTTGTAAAAAGAAAAACAAACAGACAGGAGGAACAAAGGTGTTTGGTATATTATTATGAACAAGCAGATAAATCTAAGACAAGCTGGTAAAAGAAAATAAAGGAAATGTTAAAAGGTGGAAAACGACCACCAACTTGGGTCTCTTTTCTTTCCCCTCTTGTCTCTGACTCACTGATCCCAGTGGTCTCCTCTTCCCCCTCTTTTTGCCAGGACCCTTCCCCTCCTTCTCCCCCCCTCCCCTGCCCTCCTTTCATCACTCCCCCCTCCCTCCCCCTCCCTCCCCCCCTTTTTTCTTTTCGGTCACCTTACCTAACTCTCTATTTCATTTCACCTGGGTGGCTGTCACTCACCCATAATTGACCTCAATTGTCATTACCTAATATACTCCTTACTCTTTTTATATACCAGTGTACTCTGCCGTAAAAAAAACCCTGTGCTCGCCCCCAGGGGAGCGCCCGTCTTTGGGCGTCTCACAGTGCCATCTAAGCCTGGATTGGGCAGTGGTTGGTAAGTGTACATATTTTTACCTGAAATCAGTTATCACTCCAATGCCATGTTATTGTCACTACATCATTGTTCATTACCTAATATACTCCTTCCCTAGCAGGGGAAGTTACCCTCTGCAAAAAATCGGGGACTGTTTAATTACAATGGCAGTTCTGAACTCTGTTGTGTTATTTTGCTGCCGTGAAGCTGTTTAAGTTTAATAAACATTACTTTGATTGCAAAGGCTGTGTCCTGCGATCTAGCTGATTCCCTGAACTTTACAGTAGATATAAACATTTTCTGACTAAACACCTCCTCAATGCCACCAAATCGTTTATTCCATTACACTGGAAGTCAGCGTCCACTCCATCTGCCAGGGATTGGAGTCATAGTAGACATGCTGATGAAACACTAGCTATTGCATCTGATAACATTTCTAGATTTCATAAAACTTGGAATGCATGGTTTATGATCACCTATACAAATACATACACCAACTTAAAAGGTCAAGGAACAGGATATGAGTGGGCCATTCCTTGATTCTTTCCTTTCCAACATCATGTCTATCTCATCACCCTTAAATAGGTTGTTACTTTTTCAGACGTACTCAGAGTGTAGTTACTGGTTACTACAATATACATCAATACTGGGTCTCTACATTTCATATTTTTGGTTTTATATTCTTTTTCTGCTTGTTTTTAATTTTTTTCTCTCTTGTTAACATGACCAATACCTTATCTTCCTGATTTGCAATATTACATTACCAAGCAATTCCATTACACTGGGAGAAAGTTTTATTATGCTGGTTACATGCTTATATTGTACGAACATAGTGATGATGTTCGCTTTATGTAAGATAATATTTCATCATCTCTATATTTTAGAATTTCCTTACCATCTTGATTGTATCAGAGTTATCAAAAGCGATACTTGACATTTCTGTTATTCTTAATTTTGTGTAGATTAGTTCTGCCTTTCTATGTTGCTTCACTTAAGCCTTTAATAAGCTTGTTAATGTGAAACAAAAAATAGAAAACAGTATTTTTCAGAGAATAATAAAGAGAAGACAGGGTTAAAGCTTTGTTACCCCAACACTTCATATTCCTGATATGTGCCTGCTGTACCATGTGCCTGTACGAGAAAATATCCTGTTCTCTTTGTATTGCTTCCTTTGTGTAAAAGCAGGAGAACACAACATTGTCAGTTCTCTAGCTATGTTCAGTGTGCTCTCCTCCAATGATCAGACTTGTCCTGACACCCCCCCTGCTGCACAGCAATTTAGTGTGCTGCTGTTTCTCCTCCCCAGCTCTTATGCAACTGAGAACAGAAGGAATGATACAACATATAAAAAGGGAAAAACAGTATTTATAATGTTTTTTTATATCTATACAAATATGTTTTGTGTTTCTTTTCTATTTTATACTAAATAGGTTGTTTTACAAGGTCATTGTTTACAATCACTTTAACACCTGTGTCAGCAGATGAAGAACAAAGTACTTAGTACTTCACATTTAGGAACAATGTGCAGTTAGGGATCTGGAGGATCTAGCTGGTGCTTGTCAAGCTGAAGGTCAGGATGTCTGTAGAAGTGTCACTATTAAAACTTGTCTAGTCAATTCACAGAGTCCTGAAATGGATATGTTTCAAAAGTTAGTTGAGCGAGATCTCACACATTTGGCTATCAAAGTCTCTCAGGATATCCACATTAGAGGTGATAATCTTAGTGTGAATGAGAGAACGGCACTAAGAGGACTTGAGAGTGATAAATCCATTGTCATCTGCAACTCTGACAAAGATGTTTTGGTCATAGTTATGGGAACAGATGCTTACAGAGACAGATGCTAACAGAGATGAGGCTATGAGACAATTAAAGGATTCTTCTACCTTTATTAGGTTAAAGAGTGACCCCACTTAAATGTCTATACTTCTAAATTTACTAAATAAGGGTGTACATTTAAAATATAAAATAAAGGGGGGGCGTGGCTGGCTAGCACTGGAGATGGGCGCTTGAAAGAACTGCTCCGCACATAGCCAGGTCACCAGGGCGCACAACGGACGACACAGGCACCGAAAATTGGCGATTCCAGCCTCTTTCAGGTCGGGCATCCCTTCCCTACATGTCTCGAAAGGAGAGAAATCAAACAAAGAGAATGACGGACTTTTACACTCAGCCTGGCTGCCTCTCCAGCCAAGATGGCGCCGACGGCTCTCCACACACCACACATGGCTTCCCCAGCAAGAAGGAGGAATGCCTGAAACACTTCTCTCCAGACATCCACAGGGGACAGCATGCCAGTGGCCAGGCTTCTCAATCCTCCTCATGCTCCTCTAGCCCAGCTAAAGCTAAACACAAGCTTCAAGGTGCAGCAGATCCAGCTCTGGAGGTGAGTGATCTAGCAGGCTCCCTTGAGGACACTATAGAACTGCAGGATTCTATATCAGAATACCCCACAGCTAATCAGCTGGTGCGAGACACCACTCTGAAGGACATGCTAGTATCCTTAAAAAGCACACTCCATGCTGACATCTTATCACTAGCCCAGCAATTTAAATCTGATGTTACTGAAATCGACAATAGAGTGACCCATATTAAAGATAAGATGGGCGAATTCGCCTCCACATTTAATGATCTGATTGATGCACATAACTCACAGGATGATGACATGACATGGATGAAATCCAAAATCGCAGACCTGGAGGATTGCTCCAGGCACAATAATGTAAAAATCAGAGGGGTCCCCGAATCAGTTAAACAATCTGACCTGAAGGCCTTTTTTACTGATGTAATGAAAACCGCATTGCCAGATCTCCCTTTGGAAGAGCTATTAATTGATCGCATTCACAGACTCCCAAAACCAAAGCATATCCCCGCCCACTTGCCAAGAGACACTATAGCTCGCATCCACTTTTTCCGCACTAAGGAAAAACGAATGGCAGCCTTCAGACAAGCAGACCAGCTTTCAGAACACCTACAGCCGCTCTCACTGTTTATCGATCTGTCTGCTTACACTACACAGCAGTGCAGACAGTTGGCTACCATATCGAAGCCTCTGAGGAACCATCATATCTCATACCAATGGAGATATCCAGCGAAACTTCTCATTACTAAAGATGATCAAATATATACGATCAATTCCCTAGCTGATGGCATCAGATTGCTGCGAGACTGGAAAATCCTAGATTTTGAATCTCATACCCCAAACCAACCTATGTCACCTCGTCGGGATTCACCAGACCCAAGGGCTTCTTCCATTAATTACAGGCCTGTATGACTGACGCTACAATCACACTAACATAGCTCTAGCGAGCTTTGCAGTTGCAGTTGCACCCCTGAAAGTTGCAGTTCACCATCCGATCAGAAGCTGGCTGGAACCATACTTTTTTGTTCCCCAGTTTGGACATTCCCACCCAGAGGGAATTCCCTGTTTATTCATTTTTTACTCATTTTTTCTTCACTGACAGTATAACCTAACACCCAGTTGTTCAGCTAAACCAGCTTACTGTTACCAACTCTCTAACTACAATCAAGGATTTGGATTTTGCATTTGAACTTTTAGCAATTTAAAAGTCTGCTCATTCTGCACACCATTTGTGCTATCTGCTGAGCCCTCTCCTAATACCCCCCAGGAGAATTACCACCGAAATGAAATTCAAAGTTTCCTCCTTAAATGTCAAATAGCCCAACCAAATGGCATATGGTGTGGAAAGAGGCACAACGACTGAACTGTGACATTTTCTGTCTGCAGGAAATGCACTTCAACTCACAGAAGCCGCCTAAATTCCTCCACAAAAGTTTTCCACATGTATACCAAGCTACAGTAATGCCCCTTCTAAGAAAAGGGGTGTTCTCATAGCGGTTAAGGACTCTGTCGCATTTACTCTAGTCTTCCAGGAATCTGACCCGTAGGGGCGATATTTAGCTCTAGTGTGGCAGATTAATAATGTCCTTTATTCTATCATTAATGTTTACTTACCGAATGTCAGACCAATCTCTTCACTGAGAAAAATCTGGAAAAGAGTCCAACCTCTCTGCCAGGGACATGTCATAATGTGTGGCGATTTCAATGCCATAGTAGATCGAAAGATGCACACATCTATTTCTTCACCGAATCGCTCCCACAGAGCTACTTTGTCAAACTTCCTTGACTCCTCCTCTATGTTTGATGTTTGGCGTTGTCAACACGCCACAGAAAAGGATTTCACTTTTTTTTCTCATGCCCATAAAACCTATACCCATATTAACCTTTTCTTAACAGACAGGTTTCTTTTACAGAATGTGTATAAATCCGAAATTGGTAACATTACGTGGTCGGACCACGCATCGGTGTCTATCACAGAGGGAGGGGGGAATCTGAGGACAAGGGCAAACAGATGGCGCAAAGATGCTTTGTTGATGTCTCGCTCTGAGCACAGACATCAAATACAGCAAGCCTTACAAGAATTTTTTTATCTGAATGCCCCGTCTGAAGTGGGATATGAATCCCACTTACCTTCTTTAAAGCTATGCAAAAAAATTATCTCTACCTTGTTATGGTCCAAAAGTAAATCCAGATGTACTCAAGATACCTTACGAAAACACAGAAGGGCAGGTGGCATGGGAGTACCAGATCTGCATGACTACTACACAGCCACATTACTAGACTAGCTTAGATTCTGGTTTATTCAACCAAATCTCAAAATCTCAAATCATGGTGTTCTCTGGAACAAGACGCCGTAACGTTAGGTAGCCCACAGTCACTTTTAATAACTTATCCCCTAAGATTAAAATTGGCCTAGATCACCCCACAATCTCAGCCTCCATATTAGCATGGAAACGTCTTTTACAACATGGTAACCATTCAACCAGACACAAGAAAGTCCCAATAACAGTAGAAAAGTTCAGATTCATAAACCCTAGCATAGCAACTCCCAGATGGGAGAAGAGGGGGATAACAGATATCCCAACTATCCTAAAGAGGGGCAAACTCATTCCATATGAGGAAATATCTTCCAGATTTGCCTTGCCAAAAGGGGAATTTCTAACCTACGCCCAACTACAATCCACAATACCACCCGACCAGGCCCCAGTAATGGAGATTTCACAAGGGGCTTGGGAAATCTGGTAGTCTCCTAATCCCAAACAAAAGGGCATTTCTTTTTTTTATAATTCCCTCCATGATAAACTTACTTTTAAAATCTCCAATCCCCTGCTCAAATGAGCAAATTAACTTAACACTACCATCACGGAAAATCAATGGAAAAAGGCAATAGTAAACAACATGTCCACTTAAAAAAGCTCCACATATTGGGAAATGGCACAGAAGATCCACCTTAGGTGGTACTGCATGCCATACATGCTGGCCAAATTCAAATCAGCACAAGCCAACCAATGTTGGCGAGGCTGCGGCCTAGTGGGGACTTTGTCCCACATGCTGTGGTTATGCCCACTCCTCTTCCGGAACGCCGAGGGAGTCACACCAAGGGCGCCGCCATTGCGTCGCTCTCCCCTCATGGGGGAGTGGATGGAGGGGGAGGGATACCTGCACCTGCAGGATATTTAGGCAAACTAGTTCCTCTATAAATTAGGTTGGCAATAAGGAAGGTCCAGTTGGACTATTTGTTTCCACTGGACGCTTCTGTGCTGCCTTATCATTCCACTTGGTGGTAAGTACATACTCTTTATTGATTCATACACCTTCTTACTGCGTTCATGATGCTTGGCCCACACCACTATTGTGATTTTTTCTTTCATCTTGTCAGGAATTTTGATCTACCCGCTCAACATTCTGTGATAGTATGGATTATTTTTGATCGATTTTGATTTATTCTGTGACCTTATTAATTTCACACTAATTCAATGTCCCCCTCACTCACTTCTCCCACCTCACACGCTTCTCTCACATGTCACTCACCCAGTACACCTGCTTGGGGTTTTTTTTCTTTGTCTTGCTTTGTTCACGTTTATTATTGTGTTTTCACTTTTCACTCCACATTCACTGGTCTCTACACTTTTACACCTCAGTCTCAGTCTCCTCATTTAAAAACATGGACGTGTTTTGGGAGTCGACCCATGCAATATTATGTTCTTCCCATACCTACCATACCTTCCCCGCCGTTCCTTCCCTTTCCTTCCCTCCCCCCTCCATCCCCCCCTCCCCCCTCCCTCCATCCCATCCCCGTTCATCACTTATCTCCTCCTTTCTTCTTTTCCCTCACTTCCTTTCCTTCACCTTTTTCCTCACATTTGCCATCCCTTATGTTTTCCCTTTGCATGGACCCGTTTTCCCATCACGCCCACCATTCCGCTAGAACCTCAAGAATTCAAACAACCAACAGACACATTCTTCCTTTTGTCTCTTTTGCCTTACAAATCCTACTTTGGAATTCGTTACTCAATATATATTATAATTTTATCGCAGGTGCAGTGTACACCCCCCCCCCACTCCTTTGGGGACACACAGTGTGTGATTCCTTGTAAGGCATGTGTGGATGGCACTCGCTCCACTTGTGGCTGGCCCACCCGCTAGGAGATCGGGGATACAATAAGAGGGAAACTCCTTCACATTATGGCCACCTGTAACCATCGAGTACATCGTGACCGTAAAGATGCACTATATGGAACTGTTTATATATTCTTTTTTTTTTTTGGCTCAAAATCGTTTGACACATGTTTACATTTTAACATTTTTACAGTTTTTATACATATCTATCCTCTGAAGAAGACCCATTGGGGTCAAAACGCTTCAGTATCTCACACAATCAACATCTTTGTGTTATTGTATTACTGTTGCCTGTGATGTAACCTTATTGTACATTGCTCTCTGTTATTGTTATTGTTTTCTTATTTTGTTCATCTTTGGATTTAAGTTTATGTCCCAAACCTTTGTTGTCAGTACTTGCTGTATTAACAAAATAAAATAGCCATCACCACACTTTTTTTGTATTTTGATCATTATATACCACTGGCTGCATTAAAGCCCCATTAGGGGCTATTCTGTTTTTTATTCTATATTCAGGGTGTGCAGCCACCCTGTCTGTACTCTCAAGAGTGTCCCTTTTTCTTTCCTTATGCCCTAGTTTGCGTAGCTACTGGAACTCAGTATTTAGACTTATAAAGAAACTGACAGGGTTTATAATTAGACCCAACATCAAGCTGGCTATCCTAAGTATTGAACTAGAAAAATTTCCTCACAATTTCAAACATGTGGTTATGCACATACTACAGGCCGCACGTTTAATCCTCATGAGGAAATGGAAGACAAACCTCACCCCTAATGTTGGTGAGGTAATTAATCTTGTTTCAGAGATGTACGCCCTAGAACAAATAATGGCATACAAACAAGGCTGTCTTTCTAAATTTTATGAGCAGTGGCTTATCTGGAGAGAAACATAAACTAAATCCTCACATTCTAAAAGATCCAAAATTTACAATTCATGGGTTATAAGCTGAAATAACTGGGTGTCAAATTACCCCCTTCCCCTTTCCCTACAGTTTATCTTTATTCCTTTCCTTATTCTTCACATTACCTTAAGTGTTACACATATCTTAAGCATGTGAATGAGGTAGCCTCCTTATGTGAAACTAGTAAAATACTAAGCCTGCAAGGCGCATGATACTTACAAGTGAATGATGACAATAATGATGACTTTTCATGCTATGTATGTTATGCTTACTCTTCATTCACAAACTGTTATATGTAAGACCATATTAAGTTTGAATTTTTTGTTAACTTTTCTTTTATCGAATAACCAAATAAAAAATATGTGAAATAAAGTATAAAATAAAAAAGAAGGGGGGGCGTGGCCTGGCTGCTCGGGAAGATGGACGCTTGAGAGACTAGGTCCCGCTACTTCACAGCCTCTCCGCTCCAGCCAAGCGCCTAAACACACTGCCGGACACTGAAAGATGGGGACAGCCTCACGGACATCCTCCGCCTCCCGCTCCCGTTCACCAAGAGGACACCAACAGAACGGTACGAGCCAGAGCATCCCCGAACTGTTCCGCTCCCAGAGATCTAATATGGCGGCGTCCCGCCACACTCCCTCACAGCTCTCAACACTGCCACTGCCTGGAATGCCTGGAGCGACTCCCAGCCTTATCGCCTCAGACTCCGGAGCCCACAGAGCGCTCACACAGCAACACCCAAGCCTCCTAGACCTCAGAACAGTGGCGGCTGACATTAAAGATACTCTGTCAGCTGCCATAGCCGACCTGCGCATTGATATTCGCGCCATTGCTGACAGAGTTCAAGATGTAGAAAAAACTACAGCCCAGCACCACACTGTCCTCCGCAAAGTGACTCACAAAATTGATGCACATACCACTCAATTGAGAGACCTACAGAGACATGTGGAAGATTTGGACAATAGGGGCAGAAGACACAACCTCCGTGTCAGAGGAATGCCCAAATCTGTTGAAAATGACCAGCTTCCTGCCGCCATTACATCCCTATTCAACAGCATATTAGACCGGCCAGCGCAGACCAATATAGATATGGAGAGAATCCACCGTGCACTCAGACCCAAAGGTAAAGAATCTGACCCCCCCAGAGTAGTGTGCTGCCTGGTGGACTACAGGTTGAAGGAAGACATACTCCGCAAAGCGAGAACTAGGATCCAACTCACCCATGGTGGCTCAGAGATACACATATACCAAGATCTATCTGGCATTACCTTGCAGAACAGAAGGGACCTGAAACCACTCCTAGACGCACTTCGCGCCAAAGCCATACCATACAGATGGAAGTTCCCCTTTGGTCTCTCCGCTACCTACCACGGCCGCACAACACTACTCAGAGTACCCGAAGACCTGCCGCCCTTCTGCGACGCCATTGGCACCCCTATGATGGGAGTCCCAAATTGGTACGCCGAATTCCGCCTCCCCCCACCTAAGAGAGATCAACGGCACGAAGAATCTATGGAAACGCAGGAAGCCAGATATCGCAGACACAGATCACCGTCGGGCAACAGATTGCACACATTCTCCAGAGGGAACCGCAATGACATCAGTCCAACCGACTCTCCGTGATCAAGACGAGCCAGAAGAGATTTGGGCCCGACTCGCGATCGCTCCCCACCTATCTGAACAGAGGCTCACCGCATGCAAAGAAAAGTTACCAGGTGTTTCTATTTTCCTTTTTGTTTTTCTCTTTTTTCTTTTAGGAACGTTTAAGCTCACACATTCCACAGTTGGACAGTTCCCGTCGTTCACTTTTGCGACCTCTAGATCTGATTAGGTAAGCAACACTCGATCGCTTTTAAGGACTCAAATTTCTTACCACTCAAAAGTCTCTGCTCATTTTATACCTGTTATCTGAGACAATGAGTCTCCAAATACGAGACTATTTTACCCTAAAAGGGAATGTATTATTTGCCCCATCACTTTCATAACGATCGATATAACAGGTTGTACATTGGAACTGTTTCTTGCTTTGCTCAACTATTTAATCTGCCTCTAGATAATACAAGTGGTATGTTACTCATGTTATCCACATACATCAAATTTAAATGTCCTAATGTAACTAACTCACTGCCATACGTAATAAGAATGGACTATGTATGCAGGATGTGTTGATATGAGCTGGCCGGGGCTTCCCTACTGCCAATCACCCTTTAAACTTGCCCCCAATGTCTCTAATTATTCAAGAACCTCCCAGACATAAGCCTACTTATCTTTGACTAATGCGCCTCATATGGCACATCACATATCTACCACCCCTCCCATTCTATCTATGATTCACATACCTGGGGATGCTAATAGCGGTGGTGGAGACCAAGGCTAGCTCATTTTATTTCTTTCTTAAATCTGACCTTGTTTCACATACATAACACTAACTAGCAGGGAGTACCTCATAACTTACCCAGCAGATGAAGATAGGTCACACAAGCTATAGGGACTCATAACATAACTCTCCCATGATCAACTATGACCCCATTCTCCACAAACAACAAGGCAAAATCTTATACCCTGTTCTATAGAAAACACCCCTTCGTCCCATACGTAAAATAGAGAAACTTCAGATCCCGGAGTTCCTACTCTTGGTCTCACTTGAGACAGGAATCAGAAACCTCAGGACATTCTCATGTTCAGATTATGTTCTTAATATACATACCAAAATATGTTTGTTATATTGTTTTACCAATTGTTATTTTTCTTTCTGCAAGACCTCAATGTTTGAACTCCATTGCACCAGATCTCCATGACTGGTCCGGCCATACATGAATACGCATACAGCGGTTAACAAAACTGGGCACCTATGGTGGATTGCGATTTCCTCCCTGACCTAACGGTCCGCCCGACTTACCAATATATAAATATACCCATTTATTCCATTCACATATCCAACACCAAAGACAGGAACATAAGGAAAACCAAAATAGAAATGGCACAAACGCACACAACGCTTCCCAAAAACATATATTCATCCCGTCTCTGGCTTAGACAGTAGCGGTATACCACATTCCTACTTCACTTCTCACCTTTCCCGTGTAGGCTTTCTCAACCCCCACACAGTAGTTTGGACAGGTGAGGACCTCTCTTAGACAGGTTCTCTTTGCCCTCACTCTGTACCTTACCGAACATATTAACACAGGTATTGGATTTGATTCCAGGCCTGCTCGGTTTACGGTTTAGGAGTATCAGCCTCCCAATATACCCCCTTTTCCCTTATCCTCTCCGTGCCCACCCCATCCCCCTCGCTCCCTTACGCAACACCTACACCACCTACACATACACACAGTGTAAGCACCTGATAGCGAAATGCCACTCCCTAGAAGAGGTGACACCCCCCAGGTCAAGCTATACTCCTTAAACATAAGGGGACTCAATACCCCCGAAAAAAGATCGCAATTACTTCTACTACTACGAAAAGCCAAAGCAGGTATAGTTTTTCTCCAAGAAACACACTTCAGATCGGACGCCATTCCCAAACTTTTTAACGCATCTTACCCAACAGTATACCATGCCACAAATAAAGATGCCAAATCTAAGGGAGTTTCCATCCTAATTTCCAAAAATTGTCCCATTCAGATACACGACACAATGATTGACAGCAACGCACGATACATCTTTCTGAAAGGCAAATTGCATAATAAGCCTGTTACATTGTCTAACCTATATGCCCCCAATAAGCAACAGGTCCCCTTTTTTCGCGACACCCTACAACACCTCTCCACATTTTCAAAGGGTCTGCTGGTTGTTGGGGGTGACTTCAACTTAACCCTCAACCCCTCCATGGACGCATCTTCAGGTGCATCCTCTATTACCTATCGTGCACTCCGTGCAATAAAAATGCAACTGGCCAACCTATCTCTACACTACGCATGGCGCACACTGCACCCAAATACTAAAGACTATACATTCTACTCATCACCTCACAATAGGTATACAAGGATAGACTACCATTTCCTGTCTCAATACGACCTAGATTCACTTCTGACCGCTACAATCGACCCAATGGTAATATCGGACCATCATCCTATTTCCATCACAAGTACATTCCAAGCCTCCTACCCGAGACATCCGAACTGGCGATTAGATAACTCTATCCTCACAGATCTTGCCCATCAGAAGAGACTTAACGATTGCTTGTCCCATTACTTTCGAGAAAACGCTTCCCCCGACACCAACTCGGTGACCCTATGGGCGGCTCAAAAATGTGTCATTAGGGGAGAATTAATTTCAATAACTTCGCAACAACGCAAAGCCAGGCAAGCACTTCTAAACAAACTATCTGACAGAGTTCGATCTCCAGAAGGAAAGCACAAGCAATCGTTAACGGATCAAAACCTCCAAGAGCTATTGAAAGCCAGAGAGGATCTCCTAGAGGAAATAGGAAAATCAACCAGACGTAAATTTGCCCTATCACAAAAAATTTTTTACGATTTTGGGAACAAATCTGGTAAAATGCTCGCCAGAGCCCTCCAATCCAAAAGAGCAAACTCAACTATCCACAATATCCTAGACCCACAAGGGAACAAAATAGAATCTTCAATCAGCATAGCAAACCAGTTTCAACAATTTTATTCCAAATTATATAATTTAAAGACTCACCCAACGACTGACCCAACTGATGACAGGAAAAAACTGAAAGAGGACTTCCTATCGCAATTTGGCCCACATCCCATCACTACTGCAGAAGCCGATGAGTTAGATAAACCTTTCACAAAGGAGGAACTCATAGCTGCCCTTAAACAACTAAAACCAGGCAAAAGCCCTGGCCCTGATGGTCTACCTGTCGGCTACTATAAGACCTTCACTGATACACTCATACCACAGTTACTAAACACCCTCAACTCACTATATACCCAACCTGACAAGTGTAAGGACCTTCTCGAAGCCCACATTGTGATAATACCAAAACCGGGTAAAGACACTACCATAGTTTCCAATTACAGACCTATTTCGTTTATCAACGTAGATATGAAACTCTACGCAAAAATTTTGGCAAATCGTATACTTCCCCTACTCCCCTCGCTGATTTCCCTAGATCAAGTAGGATTCATCCCCGGGCGAGAGGCCAGGGATAATACCCTGAAAGCTATTAATATTCACCACTGGTTATCGTCCTCCAACACCCCGGGTTTCTTCCTTTCCCTCAACGCGGAGAAGGCATTCGACAGGGTGGCCTGGGACTACATGACAGAAGTCTTACGCAAATTGGGGTTTAAAGAGCGCATGCTTCAATACATTTTAACCCTCTATTCGTCCCCAACTGCAAAAATCAGGGTTAACGGTGTTCTGTCGGATGCCTTCTCCGTGTCGAACGGAACCAGACAGGGGTGTCCATTATCCCCCCTCATATTTATACTCACAATGGAACCAATACTCCACAGGATTAAGGCGAACCAAAACATCAAAGGAGTTGAAATAGCCAACAAACAATACAAAATTGCAGCGTACGCTGATGACATTCTCCTATTCCTAACAGACTCCATCACCACACTTCCCAATTTATTAAAAGACTTTTCCCTCCTCAAGAAAATGTCCAATCTCCAAATAAATTTCTCCAAATCTAAAGCCCTTAACATTTCCCTACCAGATTCCACAGTGACCCTGTCAGGGCACCATTGGCACCGAACCGGGGCGTCGGCGTACGCCTATGCGCCGGCGCGCGCCGTTGCGCGCTGCTCAGCAAATACCTGTTGTTCCCGGGCATCGGCGCGGCGCTAGGGCGCGCGCGGGTTCGCGGCGCTTGGGCGCGCGCACGTGTGCACGTGGGCGCGGATGGGCGTGCGCGCGTTCGCGATAGCGCCAGTTTGGCGCCAAAGTACACTTAAAAACCCCCCTGTGCTTTGACACATTGCTGCTTCGTCTCAGCTTCGTGATTCTAGTATTTGTTATCTGATTGTTTGCTACCTATCTGACCCGGCTTGTTTGACCATCCGTCCTGCTCCAATCCGACCCGGCCTGTCTGACTATTCTTATGCTACCTGCCTGATACCGTTGCCAAACTCGGCCTGCCTACCGACTCTGCCTCTGCCTGCTGTACTCTGCCTGCCTCATACCCTCGCTGACCCGGATCGTCTGACCCTGCTTGTTCCTGTTGTCCTTGCTGTTGCACCTTCAGCTTCAGCTCCTGAGACCTCTGCACATTCAAGTGTTCCAGTCTGCTGCTTCCAGTCTCACCTGATCTGCAGTCCAGCCATCCCTGCAGGATCTTTCACCTCTTCAGCATCAGAGACTCAGCTCAACAGGCACTCCTACCCCACTGTGCTCAGGAGACCACTGTCCCCACTCCAGTGGCTCCTGAACCAGCGTTGTATGAGAGGTCTTCTCCTACAAAGTCAGGCTCTCCTACCAGGTACCTAACAGTACGAAGCAGCCATGTCTGAGCCTGCAGGAGATACCTCTCCATTGAAGGAGATATGCACACACCTGGCAGCCCTCACCCAAGCAGTGCAAGCTCTTCAGGACAATTATAACAGACTGGAGGGACAAGTCCAGAACCTTGCAGGGGTTAATCCTTCAACCTCCTCTTCACCGGCCGCCCCAACACAGACTGTTCCAGGGCCTTCAGTGGTAATGCTCCCTCCTGAACCACGAGTCCCCACTCCTGAAAGGTTCTCCGGAGACCGGTCTAAGTTTCGAGGTTTTCGCAATGCCTGCCAGCTCTTTTTTGCCTTACAGCCCAGAACCTTTTCATTGGAAGCCACTAAAGTTGGATTTGTCATTTCCCTCCTCCAAGGGGAACCACAGACCTGGGCACACCGTTTACTTGAAGGGGACTCGGCTCCAACCCAATCCTTATCTGCCTTCTTCGAAGCCATGGCACAATTGTATGAGGATCCTCAACTGACTGCCACAGCTGAATCTGCTCTGCTCGCGCTCCAACAAGGCCGCAAACCTGCGGAGGACTATGTTGCTGAATTTAGACGTTGGAGCGCGGATACCCAGTGGAACGACGCGGCTCTGCGTCATCAATTCCGCATTGGACTGTCTGAAAATCTAAAAGATGAACTGGCTCGAGTTGGTATTCCAAACACCTTGGAGGCCTTGATCACCCTAACCATTCAGATCGATCGTCGCCTCCGAGAACGCCGATCTGAACGAGCAGTTCAACCTAACCGCCCGACCTGTATGACACCACGTGCCCCGATTCCTGCATCCCGCTACTTACCTGTGCCAAGTCCACCTCCAGTCAATACCACATTAGATACCTCCGAACCAATGCAGCTAGGTCTGATGCGACCTGCCCTGACCCCCGAAGAACGTGCCCGACGTCGACAATTGAATCTGTGTCTCTACTGTGGAGGAACCGGGCATTATGTCCATAATTGCCCAATCAGAATGAGTAAGTGTTCATCTCCTATACCTACCAGTCTCTCTGCTTTATCCACAAATTCTACCCATCTTGCCATTCCTCTCTCGTTACAGCTTCAAGAAAAGACACTCCAAGTCAACGCAATTATTGACTCCGGGGCATGCAGCTGCTTTATAGACTTAAGTTTTGCCAACCTGCACAACATCCCTTTACAGACTAAAGCCCATGGACTCTCTGTCTTCCTTGCTGATGGCTCCCGTATCAGATCCGGACAAGTGACACAAGAAACCCTGCCATTACCCGCTACGACTTCTTCTCAACACAAAGAACTGCTGACCCTTGACGCCATCTCCTCCCCTATGTTTCCCATTATCCTGGGCATTCCCTGGCTTCAGGCCCACAATCCACACATCCATTGGGCATCTGGGGAAATAAAATTTCTGTCATCCTACTGTCAGGAACACTGTCTGGCGAAAGACTCGGATCCCCAAGCTACCCTGCTTTGTGTGGACTCCGACCAGACAAATCGTCAAGCCATTCCCAAACACTATCATGACTACATGGATGTCTTCAGCAAAAAGGGGGCAGATTCTCTTCCACCTCATCGTCCCTACGATTGCCCCATCGAGTTGCTGCCAGGATCCGAAATTCCCTTTGGACGCATCTTTCCCCTATCGGAAAAGGAACAAGAAGTGTTGAAAGCATACATTGATGAAAACTTAGCCAAAGGATTTATTCGTCATTCTACTTCTCCAGCAGGTGCGGGAATATTCTTTGTTACCAAGAAGGACAAATCTCTCCGCCCGTGTATTGACTACCGGGAATTGAATAAGATCACGGTTAAAAATCAGTATCCCCTACCCTTAATACCCGAACTATTCCAGAAATTAAGGACTGCTGTCATTTTTTCTAAGCTTGATCTAAGAGGGGCCTACAATCTGATCCGCATTCGGGCTGGGCATGAGTGGAAAACAGCTTTTCGGACCCGATTCGGGCATTATGAATATCTAGTCATGCCTTTTGGACTCTGTAATGCCCCTGCAACCTTTCAACACCTAATTAATGATGTGCTTAGAGACTTTTTAGACCTGTTTGTGATCGCATATCTTGACGATATTTTGATCTTTTCGGAATCCCTAGATCTCCATCGGAAACATGTTTGTCAAGTTTTGGGTCGTCTCCGCTTACACAGGCTGTATGCAAAGGCGGAAAAATGCGAATTCGAGAAACAGAGCATCCAATTCCTGGGCTTGATTATCTCATCGACTGGCATCAAGATGGACCCACAAAAGGTTTCTGCCGTTCTGGACTGGCCGGTACCCCTGGACAAAAAAGGGGTTCAGCGATTCATCGGGTTCGCAAACTTTTACAGAAAGTTCATCAAGGGGTTCTCTGCTATAATCGCACCAATCACACAACTGACCAAGCAGAATACCCGTTTCTCCTGGAATCACCTAGCCCAAGAGGCTTTTGTGAACCTTAAGAGACTTTTTACTTCAGCACCTATTCTTAGTCACCCTGAACCATCCTTGCCATTCATTCTAGAAGTGGACGCTTCTGAGATAACGGTCGGTGCGATATTCTCGCAACGAAAGGGCAGTAAGGATGTTATGCATCCCGTAGGATTCTTCTCCCGAAAACTCTCCCCTGCGGAGAGAAACTATGATGTCGGTGATCGGGAGCTTCTCGCCATCAAGACTGCATTAGAGGAGTGGAGGTACCTGTTGGAGGGGGCTGTGCATCCAGTGCTAATTTATACTGATCACAAGAATTTAGAATATTTGCGATCTGCTAAAAGGTTAAAACCCCGTCAAGCCCGTTGGGCGCTGTTTTTCTCACGCTTTTCCTTCCACATTACGTATCGGCCGGGTTCAAGAAATGTCAAACCAGACGCATTATCACGAATGCATGACAACCCAAAGGATTTATCTGCTCCAGATACCATTTTACCTGCAAACAATTTTTTGCTCATCCAAGCTGATCTTCTTTCTCAGATTAAGGAAGCATCTTCCGGAGCAACCAGACCCTCAGGCCTTACCCTAAGTAGCAAGGACGGACTGTTCTGGAAAGGTAGCCAAATTTTTTTTTTATTATAATATTTTTATTGGGTTTTTGTAACAGAAATGACAAGGAAAGATACATACCAAGGGGAGCACAACACAGGGATAATTCAAATCAAATACAGTATATTGTTGCGGACGCAGCCGCTTTTCTGGCGAATAAAAAAAATACAAAATGAAGGTATGGCATATAAATCGTAGTATTAAATCAGTTAGTAGAGTAAATATTCCGTAAAGCTGTAATGAGTCTATACAGATTGTCTATGGTTTCTAAATCTTAGTACTCTCGGTTTATATGTTATCAAGGGTGATAGTTGCTTAAGGGTGGGTGGGGGTGGGGGTGGGAGCGTGAATTATCTAGTCTTAAGATGCATCCGTTAAGGTTTGTTTGGAAGTTAGGCAATGGCTGAAGTTCGGTTTTACTGTAGACGTAGGTAAGTGTTTGTAAAGAGGATCAATAGGAGATGGGTTGGGAGAGTAGCAGCCTGTGGATTATAATAAATAGTATCAGCAGAGGGTATTGCGTACGTAGGTGTTGTCATGAGTTTGAGGGTGTGTGGAGATGTCATTCGCGGACAGAAGATGCGAGGGGCAGAGTTTTTCCAGGGTGAGGAATGTACGTTTCTTCTAAGCAACGTTGTAATGTCTACACAGTTGTTACGTGAAGTATTGTTTGTATTCATCAGTGGTGGTAAAGTGTATCCAGCATGTCCATGTTTTGACGAACTTAGGTTGTGTTTCTTTGGCTTGGTGTATGAGGTCCTCCATGACCATCGTTTTTTGTATGCGTGTAAACCATTCTGCAATGGATGGTGGGTCTGTCGAGCGCCATTTGAGGGGGACACATAGCTTAGCGGCATTCACCATGTGCATGGCCAGAGAGCGTAGATATGTTGACAGTGGCAATTTGGAGTGATGAAGTAGAAATGATGCAGGATGGAAGTCTAACGTGTACGTTGTTATTTGGTTGATTTTTTTATGTACTTCTTTCCAGAAGGGTTGAATTTTTGAGCAGGACCACCATATATGTAAGAACGAACCAATCTCAGTTTTACACCTCCAACACGTTTGGGTGATTGACGAGTCAATATGATGCAGTGTCAGCGGTGTCCTGTACCATCTTGAAAGTATTTTAAAGGCGTTTTCCTGTATTTGCACATTAATGGATCCTTTGTGGATCAAGGTATATATTTTCTCCCAGTCTGCATCAGTAAGGGGCAACGAGAGGTCCTGTTCCCATTGTCTGGTGGTCCAGTGTTTTGTAGGTGTGCGGGATGTGAATAGGAGTGCATATGTCTGGGATATCAGGTGTTTTTGTGGTTCCCCACTGGAGCATAGGTGCTCAAATGTGGTGGTCTGTCTGGACCAGTCTGGTCTGGGTTTGGGTTTGTTAAAGAAGTGTCTCAGTTGGATATAAGTCCAGAATGGGAAGGATCTCACATTCAGTTTTGATGCAAGTGCTGTTTGGGATAAGAGTTGATTTCCTTCAAAGAAGTGCTCTGCTCTTACAGTAGGGTGGGGCCAATGTTCAGCTAAGAAGGTGGGGTGCATCCCAGGTGAGAAATCTGGGTTCATCCTCAGTGGGGTTAGAGGGCCATAAAGTGAAGAGAGTTTATGGAGGTTGCAGGTGGTGTGGAAGGCGGTCAGTGTGGGTTCAATTAATGGGTGGAGTTTGCAGTCAGGGGGGATATTGGAGTTAGTGATCCAGGGGAGGTGAGACAATGGAAGGTCTGAGAATGATTGCTCTATGTGGATCCAATCTTTAAGTGTGGGGTGTACGTTCCAATCTACAATTCTTGTAAGATGGCATGCTTGTTGGTATTTACGTAAATCAGGAAGACCTATGCCTCCAAGAAGTTTAGGGGCGGTTAGTCTCAGGTAGCTTAGTCTCGGGCGTTGTTTGGCCCAAATGAACGACGTACAGGCCTGTTGGTAGAGTAAGAAAAAAGTTTTCGGGAGTTTAATGGGGATGGTTTGCAAAATATATAGAAGTCTGGGCAAAATGTTCATTTTGATTATTGCGGCTCTACCGAACCAGGAAAATAGTCCTGTGGACCATTTTTTAAGGTCCAATTGTATTTTTTGTAAGATTGCT
Source organism: Lithobates clamitans (assembly GCA_037952925.1). Taxonomy (NCBI): domain Eukaryota; kingdom Metazoa; phylum Chordata; class Amphibia; order Anura; family Ranidae; genus Lithobates; species Lithobates clamitans. Next base: position 1,005,247 of record JBBGZY010000178.1, on the reverse strand, counting down.
GCATGGTTAAGGGTGTATAAGTTATTCAAGGAGGTTGGTAAGAGAATACCTAGATATGGGATTGCTTTATCGTTCCACGAGAACGGGAAATTAATCTGGCATTGTTGACAAATTTCTGGGGTGAGGGTGATGTTCAGGGCTGTCGATTTCGAGTAGTTTATTTGGAGGTTAGAGAGGGTATGAAAATTTTTGAAATCTGCAAGGAGGTTAAGTATTGTCGTGAGGGGGTCAGTAAGAAAGAGGAGTATATCGTCCGCGAAGGCGGCTACTTTGTACGTGCGACGTTTGATGGTAATTCCCTTAATGTCTTGGTTGGCTCTCAGGCGTCTTAGGAAGGGTTCTAGGGTAAGAATAAAAATTAGAGGGGAGAGCGGGCATCCCTGGCGGGTTCCATTGGACACGGAGAAGGCGTCTGACAGGTGATTGTTTACATGGACCTTTGCAGTAGGGTTAGAGTAAAGGGCCGATATGAAATTGAGCATCGTTGGAGGAAGACCTATCATCCGTAGCGTCTCTAACATGTAGTCCCAGGCCACCCTGTCAAACGCCTTCTCCGCGTCAAGGGAGAGCATAAATCCGCTTGAACGGCTAGATGTAAGCCAATGGTGTATATTGAGAGCTTTTAGAGTATTATCTCTCGCTTCTCTTCCCGGGACAAAGCCGACTTGATCCAAGTCCACAAGTTGGGGCAGCAATGGTAATATACGATTCGCTAAGGTTTTCGCATACCATTTTAAGTCTACATTAAGAAGCGAGATGGGTCTGTAGTTGGTAACAAGGGAGGGGTCTTTGTCTGGTTTTGGAATTACTGCTATGTGGGCAGTTAGGAGGTCTCGAGGCGGTGTCGTAGGGGTTGCGAAAGAATTGAAAGCTTTTAGGAAGAAGGGGGTGAGTGTTTCTGAGAAAGTTTTATAGTATCCGACTGTCAGGCCATCGGGGCCGGGGCTTTTACCTGATTTTAGTTGTTTCAAGGCTCGGTCTATTTCTTCTCTTGTGAGAGGTGAGGCCAGATCTTGGGCTACGGAGGTCGAGATAGGGGTAGGGCTATATTGTCGCAAAAAATTTGCTATCATTTCTGTTCGTTTATGTTTGTCAAGGGCGGAATCAGATGGGTGAAGGTTATATAATTTACTATAATAATGGACAAACTGTTTGGCAATGTCTGGGGTTTTGGTAAGTTTACAGCCTGTTGGGTCAGTAATGGAGTGAATTGTTGTGCGAGCTTTAGTCTCTTGTAAAGCTCGAGCCAGCATTTTACTGGCTTTGTCGCCATATTCATAAAACGTTTTTTTGGAGAGAATGTATTTGCGTCGAATTTGGTGGTCTAAGATATCCAGTAGATCTTTTCTAGCTTGAATCAGTTCAGTCATAGTGGAGAGGGCTTGGGATCGTTTGTGAGCGGATTCTAGCCTGTGGATTTTGTTGGTGAGGTCTATATATTGTTTTTTCCGTATGCGATTACGTTTAGCCGCCGCCGCGATTAGGTTTCCTCTGATTACACATTTGTGCGTTTCCCAGATGGTAAGTGGGGACGTGTCATTCGAAACATTTTCTTGAAAGAAATGTTTGAGGTTAGATTCGACCTCATCCTTGATGGTGGGGTCAGTCAGTAATGATGGATCCAATTTCCATGTTTGCGAGCGGGGTATCGTGTTTGGGATTTTAAGCGTTAAAGAGGTGGGGTGATGGTCGGAGATAAGCATGGGATCAATGGAAGTGTGATGGATTAGGGATAAGTCTTTTTGCGTTAAAAAGATGTAGTCTATCCTTGAATATCTGTCATGGGGAGCAGAATAAAATGTGAAGTCGTTAACATTAGGGTTCAGGGTGCGCCAGGAGTCATGTAGTAATAGCTGATTGAGTAATGATTTAATCGTTTTAAGGGCCGAGTAAGGGAGTGAGGAGAAGCCGGTAGATGTATCTTGGGTAGGGTTAAGTGGAACATTGAAGTCTCCGCCCAGGATGAGGGTTCCTTCTTGGAATGTCGTGAGTGTATTTGTAATTTTTCTAAAGAAAGGTACTTGACCACGGTTGGGGGCGTATATATTAGCTAAGGTGAACGTTCTGTTGAAAAGGGATCCTTTGAGAAATATGTATCTGCCTTCCACATCTATTAAAGAGTCTGTGATTTGAATGGGGCAGGATTTAGCAATGAGTATTGAGACACCTTTTGTTTTATGTAGCGGGTTGGTAGCATGGAATACCGTGGGATATCTGTAATTTTGTAGCTTCGGCGTAGAATTGGATCGAAAGTGAGTTTCTTGAAGGAAAATTATATCTGCTTTGTTGCGGTGCATTGTGAGGAGTAGCTTGGAACGTTTCTCAGGCGTGTTGAGGCCTTTTACATTCAGTGAGATCAGTTTTAGTTTAGTGCTGTGTTTGATGCTGGACGAATTCATCATTGTATAGATGTGTGACTGTATTTAGGATGATAGTATATGCTGCTTTGGTGGGGGTGGTTAGTTGATTTGAAGGGTGTGTTCTTGTGGGAAGGGTGAGTAGGGGAACAGGGGTAGGAGGGGGTTAACAATGCCGGTAATAAATGTGATCTCGATCACTTAAGGCAGTGACTAGGATCACAAAAATTTACTAACCGGATAGGATCAGTGGTGCGTGAAGTTTCGGTTAGAGGATGTGCTAGATAAGATAAGTGTGACCACTGTGCGGGGGTTGGTCTAACAATTGAGAGAAGTACTACAGTAGGAAGAGGAAGAATTCGTTCGTGGGGTCCGGCCCACCAACAGTCTTATGACATTTGTACGGTGGAGCCTGGGAAAAAGGCATGTGATGTTCCAGTCGGGGAACTTGGCAGAGTGAAGTTGAATGGGTGATAGGATGGTCGATTATTTGGGATGGCGAGAAAGTTATTTGAGTATTAGCTATTAGCTATACCGTAGAACAAGTGGAGGGAATTGAGTATTCGGGTAATGGTTGCTGGCAGGGTCAGATCAGTGAGGTGGGAAGGCACAAAAAAAGGAGAGATCTTAATAAACAGTGTTATAGAAGTATATAAACAATAGTTACCAGATTAATGGTCTATTCAGTATAATAAGCTCAAGGCTAAGTAAACAGGTTAACAAAACATGCGTGATAATGATCTTTCATAGAAATAAAGTAGTGTTCATGTAAAGTGGTTAGTTGTAGAAAGTTAATAGAACGTGTTCTGTGTGTGGTGGGTATAGATATGTGTAGTTGACTCATGTGAATACAATATTGCAGCGGGTCAGAGCACGAATTTATTGTATTTGTGGAGTCGTGGGGGAAAAATGAGTAGCGATGAGTATGAGAGTAAGTGTATTCCTCTAGTGTGTTGTAGTGTAGTAACAGAAGTGGTGATGTAGATTAAAGAATTGTTAGTTCTGTTAGTTTCGGTGTGTGAAGATGGATGAGAGGATATATTGTGCAGGAGTGTAGAGAGAGCGTGCTCAAAGCCAGTAGGTGGCAGAAGAGAGCTGAAGTTCGAAAATTCCTTCAGTTGGAGAGAAGTGGGTTAGATCTTGGGAATGTGGAAGGAATTTACAGTTCGAGTGTTGTCAGTGTGTGTTGCTATGTAGCAGTGTCTGCCCTATACAGGAGGCAGAGATCGCTCACATCGTTCATCAAATATATGTGGTGAAACCGGGTATAAATAGCAGAGTCATGGGGAGTTACTTCCCTGAAGTGCCGTAGGTGTAAACATATAGGTGAGTAATGGGTTGCAATAATTATATTTATGATATCGGTAAGCATTGTACCCTGTTGTATGCAGTGCAAGGGTGAGCGTTGGTTGTGCAAAGTTTAAGCATTGTTGATCTCTGCTGTATTGATGTATGAGTTTAAATGAGGGTGTAAGGTATAGTGAGTCATAGATATCTCTAGTTCAGAGTCAGTAGATGGCAGTAGAGGGCCATACAGTAGGGAGTGTAGTGTGGCTCAAGGACTTAGGTCGTGTAGGGAGAATAAATTAGCATAAGGATTGCGTAGATGATATGGCTCTGATGTGTTGTCAGCGTGTGGTGCATCACGACCGTGTCTTCCCGGAATGGGAGGCAGTAATCACTTAAATCTTATAACTGTTAACAATAAACAATAAACCTGAACATTGAACATGTTACCCTTCAAAATAGTCACCAGGTATACAGGGTCCGTATGTATTGAGTCCGGTGGTACTTGTTCTGTGGGTTCCGGTGCCGACGTGAATCATCAGTGTAGGCAGAGATCTGTGAAGAAAGCAGGTAATGTTTTCCATGGGAGTGGAATCGGTGGTCGGGCATAACGATGACTGCATCGAATAATGTTTGGCTGGTCTGGTCCGATGTTTCGTCAAGTGGGGGAACAACAGGGAGCAGAAGTGGAAGGTGTCCGTAGCCGTTTGCTGGGGTTATCGTCAGAGGCAGTTATTGCGTAGTGATAGAGGTCTTTGAAGGTATGAAGATCGGGTCTCGGGCGATATTGTAGAAGATAGTGGAGGAGGCGGTGTTTCCACCGGGGTACGCTGTTGAGTGTGGGAGAGGTAGTCGAGACAGGTCCAGGCCCCTGTAGAAAGGAGAAGGTGGTAGAAGTGTATCATAGGCCGTCAGCGGTGTCGTCAGGTAAGGAATTTAGGAGTATGAAGGCATTTTAACGGTCCCGGCGAGCTCTGCGAGGCAGAGGCGCTGACATGGGGCTAGGAGGTGGATGGCGGGGTCCCTCTGGAGAATATCGGCTGATGGGTGTGGGCGATCTGCGTCTGCGGAAGCTGGTATTGTGAGCATCCATCGGTTCTTCTGCTGTAGGGTGGCGGGCGTGAGGTAGAATGTTGAATTCCTCATACCAGTGTGGAACTGACACAAGCGGGATGTCCAGGGTGCGACAGAATCCATCGAGGTCTTCTGGAACTCTTAGTAAGGCCGAGCGGCCTTGGTGGGAGGCAGAGAGGGCGAACGGGAACTTCCATCGGTAGCGGATTCCATTGTTCCGCAGAACATCTAGAAGAGGCCGGAGGTCTCTGCGATGTCGCAGTGTGATCGCTGAGAGATCTTGATAGATGTATATATGGCTGCCCTCATATTCCATCTGCGGTTTATCTCGTGTTTTTTTGAGGATGTCTTCTTTGAGTAGATAATCATTGACATAGCAGATGACATCTCGTGGGGGGTCTGCGTCTCTGCCTCTGGGACGGAGCGCTCTGTGAATGCGTTCCATATCCACCGGAGTGGGACGGGGCCTATCGAGGAGTTGATTGAAGAGGCCCGTGACAACTTGAGGGAGTTGGTCTTGTTCCACGGTTTCAGGTAGGCCTCTCACTCTAAGATTGTGTCTGCGACCGCGATTGTCGAGATCTTCAACGTGACGCTGAAGATCTCTAAGCTGCATGGTATGGGAGTTCACTTTGTGGTGGATTGCTTTTGTAGCTGAGCCTTGTAGCGCTACGTCTTCTTCAACGCGTTGCATTCTCCCTGAAATAGCCTGTAATTCATGGCGCAGGTCCGAGATGGCCGAAAACAGAGTGTCTTTAATGTCCGTCGCCACAGCCTGGAGATCCCTCAGACTCGGTTGGCGGAGAGATGTGCTGTCGTTCTCCATCTGTGGTGTGAGAGGATCGGTCGGAGTTAGGAGAATTCCTGTCAGTTCCTGAGAGGGAGTCGAGGCGGGAAAGGGAGTTGTCCTGCTAGGCCTCTGGGTGCGGAAGATCTCCGGTATAGTGTGGTTTGTGCGGCCGTTAGGTTCCCTCGGGGAGCGGGATCGTGACTGCGAGCTTCCGCGGGAGGAAGTTCCCATAGTGGGTAGTGAAAAAATTCGTAGGTCCCCAGGTTTAGCTGAAGAAAAGACTGTGGTGAGCGGGAGCCGAGGGTTTAAGCAGCCATCTTCTCTCAAGGCAAACCACGCCCCCAGGTAGCCAAATTTTTGTTCCTGAGGAGGTTCGGGTCAAGGTCTTGGCACTCCTTCACGATCACCCACTGGCAGGTCACTTTGGGGTTCGTAAAACTCTGGAATTGGTACAGCGTACTTTCTGGTGGCCCAATTTGAAGGACTTTTGTGAGAGATATGTCAAATCTTGCCCTATCTGTACCCAGAATAAGACATCCAGGAGTAGAGCTTGGGGTCTGTTAAAACCCTTGCCAGTACCCGATAGGCCCTGGAAGATGATATCCATGGACTTTATTGTGGAGCTCCCATGTTCAGAAGGGTGTTCTGCTATTTTCGTGATAGTAGACCGTTTTACCAAGATGGCCCACTTTCTTCCATTAAAGGGAACTCCGTCAGCTATGGAAACAGCTCACATTTTCATTAAAGAAATCATTAGACTCCACGGAATTCCTGTAAACATAACCTCTGACAGGGGGGTACAATTTACTTCACGTTTTTGGAGAGCTCTGTGTGAATCTTTAAAAATCAAACTGGCTCTGTCTTCGGCCTATCACCCTCAGACCAACGGTCAGACAGAGAGGACCAATCAGACTCTTGAGCAGTACATCAGATGTTTTACCTCTTTTTCACAGGACGATTGGGTATCCTTGCTGCCGCTGGCAGAATTTGCCTACAACAATGCCAAACACTCAGCCACCGGTCAATCCCCCTTTTTTGCCAATTATGGCTTCCATCTAACCTTTTTACCTGATTTCCTTCCAGAGTCCTCAGTCCCGGCAGTACAGAGTACGGTAGACTTCATCAACCATAACAACCAGATGTTGCAGGAAGCAGTATCCAAGGCTCAGGCGGACAGCAAGAGGATCTTTGACCGGAAGAGAAGAGGGGAGTTGAAGCTTCAGCTTGGTGATCAGGTATGGCTATCTACAAGTAACATTAAACTAGCATGTCCCTCTAAGAAGTTGGCACCTAGATTTATGGGACCGTTTCCGGTCAAAAGAAAAATCAATGAAGTTTCGTATGAACTGACTTTACCTGACTCTCTCAAAATACATCCCGTGTTTCATGTGTCATTGCTCAAGCCTGCTGTACCTGATCCCTTCCCCGGTAGAGGAACTAGACCTCCTGAACCCATTGTGGTTGATGGCAACGAGGAATTTGAGGTCGAGGCTATCCTTGATTGCAGGAAAAGACAGGGTCAGATCCAGTTCCTAATTAAGTGGAGGGGCTACGGCCCAGAAAGTAATTCTTGGGAACCAGATTGTAATGCGCATGCCAGGCGTTTAGTGCAAGCCTATTTTTCTAGTCATCCGGAGAAGAAAAGGCTTTTGGGCACCTGGAGGTTGCCCCTTGGGGGGGGGGCAATGTCAGGGCACCATTGGCACCGAACCGGGGCGTCGGCGTACGCCTATGCGCCGGCGCGCGCCGTTGCGCGCTGCTCAGCAAATACCTGTTGTTCCCGGGCATCGGCTTGGGCGCGCGCGCGTGTGCACGTGGGCGCGGACGGGCGTGCGCGCGTTCGCGATAGCGCCAGTTTGGCGCCAAAGTACACTTAAAAACCCCCCTGTGCTTTGACACATTGCTGCTTCGTCTCAGCTTCGTGATTCTAGTATTTGTTATCTGATTGTTTGCTACCTATCTGACCCGGCTTGTTTGACCATCCGTCCTGCTCCAATCCGACCCGGCCTGTCTGACTATTCTTATGCTACCTGCCTGATACCGTTGCCAAACTCTGCCTGCCTACCGACTCTGCCTCTGCCTGCTGTACTTTGCCTGCCTCATACCCTCGCTGACCCGGATCGTCTGACCCTGCTTGTTCCTGTTGTCCTTGCTGTTGCACCTTCAGCTTCAGCTCCTGAGACCTCAGCACATTCAAGTGTTCCAGTCTGCTGCTTCCAGTCTCACCTGATCTGCAGTCCAGCCATCCCTGCAGGATCTCTCACCTCTTCAGCATCAGAGACTCAGCTCAACAGGCACTCCTACCCCACTGTGCTCAGGAGACCACTGTCCCCACTCCAGTGGCTCCTGAACCAGCGTTGTATGAGAGGTCTTCTCCTACAAAGTCAGGCTCTCCTACCAGGTACCTAACAGACCCTCTGTAAAGCCAACTTTCTGTTTGGATGGGATGCACAAGCCATTACATACTTAGGGATCCAGCTTCCCAGCAACCTAAGTGACCTCTATCCTAAAAATTATGCTCCCATTCTGCAAACAATAAGGAAGGACGTCCAAAACTGGAACAGAGGCACCTTCTCATGGTTTGGAAGAGCAGCAATTATAAAAATGAACATCCTCCCCAGACTCCTCTATCTACTTCAAACAATCCCGATTAAATTACCACAGACATTCTTTGATACATATAAAAGGCTTTGCCTACAATTTCTATGGGCTGACAAACATTCACGTATACATTGGAGAAAATTGGTAATCCCTAAACTGAAAGGAGGAATCGGCCTCCCTGACATACAAAAATATTACTGGTCGTGCCACTTAGCTAGAATCATAGACTGGCACTTACATTCAGGGACTAAAGCGTGGATTGATATAGAGGGAAACTTTTCCTCCCTGCCTATTCACCATTTACCATGGATAAGCTTACCCAAAACACCGCACGAAAACAAATCACATCCCCTAACAGGCCCCACGTTACAAATTTTTCGCACAGTCTGTAAAAAAATGAACATTGCCTCCTCACCCGGTCCACTGAACCCACTTAACTGGAACCCAGACTTTCCCCCAGGCATCACACATCTTGACACTGATGATGAACCCACACCGAGGTCCATCAGAGCAGAATCCTTCTTTGACAAAGGAAAATTGCTATCCTTTCAACACCTCCGAACTCGACTTCCTGACACGGACATACCCTTCTTCAAAAATCTCCAAATTCGGCATTTCTTACAGAGCTCAAATCCACAATCCCAATGGTATAGAGACCATACCCCGTTCGAAGCCCTATGCACAAGTCACAGCCCTCAGAGGCACATCATCTCAGACATGTACTCTCTGCTGTTCCCCGACACACCGTCCATGGAAGAAACGACACGCCGAAAATGGGAGAGAGAATTATCCATAAACCTTACACAAGAAGACTGGCATAACATATATACTCACATTCATAAAGGATCTATAAATGTAACCGCACAAGAGAATGGATACAAACTATACTCTAGATGGTATAGAACACCAGAAAGAATCCACAAATTCCTCCCCCAGGTATCTCTGCTTTGTTGGAGATGCAACACCGCTCACGGCTCTCTACTGCACATTTGGTGGGAATGTCCCCTAATCAAACCATACTGGACAGAAGTTCACAGACTTATCTCACAGATCACAACCTATACCCCTGACTTCTCGCCGGCCTAATATCTCTTACACCATACATCTATACCACCATCAACCTATAAAAAAACTCTTACTATATATCTCATAAATGCGGCAAAACTCTGCATTCCCACGCATTGGCGGAATACTTCTCCTCCCGCCATTTCTGAATGGCTCCGTAGAATAGGGAAAATAGCTGAGATGGAAGATATAATACACCAAGCTAGGATACGCCGACTAAATTTTATACAACATGGGCTTGCTGGTTACATTATAAAGAAACGACAGACTACAACAACATCATGTTGAAACCTGCATAGCTTGGCCTGGGGGACGAGATGGTACATACTACCTCACGTACCAGCACCACACTCGGTCTGGAACTCCCCACCCCCTCATTCCTTCTCTAACACCCTTTTTATTTTTATTTTAATCGTTACATCTCCACATGCATTCACTATCCACATAGACAGATCTTAATAAACAGGATTCACATCGACTATCCACAGCAACAACAGGACCTACACCTAAGAGGACTATACCGGAGAGACCGGCTAGTTAAAGGCATGATCCTAATGCATTTCCAACCTCGCCCGCGCACAGTTAGTTCCCGCTGAGGGTGCGTGTGGCACAGGTTTAACACCCGGTCCCTAAGAATAACTCCAGGCCTTATGCCTTAGTTTCAGTCCTAAACTTTGTGCCACGTATATACGTGTCTTAGAGAGTTATAAATATAACCTTTTGTTTCATGTTCCTGCTTTTGTTTGTAACGATATATTACAAGTGTTTATGCAGTGTAATTCAATGTCAAATTATTTGTAACCTGCTATTTCTTCAATAAAATATTGAAACAAAAAAAAAAAAGAAGCAGAACATCTGGTCCCTGAATTCTGTGTACATTTTAAGGGGTAAATCTCCTTCAGGGAACCCCAACCATAGCAGGTATCAGCTCTTTAAATGAGCAGTAAGGACACTGGCTTGATAGTCAACTCCAACTTCTAGTTATGCGGCTTCCTAGTTTTCTTTAAAAAAACTAAGCCTATTTTACAAATTATGAATCATTTTTCCTGGGAGGCTGGTTTTGCTTTCATGACCTGTGACTTTTCTAATTTGTATTCCTCAATTCCCCATCACCTTACAGTTGAAGCAGTTTCTTTCTTTCTTGAATAATACACTGGTTTTTCTATCGAGTTACATTTATACATGTTGGAACTTTTAGAATGTCTTTTGTCACATAATTACTTCATTTTTGGGGGGAATTGTTACCCCCAGAGGTGCAGGACAGTGATGGGGGCAAAATTTTTGCCCTCACTCGCCAACCTCTGCATAGGTTGGTGGGAGTGGTCCAATGTCTATGGGGGTATGAATCCCTATAAGACATCTATTAAAGTACATTATCACTACATTGATGACCTGATCTTTGCACTAGATAAAGATTTGAGATTTGTTCTTGTCTGTCTTATCTTGCATTTTCAACGACAATTACCTCTGTGGTGCTGCAAATTATCCTTGCTGCTCCCATGTGTTTGGTGGCAATGCTGTTCGTTCCACACAAAGGAGCTTTAAATTGGATTCCTTTTTAGTTCAATATTTTTTATTCAAGATAATTGTTGGTACAAATGTAGCTTCAACATTCACCATATACCATATAACAAAGCATAGGAGGGTGTTATACAGTCAAGAAGAAAACATAAAGGAATAATAGGAGTATGGAGTATGCAAATAACTGCATAACCATCATTAGTAAATTTTCAAATGATAAAAATAGATGTTGATCTCTAGGCAAACAGGGCAACCCATCCTACTCAGACACCCCAATGGGAACTAACTGTGTCGCAAGAGAAGGGCATCACCCCTAATCCTTAATATCCAAAATGTTCTCTGTACATAAAGTGTGGAATTCCATATCCAGTTTGGAATAGATAAAAGGATGCTGAGTGGTGTAATCATCTTTATGGGTATAGAAGAACAGGTGGGAAAAGAACTCATTAACTGGGGAGGGAAATAGGAAAAGGAAAGTTTCCAAGTTCCCCTAGTCAGTATTGTTCACAGAATGCTATTGGTTATCAGATAAGAATCTATAAGGTTTAGTATATGTTATACCAGTCAATCCACGGTTGCCAGTGGTCAAGGAATTCAGTATGTTCCCAGCCACTGATGCCAGCATTTGTTCATAGGTAAAATGTGTATAAAGAGTGGGCACGACTTCCGTCACCACAGGGGGATATGGGGATCTCCATAATCTAAGAATCACTAGTTTGGAAGCCAGGAATAAATGAGTGGTAAACTGTCTGAAAGATGGTGGTAAAGCTTCTATGCCTATGTTCAGAAGGGCTAGTGGTGAGGAGGTCTGTATTGGTAGGCCTGTCACACGGCGAATAAAGAATACTTTGGGCCACAATTTTGTTAGTTTACTACATGTCCATAAGATATGGAGAATGGTGCCAAATTGAGAGCATTTTCTCCAGCGTAATGGAGATAAAGAGAAATTGAATTTGGCTATTCTGTATGGGGTCAGATACCATCTTTGTGTAACTTTGTGTGATAGTGCATTTTGTAGTGGAATATATGTATTGTAGTGCTATACTCTATTGTTCATCTGAGAAGGATTCGTTTACATCCCTTTCCCAGGATAACATTGAATTTGTTTTTGCAAATATATATTTGTTGTGAAGGAAGTTGTAAAATAGGGAAATACCCCCTTTACGATCAGCATTGGAAGTGAGATAAGTATGGATTTGCCAAAATAGGTCATATTTTAAGATCAGGGTGTGTTTCAGAAAAGATGCTATTCGGGCGTAAGTCAAGTATTTTGTGTTAGATAGCCCGTATTGTGCTTGTATGGAAGTAAAGGATTTCACGTTGGATCCCTGATATAAGATATATATTTCTTTTTTTTGGTCCATTGATCCACTCTAAGATCAGGGATGAAAAGAGCCAAGGTATAATAGGTATAGGAGACCTTCGGGGTAGACCCAGCGTGGTGTGTTGTTAAGTATTTCCAGGATTGTAGCGTTGCTTGACTGGGAGAGGGAGGTCTTTGTGTGTATTCATAAGATAAGGGTAGGCTAAAGTATAATCATATAATCCTTCCGGGATTACGGATTGCTTTATTTCACCCCAAAGTGAAACGTGTGTTGGAGATCCAACCTCTGAGTTGAGCTGGGGTTGCTGCCAAGTGATAATCAGCAAATACCAGCACTCCCAGACCTCCAGCCCTTCTCCTTTTACTAAGCTTAGCAAAGGCGTTTCTGGCTTTTTTACCTTCCCAGAGAAATCTAGATAATTCAGCCTGAAAGGATTTAAAGAATTGTTTGTGTGTAGGTATAGGCACAGAACGGTATACATAGAGCAGCTGTGGTAAAAGTTGGATTTTAAAAGCCACCAATCGTCCCGACCATGATAATATATGTCTGCTTAGAGGTTTTAGCCCTGCTTGTAGTTTAGTTTAGAGTGGAATGTAGTTAGCCTTAAAAAGCTGTTTTGAGTGTGGGATAAGAGTTATTACCAGGTAAGAGTTCCCAGATTCATTCCATATGTACGGAAATTTAGATTGTAAGAAACTTTTGTCTTGTGGAGGGATCCCCAAATCAAGTATGAAAGATTTTGTTTCATTGACTTTATAATATGACACTGATCCATATCTTAAGTACATTGGAGGCGTGTGTTAGGGAAGTCATAGGATTTGTGAGCATTAAGATAATTTGAAATCCCTGTATGTCCTGGTTTTGCCTAATAGCCGCTAGTGATTCTAGTTCTATTAGAAGGTTAAAGATCAGGGGTGATAGTGGGCATCCCTGGCCAGTGCCATTTGTGATCCCAAATGGTTTGGATACCAATCCAGATGTGAATACCCTAGCTGATGGGAAGGTGTATAGAGCTAATATAGCTAAAAGTATCTGCCCAGTGAAACCGAATTTCTCCAGAGCTCGTCAGATATAGCCAGTGCACTCTCAAACACCTTCTCTACATCCAAAGCTAGGAGCAGAGGAGGCACCTATTTCTTCCTTGCTAGATAGATAATATCAAGTCGTCTAGTGGCATCTGATGTTTGTCTACCTTTAGTGAAGCCAGATTGATCTGGATCAATCAGTGTGGGTAGGATATTCATTCATTCATCTAGTCTGGTAATTTGGCATACATTTTTAAGTAATTATTTAATAAGGAAATGTGTCTAAAATTTTAAGGGGAATCCAGAGATGTTCCAGGTTTTGGTACAATTACTATCAATGCTTCTAACATTTCAGCTGGAAAGAAAGCCAAGGCAGCGGCAGTTTCAAACACCTTATGGAGATAGGACCCTAATATAAGTTTAACGTTTTTATAGTACTCTCCTGTCAGGCTGTCCGGTACCAGGGATTTGTTATTAATGTGTTTATAACTAATAATATTTCTTGTATAGAGAAGGGAGTATTTAGTGCTTGGAGTTGGGCAGGAGAGACTTGGGGCAGATTGATCCCTGCCAAGAAGTTTTCTATATCTATAGACTGATAAAGGAAGAAGGAGATTTAGGGACTTTGCGTGAAATTGTGGCCTGGTAAGGCCACCTATTTCCATCCCTTGGGACTTTAAATGAAACCGTGGCTTGGTAAGGTCACGTGTTTCCATCCCTGTACTGACCAAAGTGGGGGGAGCAACGAGGGTGGGACTTTAAATGAAGTGCGTACTTGCAATAAGGTAAACAGGTGTACAACTTGGAAAATTTATTTAGATCATAAAAAATATAACATGCATATACAATGATTAGATTCATAAGAAATAAAACATGCATATACCGATGATATCAGTTATACTTGATAGAATATATGACAATAAACAAAAATACAGCATGGATACAAAATAGTATAGGCATTGCTTATGTCCACAGTACACCTTCCAGAATTTTATATAAAACCTTAGGACATGGGGTAATGCCTGCGTGACAAGTGGCCTCAGTACCTGAGGGGTAAGTTATATAGCAATGTTGAAACTTAGGTGGAATATGTAAAAAATTATAAAGCACACAACATTTGGTAGCTCTAGGCGTTTTCGTGGCTATAGTGCCACTCGTCAGGAGCAAGAGTGTGTGAAATCTAAAATAATAAATAAAAAAAATAAAGAATGATATAAGGATGATATGTTAATTGCAAACATGGAGCAGGGGTGGGGTAATGAATCCTCACACAGGGTATGTGCTTACGCATTAAAGTTTGTGTGATGATGACTGGGTGTCGGGCACCGCTGGACATTCGGAAGCACCACCCCCCAGGAGCTGAGGTAGACAAGTCAATGGGGGTAACCCAAAGGGCGTCATCCAGGGTTGGCATGGACCCTCGAGGCAAGCCTGTGTGGGGAGTAAGAATAGGGGTGAAAAAGAGACACACCTGGGGAATCACCAGGGAGTTGGGCAGGATGTGTGATCATAAAAAGGTAATTGTGGGTGGGGGGGAAGGAAGGGGATAAAGGAAATGTGGAGATATATCTATAAACGATTGTTGAGGGGTAGCACTGTCTCAGTTCAGGTTTTATAGGGAACCATAGTACTCGCTGAATGCATCAGCTATTTTTTGTGGGTCAAATACTTTTTGTTTAGTTGTAGCACTATATATGGGATCCTAGTCTTGAAACAGTGTCCCTGTAGTATACGAGCCAAGGCTTTCCCCGCTTTGTTATTAGAGGAATAAAATGCCATTTTCAGACTTTTTTCCTTTTGTTCAAAGGAATGTAACAATATAGCTCTAAGCTCATGGCCGAGATTAGGAAGTTATGTGCTAATGAGGGGAGTTGGATTGGCTTTATTTTGAGTCTCTAGAGTATTAATTTCGGATAATAAGGTGTTGACTTGCTATTGCCTTTGCCTCCTAATCCTTACTCCCCGTTGAATAAAGATGCCAGGTATATATGCCTTTTGGGCATTCCATAAAACAAAAGGGTTAATCGTAGGGGAGGAATTGTTTTGGAAGTACTCAGTCAAGTGGTTCTCCAGAATTTTTTTTAGTGGAAGGATTTTGAATGACCTGGGAATTGGAATGCCATATATATGCACTATTGTTTGGATATGCGTCTCTGATTTCAAGGAGAACAGAGGCATGGTTGGACAATGTAATATTATTAATTTTGGTTTGTGTAATTTTTCAGAGAAGCCACTTGTCCGCTAGAAACAGATCAATTCTGGTACAAACACAGTGTCAATGTGAATAAAAAGAGTAGTCTCTTTCATTTGCTTGAGTACAGCGCCATGCATCATATCATTCGTGGTTACGCAGAAAGGGTAACAAAGACAATGATCTTTTAATAGGTGTCAACGTAGAGTCCATATTTGGATCGGGTATGGTGTTAAGGTTTCCACAGATTAGGAGGGATCCTTGTTGAATATTTTTTAATTTGTTCAGCTTATTCAGGAATCAAATTTGATGTTTATTAGGTACGTAGACATTAACTAAGATATATCGGGTTGCATTGATATTGCAAATTAAGATAAGAAAATGGCCAAACAGGGTTGGAAATCTCTTGGTGGAGCTTGAAAGTAACAGAGTCCTTGACCGCAGTCAAAACCACTCTCTTTTTTGCCTGCATACTGGAGGTAAAGTAATGCTGGAAAACCTTATTGGTACATTTAGGGGGAGCGTTCTGATGAAAGTGTGTCTCCCATAGAATGTCACAATAGGACGGGTAGAATCCGCTTTTCACCAGAGTGAAGCCCTTTTGGCTGGGTGGTTAAGGCCATGTGCATTTATCATTAGTATTTTAACTGGCATTTTGGTGTGTAGAAGGTGTGCTGGTTATTAAATGGGTACTTACATACGGCCCATGTGAGAAATTCATTTGGAGAGGAGAGTTGGGTTGTCCGCAAATCCTGGAAAGCCATGGGAGTGTTCTGATTGAAGAGCTGAAATAAGAGTACGTGAATCTAGGATCCTGAGTAGGGTGAAAACAACAATAGTCTCTGGAAAAACAACAAATATAAACAGAATAAACAGGAAAAACTTAAAAGGAGGGTGATAATAACCCAGGTGCAGAACATGTCTGCTCAGGTGTATAGGAGCTGATCTCCAGTGTGGAGCTCCAGATGACTGGACCTCGTGTAGATGCTATGTAGGAAGGTGAAGACATCCATGTGGTAGATTGAGAGAGGAAAGATTTAAGTGTCATTCACCTGTTGCCATTCTCTTGGAATGTCGTTAGGGCTCCTTGATGAGGAGAAGGAAGGTAATTCATCAGGAAGAAGTTTCCAGGACTGCAGAAGTCGAAAGCCTTTCCCAGGGGAGGTAATCACATGGGTGAATCCTTCCCTGTTCACTATCAGTTTGGTCAGGAATCCCCACCGGTAGTTTATGCTGTGGTTCCTCAAGGCTTTAGTGATAGAGTTAAGGTTTCTGCGGAGTTGTAGAGTCTATTGTGATAAGTCAGCGTAAAATTGTAGGTCAGAGTAGGCGGTGGAGTGGTGTTCCCTTTTACGGGTAATCTGCATAAGGTGTTTCACCAGACCTGCAGAAACACTACTCAGCGCCAGGTCACTATACTGATCCAAAATGTAGATATAAATAAAAAATATAAAAAATCTTATTGAACATTCAAAAATGCATACATGTGGATAGACATCTATATGCGACTATAAAATCATATATACATAAATGAAATAGACCTCCACTTTGCCTATCAAGCAGAGAGGAGACCTAAAAGAAAGTGCAAAGCAGCTGTCTCAAATCAAATACATCAAAGCGAAAAATGTGTTATAAAGTAATCCAAAATAGGACTAAATCATCGCACTAGACAGCGCTAGTGTTGAGCAATTGAAATATGTGGCCAACAACACATGCAAAGGAAAATCAAATGACAGAAAAGTCCCTTAATAGAAAGTCCCTTATAAAGGGTAGTGATGTAAAGTTCAGGGTGTAGTCCAAAACATAAAAATCATGTGATCATGAAAACAATCCTCCGCATGCACCTTCCACCGATCACTACGAACTCCACCCGGTGCAAAACACTCTCCCCCTAGGGGGTTAAACTCACCAGAAAGGGGGAGTAATAAAGCATTCAGAATAATCACTCTTTATCAGCAGTTGTTAACATCACTTCATGCAGGGTCACAGATTTGCAGGGCTCATATTGAATCAAGAAACGGAGAGAAAAGTGCACATAGCGTAATCCCGTTTATTGACAGAAACCCCTTCCACATAAAAAGACAGCAACCCCCCTTCAATAAAATACGTACATCAAATAAGAAAGTCAGGATATGACGAAACGCATCAGGGCGTGGCTTACGTGACGTAGGAGGTGACGTGTGCGCTCCACCTGAGTCAACTGCACAACCAGGAAGTATCCATCATCTCCTGTGTAGCGGCGCTGACGTCTTTCGGTGAAGTTTGCACACTTACACTACCTGCCTGTCTGATTGATTGCTTTCTTTTTTCTTATTCTAATACATGATAATATTATAATATAATATTATAAATCATGTACAATAATAATAAAAAATATTCTTCTTTTGTTTCCCATGCTGTTCAAGTTTGATGATTTAACATCATTTCATATGTTAAATAATGGTACCCTTTGCTTGCCTCTTGGTTGTGAATTTATAAATGTGAGTGTCACAGATCAGCTGCAGTGCTAATCTGTCTTACCTTTTACTGTTGTAGGTCGGCTGGTTCCTGTGGTTCCACATGCTTGTGTTCAGCTCTTGCTGCACTCAGCATCTATGGATGTCACCGGCTTCACCTGTTGCCTTTTATATCCTTCCTTCCTGATACTTCCTGTCCAGCCTCCCATATACTTCTCTATTTAAATTCCACTCAGATCAGTTTCTGGTTGCTTGAGCAACACATGTTTGGAAGTGCCCTTTGTATGACCTGCTTAACCTGACCTCTTATGAACTGATCTCTTGTGTACCGACTTGGCTAGTTCTCTTGAGTACGTTGTCTGCAGCCCGCCCTGACCTTGGATCCCTATCCGGCTCTCCTTGGCTTCATCCATCCATCTGTGTCTGACAGTGTCTTCTGGTACTCTCCTCTGCGAGTACGGTGAACCTGGGGGTTGTTTCCTCTTTTTTCAATTTTTTTTTGTTCTGTGACACTTTTAATTGTTTATCTGAATGTCACTTGTGGTAGCTAATAGCACTGCTGATTGAGCACAGCTGTATGATTGTCAGATGGAATGTATTTAAATAACTATGCTCTCAGCTGTTGTTCTATGCTCCTGTGACTGAGTTTGTTGGATTTTACTGCATTAAAGTGTTCTACTTGGATCAAATCCGGATGTGCGGTCATCCCATTTGCTTCACAGTGCTTCTCAGTTGTTAGCCAGGCTTGCACCCAGTCTTGGGTCTGCCTGCTGGTTGTTGGGTATCTACTGTACCTGGAGTGGTGCATCTAGACATTGGACTTTCTGACGGTACTTGTAGGGATTCATTTACAGGTAACTATGAATGAATGACGCGACCATGTGGGCGGAGCCTTGCACAGCTGCATTGCTTTCAAATTGTGTGCATGGGGAGAGAATTCTTTGCTGTGACAGGGATTGGGGTTCGGTGGGAGAGGTGCAGATGCTAGAACATGTGACAGGTGGAAGATGTTCAAAAGGTGAACTTATCCTTTTAAAATATTATGTCATCTGATAGGTTTGATTTGTTAAAAATAGAGCATATTCACATTGTAAAATATATGCTTACTTCATTGCAAAGTAAATGTTCACTTAGCTTAGTAAACGAGGTGAAGCTGTGTGCACGTTAATCCTCCAATTATATACTAGCTAAAATCCAGTTTTTTTTATTTCCTATGATTGGGTATTTACTATAAAAGGTTAAGTGAGCATACCCTTTTAAATGAATAGTCTCTATTCCTTTACCAAATTAAATCCACTGTGTTCATGTTAGTATTTAGGTGGTAAGAATCTTCTGCTTTTCCATTTCTTTGCATTCAGTACTGGTAGAAACCTCATTCTTTTTGTTTGGTTGAATTTTTTTTACTTATCTTTTTCTTATACTGTTGTATACAGTTTGAGATATGCTGTAGGATCAGTGACATCCCTGTAAGAGAAGTCCAGTTAAATCCAAACGCGCATTAGTGCACATGCGCGGGCACAAGAAGAAATGGGCATAGGCGCAGGCGCAAACATATGTGCGTGTGAGCACACAAGTGCATGCACTGGCACCAAACGGCCCATTTAAACTGAACAATGACATGAACACATTGCTCAGTGGTCTTTCAGCTTGTTTCTGTTTCCCTGTGCCCTGATGCGTTTTCTGCCTTTCTCTTGCTTGACTAGGGGTGCTAGATAGGAGGTGCAAGAGAAGCCCCCTCTATAGTTTGATTTCCACCAGATATGTGACAATCCCCCAGGGCATCCCCAGTTTCGATATCTTACTGGAGAAATTCCAAATAGGTTGAGGGTTCTGTTCACCAGAGTCAACCCCTTTCAGAAATATTAGCTGGAATGTATAATCTTTTAATCATTAACAATACAAACAAATAATTTTATTATAGCGCATTTATGGTCAAATTGTAAAATCACATATTCATTTTCATATTGTATTTTAATTATTTCTATCTTACTTCTATTAACCTGAACAATCCTGAAATTTGTAAACTTAGTTTGCAAAGATCCCCACACATTTTCTTCCTTGAATTCTGTGGCACATATTCATGTCCTGTGAGTAGGCCCTGCTGTGTCACAAATTTCACAGTCTGCCTTCTAAACTACAGAGGTGCCAGGGGTTCTGAGAGGAGGGGTTTCAGGAGGTGGAGTCGTTACAGGAATCACTGCTTGAAGGCAGCAAGGTACCATGGAATATATAGTTCTTAGAAATAAAAGGTAAACAGCTTAGGAGAAGCATGTAGGGAATCTAAGATGTTCTGGTAAGAGATGGTCAGCAGACAGGCAGCAATCACAGAATGAAAGGATATGTTTTAAAAAAGGGGGACCACCCTTATAGCTCATGCCGTCTAGTAGGTGATAATCACTCACCCAGTGCCACTCCTCAAAAACAGAGGCTATATCCATAACCAAAAAAAAGCATAAATAAACAAGTGGGATTCCAGAGAGAATCACGGAGAAGGTGATCTCCCTGGAACAAAGACAGCTACTATGGATATAGTGGACAATAATGGGAGAGTGTAAAAAATTCCAAAATGTTATTAAAGTACCAAAAACTAAAATTTACACAAGAGTCGTTTCGGTAGGAAACTTGCTGGTCCATCATACATCAATAAAAAAGGGCATAACGAGTGCAAGATTGCATATGGTATGCCCATAAAACAGAGGCACAGAAAATGGACAAAAAATGACATACATATAACACACACGGTGCAGGCGCCTACATTACCACAGATGCACAGAACCCCTATGGCTAAACGCCAATAAGAAAATAGAAACCAAAGTAAACAAATTACAAAGGGGTACTGTGCATGTGTGGCCCCCGGGGTGGTGGAGATCTGATAACAATAATGCTGTCAAAAGTGAGCCGATTAGCAGGAAGTAGGTTTTCTGTAGAGTTGCCACAATGTATTAAAAGTTCTTGCTGAATGGAATGAAAAAACTTCAAATCATATAATTGCATACGCATGCTCCAGGCATTTCATTCAGAGAATGTGTCCATTCCAGAAATTTAATAAACAGAGTGGAGTTCAAAAATCTCTAACAGGATATATTCAAACGTAAATAGATGATCACACAGTGCTTAGATGACTACTGCCAAATGATAACAGCCTTACTTGGGATGAGGTAGATGAGGGTAATTTAAACCTGCCTTTGGTTATCAATGTGTATCAGCTAGCAGTGGTTCAATGTTCATCACTGCGGGTTGTCCCAGAATCTGCATTCATACCCAGGCCACGCTGATCATGTGTTTGCAAGAGATTTGTGAAAAAATGCAAGTGTAAACAAGTGATAGTTTTGGTTACATTACCACCCTCTTTCCTAGTATAAGGATGATGGTCGAGATCTCCTGCACTTCCACAGCAACACGTCAGCTCCGTAACTTCTCCGACCGTTGTAGCATGTTTGCTGACACTCAGCTGGTCTGTGAATTCGGGCTGTGATGGGGTCATATGGCAGATAATAGCCTTACTGCTAGCGGCTCCATTTTGAAGGGAGGGGCATGGGAGGGAAGGAGGGGAGGGAAAGGAGGGGGGAAAGGGGGGGTAGGGGAAGGGAAAAGATAGGGAAAAAAAGGGGGGAAGGGGGGGAGAGGAGGGGAAAGGGAAGAAGGAAAAAGGGAACAAGAAGAGAGACCGGGGTATCATAGAAGTTGAAATCAACAGATTTTATTGGTCCAAAAATGGTTGCATGCTTAGTTCAGTATTCATACCCAAAGGTGCAAGGGACTTCAAAGTATATATCCACCATTTTTCCTTTTGTAGTAGAATGCGATCGAAGTCCCCCCTTCTTGCTGGTAACTTTAGGGTATAAATACCCTTTACCTTAAGTCCGTCAGTTTTACCCTGGTGGTACTGTATAAAGTGCTTGGCCACTGATCTCTCTATCCCTTTTCTCCCTTCTCTCCACAACCCTCTCCCTCTCCTTTTTGATATCTCTCAAATGTTCCCCCATTCTAATCTTAAGAGCTCTTTTGGTCTTACCGATGTATATTTTTGGACAGGGGCATGTAGTCAAATACACCACTTTGGTGGTGGAACAGTTGATCAAGTCCCTAATTTCATATTCCTTTTGCCCCATGGTGTCCTTAAATACATCAGTTCTATCCACGAAGAGACATATCTGGCATTTTGGGGACCATACCCTTACATCGCGGATATTCAGATAACCAAGTAGGATCCTGTTGTCTGGTGAACTCGGAGTGAATAAGAATATCACCCAGGTTCTTTGATCTACGTGCCACCATTTTGGGTCCATCACCCACAATGTTAGCCAGGTTTTTGTTGTTCGTTAAAATATCCCAATGTTTCTCTAAGATTTTGTGTACAGAGTCCCATTGGACCCCATATGCCATAATCAGTCTTACCGGGCCTGGTTCCATTGTCTTTTGTTCCTTTTTGTTGTGGTCCATAGACAGCAAACTTGCTCTACTTCTGACCGCAGCCCTACGTTGGGTATTTCGGATCTGCCTGTGAGAATATCCTCGATCACGGAATCTCACATACAGATCCTTGGATTCCCTCCGCAGATCAGAAGCATTGGAGCAATTGCACTTTATCCTCATAAATTGTCCTGTAGGGATTCCATCCTTTAGCCAAGGGGGATGATGGCTGTCTGCCTGCAGCAAAGTGTTTGCTGTCGTCTCCTTTCGGTAAGTACACATGCTGATCTTCCCATTCTTCAATCCGATCATCAGATCCAAGAATGACAGTTGAGATCGATCATAGGTATAAGTCAGGCGTATATTACGCTCATTGGTGTTAAGTTGGTCAATGAATTTATGAAGAGTGTCGATGTCGCCTGTCCATATGACCAACACATCATTGATGTACCTCAGCCATGTATGCACATGGCTGAGGTACAACGGATGGCAGAAGACTTCCTCCTCTTCCCAGTTGCCCAGGTGGAGGCATGCATAAGCAGGTGACCATGCCGCCCCCATCGAGGTACCTTTAATCTGTTGATAAAACCATTAGGCAAATTGTTGTTGAGGGCAAAACACAAGAGCTCAATGAGGAATTCATTTTGGGGACCAAAGCGTGGAAAGCTTTTATCTAGGGAGCTCTTGACTGCTGTAATTCCACATTCATGCGGAATAGATGTGTATAGTCATTCAACGTCTATGCTGACCAACCATGCTTCCCCCTCAATTTCAAGGTCAGCAATCTTGGTCAGCACGTGACGTGTATCTTGTACATATGACCTGAGCTACCTACCATCTCTTTAAGGAGGGAGTCCAAATACTTCCCAATCCTGTCCAGAGGCCCACGAATTGCTGAGACAATTGGTCTCCCGAGTGGCTTTTCAAGGAGTTTATGCACCTTTGGAATGCAGTAGAAGGTGGGGACATTGAAATCATCTACGGACAGATACTTAAATTCTTGTTTTGTCAGTAGTCCCGTCTCCACTGCATCGTCCAACTTGCTATTCTTCTCCCGTACTACCCTAGGGAAGGGGTCCCCATCAAGTTTTTGATACGTGTTGGTATCCCCAAAAAGTGTTTGACCTCAGTTTCATAATTAGTGTTGTCCATTAGGACGACATTGCCTCCCTTATCACTTCTTTTTATTATGATGTTCTCGGCTTCCTTTAGTTCTTTTAGTGCTTGGCGTTCTATCTGAGTGAGATTGTCGTGGCTCAAATGCTTCCATGAGATCCCATTCAGGTCTATCTGGATCATCTCAAGGAACATGCCAAGCCACTTGTTTTTGTTTAAGGGGGGCATCTTCTTAGATTTAATATTTAGGATTACTAGTCTCCTTGTTGGGGAGGTAGTAGCTCCTAATTCTTAATTTTCTTCCAGCAAGGAGTTAAGTATATCAATTGCATTCTGATCATCCGTGTCAAGATGTGATTTTGCCGCCTCTATTGACATATCCTGTGCATACAAGGATCTGAAGAATATCTTTCTCAGATATAACACCACATCCTTATACACAGTAAATTCATTCATACAGCTCATGGGTGAAAAGGACATCCCGCGCCGTAATAATTGGATGTGCCTAGGAGCCAGGGGAAATGATTTAGGCATGGGGTCATTATTTGCTAGTTTTAACGATTCTGGCTTCTCGCGCATGAGCCCCCCGCTCGTTGTCTTGGATTTTTTTCTGTGAACTGTTCTCCTTTTGTTTTTTGTGAGGCAAAGGTTCACCTGGGAGGGGGTGCAGGATGCACTTTCCTCCACCCCCTCTTTCTCTAAAAAAATAACTGCTCCATGTGTGCCATTTTCATCTGCAGAGGTAGGGGAACCATCCTGTCTATTCCTAGATTGAGATCTGAAACCCCTTCAGGAAGAGTTACTCCTCCCCCTTCTAACAGTCAAATCAAAGGCTTGGCCCTTCTATATTTGAATTGTTTTGTTGTCTTAAGATTTTGTTGTGCTTTTTCTATTTCTTTTTTGAGGAACTCATTTTGTCTAGTGAATTCCTCATCTTCCTTCATTAAATGCAGTCCCTTAGCACTCTCTTCTATCATATCCCTAAGTTCAGCCAGCTGGATTTTTTTCTCCTCAACTATTAAAGTCATAACAGCAATACCGTGGTTGACACACAGCTCCTTCCATTTTGAAAGGAATCTGTCGTAATCCACGAGGTACTATCTTATGTTTGATATGTCTCCATAAGTCTGCTGATGCCGAGGTGACGTGTTGCTATGAAAGTGCAGGAGATCTCGACCGTCATCCTTATACTAGGAAAGAGGGCGGTAATGTAACCAAAACTATCACTTGTTTACACTTGCATTTTTGCACAAATCTCTTGCAAACACATGATCGGCATGGCCTGGGTATGAATGCAGATTCTGGGACAACCCGCAGTGATGAACATTGAATCACTGCTAGCTGATACTAATTGATAACCAAAGGCACCTCTTGCTCTCCCTGCACCAACTGTCAGAAAGGGTAAGTGAACCTAATCTCACTTCAATGTTTCCTACTAGCGCACAATTAATTGACCCAAAGATTGCTCCTATTTTTTTTAGCTCAGACACTGGACTCCCCGCAGAGTTCCAAGCCGAACCCTTTAGGTGCTCTTTCCAACAAAGAAGCAATGACCTAGATGTAGTCAACCTTTCATCCTTCCCACTCACAAACGATCAGATTAAGGTGCTGCAACTGGGCCTTACACTTTGTCCCTCTGCGGACTTTAATAAATTTCAATTTATTAAAGATATCCACTTGTTCGCCAGGAAACTAATGTACAAAGTGATCTACGATAAGTCCTCCCAAGCCACCACTGCTGATTCTTCATTGTGTAATACTGCCCACACAGTGGCCGAAATAAAGGCCATTGAGGAACTGATGTCATTACTTGAAGGGGGTGGCACAGAGGACGATTACCCATCATCCAGTGATGATGTGGGGATCGTCGCTTCTGGTGTCTGCTTCCCTCCCCTACTTCATTTAAACCTAAATTTCAAGCATTCCCCACACTCTCTAACAACCCAAATATTTGGGCTTTTGTTGAACAAATGACCAATGCTATCAAATGCCTAGATCTACCTAACTCTCATTCTTCCAATCTGTTATTTGCCCATAGGAAAGCTCTCAAATCATTGCAAAACCATCCAGACTGGTTATTAAACCGGCCGATAAGGGCGAAAACGCCGTTGTCATGGATGTTGCGGCATATAAGACCATGTGCCGCAACATCCTTGACAACAAAGACTGGTATCGACCCATTTCTAGGCTACTCATTGATAATTTTGCAATGGAGTATTATGAATTGATTTTTTATGCTTATCAACATGGCACAATTGACTGCAATACTTGGAAGTTCCTGAATGTCAAAGACCCAAAAATACCAACCTTTTATGCCTTACCAAAATTGCATAAATCACTGAAATCTCCGCCCGGCAGCCCCATCGTGTCCGGGTGCCAATGCCTTACCAAAAATGCAAGTGCGCTTGTTGATAAATACCTTAGTGAAACAAGGGGGGGTTGGGGAGCGCTAAATAATTGACAAAAAAATTAAAATTAATACATATATACCAAAGGAATCCTTAAAAAGTGAATAAATTCAAATGAAAAAAATATAAAAAAATACCAGCCTGCCCATGTATATAAACTTGAGTGAACAAAATTCATAAACCTGAATACCAGTGAGCAATAATAATTGTGCAATCGTGACATGTGATGTCAAAAAAATATATATATATATTATAAAATAATTATATATCGAATATAAATTAGCATCAATAACAAAGTCCATCCAAAATTGGTGTAAAATCCTGATGTGAATCTTGATAACAAAAGCGTGAGCAGCAAAATCCCTTCACCATCACTGAACAAAATACACCAATGTGCTCATGGAAATGGATGTCCGCTTACCAGATGAAGTTGACCAATTTAATTAAAAAAAGGTCAAATAGGCTTTAGCAAGATATTGCTTGCTGCAAATGGAAAAAAATATACCAAACTCTTGTCCTCACATCACAGGGTCTCACGCATGGGATATAAAATAGATGGAGAGGAACCAAACATAGTGTAATACCATTTATTAGGAATAAAAGTAAAGACAGAACATAGCCAAATGGCTACTCACATAGAAGGTGCCATCGCCCGGCACTGAGGCTGGAAAGCGTATCTAGGGACGGAAAATCCGATCTATGGGAGAAGTTTCCCGGATAATCACGGCAGCGGCGTGCGTTCCACCCTCGACGGACAGACGAACCACGGAGGCCGGAAGTGATGTAATTGCGTGACCAAGTACCGCCTCGACGTACGTTTCGTTTTACACGTCTTCAGGAAGCGTACTTGGTCACTATGGAGACAGTTTAAATAGAGTATAAAATTTGCATAAAGAGGAGGGGTTGAATGCTTCACAGCCTCAGTGCCGTTCATAGAACACCGTACAACCGTTTCAAATAGCAGTTTGATTGACAAAGGTAGATTCGCTTCAACAAAATCATTTACACAATATGAATATTTGTATATATTATTACTGATAGGAACCAAGTTTCAATAATGAAACTGGAATGAAGGATAATCCGCCAATACCTAATTGTGAAAAATGAGACAATTGAAAAATAAAAATAGATGATAAAAAATTTTTATATATTCACTGATCATAGTGAGTAGAACTCAATATGAATTAAGAATATACAACCGGCTAAAAAAGACTAGAGCCCAACAGTATATAAAAAAATGCTGTATATCAAAAAAATTAAATTATATAATGAATAAAAAATGGAAAAAAATGAAAAAAATATAAATAAAGTAAAAAATTTTTTTATAGAAAATATTAAATAAAAATAAAAATAAAAAATTAATTAATTAATTAATTGAATAATAATCAAATTATCAAATCAATAATTAATATTTTAGAATGGTAAATATAAATTTTAAATTTAAAAACAATATTCAGAAGACAAAAAATAATAAATAATAAATAATAAAATCAGGAAAATTGATTAATTATGTCTAAGTAGAAAACCAGCATAAACCTAATCATTAGTCAAAAAACAATTTAAATCCAGTTCAATATTCAGGCCCTGCGGCTGCATCGTTTGTAAACGGTACAGCCACTGGGTCTCATTCTGAGAAACAGCCTTTTTAAGGTCAGTACCTCTCCAGTTGGGGGTGATCTTATCTATACCATAAAAAGTAAGTAATCGAGGGTCTCTATTATGGACCATACGGAAGTGCCGTGATACACTATGGTTTAGATAACCTTTAGAAATATTGGCTACATGTTCGTTGATACGAACTCTCAATTTGCGGGTGGTGCGACCTACATATTGGATTGAACAGGGGCACTCCAACACATAAGTGACATAGCTAGAGTTGCATGTGATCAGAGGTTTTATGGAGAATTCTTGTCGGGTAACCTTGGAGTGAAATTTAGAAATCTTTTTCCCTGCTCTATTTGTAGTACGGCAGGCCTTGCATCTGGTGCAATAATAAAAGCCTGATCCATCCAAAAAGGTAGACAGTTTTTTTGGGGGTCAGGCACATTTGGGGCTATCATATTCCTAAGTCCTGGTGCGCGTCTATAAATAAACTTTGGTTTGGGGGGGAGTAAATTCTGTAAATCTCTGTCCTTACAGAGTATGGGCCAGTATTTGTGAAATATTTTTTCCACACCCCTGTATTGGCGATGGAAACCTGATATAAATGGAATGTCCCCCAAAAAGGGGGCTTTTTCCTTAGAGACTAAAAGGGAATCTCTATTCATGGCCAAAACTTGATTTTTGGTTTTTAAAACATTTTTAAGGGGATAACCCTTCTCCTGAAACCTTTGAGTAAGGATCTCAGATTGTGCATGGTAATCAGTAATATCATCACAATTTCTCCTAATGCGCATATACTGACCCTTGGGGACGGCTCCTAACCATTGTGGATGGTGACAGCTGTTTACTGGCACAAATCCATTACAGTCAGTAGCCTTGAAAAATGTTTTGGAAACCAGCCTATTCCCTTGTTTGGTTAAAGTAAGATCTAAATAATTGATAGTATCCCAACTAAACTCAGCAGTAAACTTGAGTCCATAGGTGTTGTCATTCAGACTCAGAAGAAAATCTTGAAAGTCCGATAAGGTGCCCTCCCACAAAAGAATGACGTCATCAATGTACCTTTTATAGTACCTTAATGATTTATTGGGTTGATGGTAAATGGTTTCATGTTCCCATTTATTGAGCACTATATTTGCTACACTGGGGGCATACCTAGCCCCCATGGCAACTCCTTTGACCTGATTGTAAAACTGGTGGTGTGCCCAGAAATAATTATTCCCCATAGCCAATTTTAGTCCTTTGACTAAAAATTCAATTTGCAGTAATTTAAGTTTTGATTGATCAATAAGTGCTAATTTAACTGCTAACAGGGCATCTTGTTGTTTGATATTAGTATAGAGTGATTCTATATCAATAGTCACTAGTAAAGTGTTAGAGGATATCGTGATATTCTGTAGAGATTGAATAAGAGCTCG
The DNA here is from genome assembly GCA_037952925.1 of Lithobates clamitans. Classification (NCBI taxonomy): domain Eukaryota; kingdom Metazoa; phylum Chordata; class Amphibia; order Anura; family Ranidae; genus Lithobates; species Lithobates clamitans. The sequence continues at coordinate 976,598 of JBBGZY010000178.1, read as the reverse complement.
GCTATCTTTCAAATATGATCGCCCAGAGATGACTAAAGGCTGAAGATAAATGTCCAAGTACTCTCCTACACGGGAATATAAAGACCCTATCCCGCTCACTATGGGTCGGCCGGGGGGTTTTTCTTTACATTTGTGTATCTTGGGCAATATATATAGGACTGGGATACGTGGGGCTTTAGGAATAAGATAATGGGCTTCCTTTTTATTAAGAATATGTGACTGTAAACCCTTGTTTACCCAACAAGAGAGTTGTGTTGTAAATTGTGGTGTGGGATCTGACAATAACGGTTTATAGGTGGTAGTATCTTGTAGCAATCTTTGAATCTCTAAATTATAGTTCTCTTTGCTGAGAACTACTACTCCTCCCCCTTTATCCGCTGGTCGGACTACTATTTGTTTGTTATCTTCTAATTTTTTAATACCTTCACGGATAGACTGATTAGTACTAGATTTTGGGATTTTAAGTGATTTTACTTCCTCCTGAACCATGCTTTTGAATACTTCAATGTGGTGATGAGTGCTTTTCTTAGGATTAAAGACTGAATTATTCTTGAGTCCACTATGCAAAAAAGTGGTCTCAATCCCTTCAGAGAGGGAAGGAACATTTGTTTGTGAAGAAAAATGTTTTTTGATATTTCGTTTCCTAATAAATTTCTCTATATCAACAAATACATCAAACTTGTTGATATCTTTGCTAGGAGCAAATTTTAACCCTTGTGATAATACTAATAGTTCTTCCTCTGACAGATCTACTCCAGATAGGTTAAAAATCCCTGTATTTAATTGTCCCGTTTTCTTTTTTTTTCTCCTTCTCCCTCTACTACCTCTTTTTCTGTAGGCTCTTTGAAATGTTGGGGTGTAGTGGGTGGGATTCTGTAGGGTCCTTTCCATTCCTTCCATTCCCCCCCTGGTTGATGATAATTGTAATGGTTATAATAGGGTCGGCCTCGGTAATTACCCCTATAATTGCCTCTAGGGGGTCTGGATGGGTAATGGTTATATTCTTGATTATGATATTGATACTCATAATCAGATGGTCTATCTGACAAAGGCGCAAACCTATTTTGTGTAGGTACCGTATAAGGAGTTGGATAAGAGTAGTTAGTATTATTTGGTAAAGAATAATTTTTACCCCTCTGAGGGGGGTTATTCCTGGGGTGAGAAACTGATTTATTAGAGGTTCTTGCTGGAGTGGGAGGGGTTGCCCTCTTGTTGAAATCCTTGGCTAATTGATTCACAGCTTTATGTATTTCCAGGTCTCGTTCGACTGGAGGTACATTAGAATTGGTTGGAATTGAATCAGTTTGCCATTTGTAAACCTGATTCTGTTCAAAGTCTTTAATATCTCTCTGGTATTTTTTAAGCTTCTTTTGCTGAATTTCAGTATCATATTTGGACAAATGTGTATGTAACTGTTGGGCTTTATCTAAAAACTCTTTGGTTTCTTTGAATGGTTCCATTTTTTCCTTAAGCTCAGAAATTTTGGCTTCAAGGATGCGTCCCTTGGCTTGGCGCCTCCTCACCATCATTTGCATGAGCTTCTGCTCGCAAGCATTGAAAAATTGGAACCATTCATCTAAAAAAGTAGGATCCGAAACTCCATCATTGGGATTTACATCCCACCGTAATCTTCTGGGTGTGAGATTTTTTTCAATATATAAGTCAAAAGAGGCTATGTCCCACCACAGCCTAACCTGTTTTTCTATATCTGATTGTAATTGTTTAAAGCCTATTTCAAGATCTAAATTGGGGCTAGGTGGTTTTTGAAAAATTTCCTCAATGTTAATCTGACGCCCTTTCATAAAGTTAAAGACATCCATGGCTGCGTGAATAAAAATTCAAGGACAACAAAAATTATTTTTTGCCTTAGAACCAAAACAGTGAATAAATAGTAAATAATTCCGCGCCAAATAAAAATAGTGTTAACCAAGAAAAAATGAGTGAAGCAGCTACACCCTGAGCAAAAAATGAAAAAAATTCCATAAATGCATAAATGTGAAACAAGGGGGGGTTGGGGAGCGCTAAATAATTGACAAAAAAATTAAAATTAATACATATATACCAAAGGAATCCTTAAAAAGTGAATAAATTCAAATGAAAAAAATATAAAAAAATACCAGCCTGCCCATGTATATAAACTTGAGTGAACAAAATTCATAAACCTGAATACCAGTGAGCAATAATAATTGTGCAATCGTGACATGTGATGTCAAAAAAATATATATATATATTATAAAATAATTATATATCGAATATAAATTAGCATCAATAACAAAGTCCATCCAAAATTGGTGTAAAATCCTGATGTGAATCTTGATAACAAAAGCGTGAGCAGCAAAATCCCTTCACCATCACTGAACAAAATACACCAATGTGCTCATGGAAATGGATGTCCGCTTACCAGATGAAGTTGACCAATTTAATTTAAAAAAGGTCAAATGGGCTTTAGCAAGATATTGCTTGCTGCAAATGGAGAAAAATATACCATTTTTAACCTATCTGGAGTAGATCTGTCAGAGGAAGAACTATTAGTATTATCACAAGGGTTAAAATTTGCTCCTAGCAAAGATATCAACAAGTTTGATGTATTTGTTGATATAGAGAAATTTATTAGGAAACTAAATATCAAAAAACATTTTTCTTCACAAACAAATGTTCCTTCCCTCTCTGAAGGGATTGAGACCACTTTTTTGCATAGTGGACTCAAGAATAATTCAGTCTTTAATCCTAAGAAAAGCACTCATCACCACATTGAAGTATTCAAAAGCATGGTTCAGGAGGAAGTAAAATCACTTAAAATCCCAAAATCTAGTACTAATCAGTCTATCCGTGAAGGTATTAAAAAATTAGAAGATAACAAACAAATAGTAGTCCGACCAGCGGATAAAGGGGGAGGAGTAGTAGTTCTCAGCAAAGAGAACTATAATTTAGAGATTCAAAGATTGCTACAAGATACTACCACCTATAAACCGTTATTGTCAGATCCCACACCACAATTTACAACACAACTCTCTTGTTGGGTAAACAAGGGTTTACAGTCACATATTCTTAATAAAAAGGAAGCCCATTATCTTATTCCTAAAGCCCCACGTATCCCAGTCCTATATATATTGCCCAAGATACACAAATGTAAAGAAAAACCCCCCGGCCGACCCATAGTGAGCGGGATAGGGTCTTTATATTCCCGTGTAGGAGAGTACTTGGACATTTATCTTCAGCCTTTAGTCATCTCTGGGCGATCATATTTGAAAGATAGCCGAGCTCTTATTCAATCTCTACAGAATATCACGATATCCTCTAACACTTTACTAGTGACTATTGATATAGAATCACTCTATACTAATATCAAACAACAAGATGCCCTGTTAGCAGTTAAATTAGCACTTATTGATCAATCAAAACTTAAATTACTGCAAATTGAATTTTTAGTCAAAGGACTAAAATTGGCTATGGGGAATAATTATTTCTGGGCACACCACCAGTTTTACAATCAGGTCAAAGGAGTTGCCATGGGGGCTAGGTATGCCCCCAGTGTAGCAAATATAGTGCTCAATAAATGGGAACATGAAACCATTTACCATCAACCCAATAAATCATTAAGGTACTATAAAAGGTACATTGATGACGTCATTCTTTTGTGGGAGGGCACCTTATCGGACTTTCAAGATTTTCTTCTGAGTCTGAATGACAACACCTATGGACTCAAGTTTACTGCTGAGTTTAGTTGGGATACTATCAATTATTTAGATCTTACTTTAACCAAACAAGGGAATAGGCTGGTTTCCAAAACATTTTTCAAGGCTACTGACCGTAATGGATTTGTGCCAGTAAACAGCTGTCACCATCCACAATGGTTAGGAGCCGTCCCCAAGGGTCAGTATATGCGCATTAGGAGAAATTGTGATGATATTACTGATTACCATGCACAATCTGAGATCCTTACTCAAAGGTTTCAGGAGAAGGGTTATCCCCTTAAAAATCTTTTAAAAACCAAAAATCAAGTTTTGGCCATGAATAGAGATTCCCTTTTAGTCTCTAAGGAAAAAGCCCCCTTTTTGGGGGACATTCCATTTATATCAGGTTTCCATCGCCAATACAGGGGTGTGGAAAAAATATTTCACAAATACTGGCCCATACTCTGTAAGGACAGAGATTTACAGAATTTACTCCCCCCCAAACCAAAGTTTATTTATAGACACGCACCAGGACTTAGGAATATGATAGCCCCAAATGTGCCTGACCCCCCAAAAAAACTGTCTACCTTTTTGGATGGATTAGGCTTTTATTATTGCACCAGATGCAAGGCCTGCCGTACTACAAATAGAGCAGGGAAAAAGATTTCTAAATTTCACTCCAAGGTTACCCGACAAGAATTCTCCATAAAACCTCTGTTCACATGCAACTCTAGCTATGTCACTTATGTGTTGGAGTGCCCCTGTTCAATCCAATATGTAGGTCGCACCACCCGCAAATTGAGAGTTCGTATCAACGAACATGTAGCCAATATTTCTAAAGGTTATCTAAACCATAGTGTATCACGGCACTTCCGTATGGTCCATAATAGAGACCCTCGATTACTTAATTTTTATGGTATAGATAAGATCACCCCCAACTGGAGAGGTACTGACCTTAAAAAGGCTGTTTCTCAGAATGAGACCCAGTGGCTGTACCGTTTACAAATCAATAGAGCTGATTTTATTATTTATTATTTATTATTTTTTGTCTTCTGAATATTGTTTTTAAATTTAAAATTTATATTTACCATTCTAAAATATTAATTATTGATTTGATAATTTGATTATTATTCAATTAATTAATTAATTAATTTTTTATTTTTATTTTTATTTAATATTTTCTATAAAAAAATTTTTTACTTTATTTATATTTTTTTCATTTTTTTCCATTTTTTATTCATTATATAATTTAATTTTTTTGATATACAGCATTTTTTTATATACTGTTGGGCTCTAGTCTTTTTTAGCCGGTTGTATATTCTTAATTCATATTGAGTTCTACTCACTATGATCAGTGAATATATAAAAATTTTTTATCATCTATTTTTATTTTTCAATTGTCTCATTTTTCACAATTAGGTATTGGCGGATTATCCTTCATTCCAGTTTCATTATTGAAACTTGGTTCCTATCAGTAATAATATATACAAATATTCATATTGTGTAAATGATTTTGTTGAAGCGAATCTACCTTTGTCAATCAAACTGCTATTTGAAACGGTTGTACGGTGTTCTATGAACGGCACTGAGGCTGTGAAGCATTCAACCCCTCCTCTTTATGCAAATTTTATACTCTATTTAAACTGTCTCCATAGTGACCAAGTACGCTTCCTGAAGACGTGTAAAACGAAACGTACGTCGAGGCGGTACTTGGTCACGCAATTACATCACTTCCGGCCTCCGTGGTTCGTCTGTCCGTCGAGGGTGGAACGCACGCCGCTGCCGTGATTATCCGGGAAACTTCTCCCATAGATCGGATTTTCCGTCCCTAGATACGCTTTCCAGCCTCAGTGCCGGGCGATGGCACCTTCTATGTGAGTAGCCATTTGGCTATGTTCTGTCTTTACTTTTATTCCTAATAAATGGTATTACACTATGTTTGGTTCCTCTCCATCTATTTTATATCCCATGCGTGAGACCCTGTGATGTGAGGACAAGAGTATGGTATATTTTTCTCCATTTGCAGCAAGCAATATCTTGCTAAAGCCTATTTGACCTTTTTTTAATTAAATTGGTCAACTTCATCTGGTAAGCGGACATCCATTTCCATGAGCACATTGGTGTATTTTGTTCAGTGATGGTGAAGGGATTTTGCTGCTCACGCTTTTGTTATCAAGATTCACATCAGGATTTTACACCAATTTTGGATGGACTCTGTTATTGATGCTAATTTATATTTGATATATAATTATTTTATAATATATATATATATATTTTTTGACATCACATGTCACGATTGCACAATTATTATTGCTCACTGGTATTCAGGTTTATGAATTTTGTTCACTCAAGTTTATATACATGGGCAGGCTGGTATTTTTTTATATTTTTTTCATTTGAATTTATTCACTTTTTAAGGATTCCTTTGGTATATATGTATTAATTTTAATTTTTTTGTCAATTATTTAGCGCTCCCCAACCCCCCCTTGTTTCACATTTATGCATTTATGGAATTTTTTTCATTTTTGCTCAGGGTGTAGCTGCTTCACTCATTTTTTCTTGGTTAACACTATTTTTATTTGGCGCGGAATTATTTACTATTTATTCACGATAAATACCTTAGCCCTCACGTTACATCACTAACTTCCTATGTTAAGGATACGATACACCTTCTTTACACTCTTGAAGATTTACACTTGCCCCACAATGTATGGCTAGTTGCCCTAGACGTAGAGAGTCTTTATAACGCTATTCCCCATAAAAAAGGTATTGAAGTTGTTAAGAAACAACTACAAGAAAGAGGTCCAGAATTTGAATCCTATGGTCAGTTTGGTATAAAACTTTTGCAGTTCATTCTTACACTAAATCATTTCATGTTTGGCCCTTCCCACTTCCTATAGGTACAGGGGGTGGCTATGGGGACCAAGTGTGCCCCCTCCTATGCCAACCTGTACCTGGGGGGGTGGGAGAGGGAACTTTTTGCTAACCCTGACTTAGCTCACTTTCTGTGCCATGTCGTTTCATGGCACAGATATATAGACGATGTGCTTTTTTTCTGGTCAGGCACCCGCGAGGAGTTGTCCGAGTTTGTGGACCTACTTGCTATTAACACCTACAATATGAAATTCACCATGGAGTGTAGCCAAACTAAAATTACATTCTTAGATCTAGAAATCCATTTGGATCCTAATGGAACCCTTCACTCGGCACTATACCGGAAGCCCTCCTCCGGTAACACTATCCTCCATGCAGGCAGTGCACATCCAAAGTCACTACTAAAGAGTATCCCTTTCAGTCAGTATCTTCGCATTAAACAAAACTGCTCACATGAAATGGATTTCATCCAAGCATCCTATGATCTTTATCATAGGTTAAGAAATAGAGGATACAGCCACTCACTCCTCAAGCGAGCATATAACAAGGTGAAAAAGCTGGATAGGAAAAACCTTTTTTCCACAAAAATCCGTGAGACTTCCCAGCCCGTCCGTCTTATTACACAATTCTCCAAACACCATAACCAAGTGAGAGACATCTTTAACAAATTCTGGCCATTATTAACTGCAGATACAGTTATCAAAAAATATATGAAACCTTACCCCGACATTACTTATCGACGATCCCCTTCATTAAGAGATCGCCTGATAACTAGCCACCACTCTCCTACACAAGTGTCCTCTTTAACTGCTCTTGGCACTTTTCCTTGCGGAAAATGCGATATATGCCAATTCATTTATGATTCTCGAGAAATACCTCTTCCTAATGGCTCTACCCATACCATTAAATACACAGTCACATGCCAAACTGTGGGAATAGTCAACCTAGCCACATGTCGCTGCGGTTGCTATTACGTTGGCAAGACCAAACGCCCGTTCTACATACGCATCAGAGACCATATAAAACCACTGTACAAACGCATTACAACTACAGCTATTAATAGACATGTTGCTCTACAACATGATTTTGATCCCCAAGTCATTAGCTTCACCGCCTTGGAGCATGTCCCTTTTCATGCTAGGGGCGGTGGCATTGACCAAAGGTTACTTCAACTTGAAACTATGTGGATACATACCCTGGAAGCTACTAAATTTCAAGGGCTGCATTAATACATTAGCTTCAAATGCTTTCTTTAATTGTTTCACATTTTCTTTTGACATCAATTGCTTTCACAATAAATACTGTAATCTCCCTATCTCCCCCTCCCATCCCCCTCCCCACTTTGAAGTCTTACCATGGATCCACAGAACATATAAATTTTATATATTTTTATTACCTCTTTGTAGACTGTACTCGAATCTGTAATAGTCCCTATATTTGTTAATATTTTATTAAATTGAATGTTGTTATACTAACAATCCATATGTTGAAATTCATACTTGAGCACTGTTTGGTTGCCTGACATTGGCGAGCGGGATCTTCCCGGGGAGCCGACCCCTTGCTCCCCCATTGGTGTATGGGTGACTTGTGGTCATTACGGTCCCCACCTACGTCCTGTCGTTCTTTCCCCCCCATTGCTGGGAGCTCACGTTTGGTCCCTTCCCTTCCCTGGTTCTCCTTCTGATGCCCCCAGTTTCTCTCCTCCCTCCACCTTTTCCCCTTCCCCTGCCGCTGTTCCAGCCACAGGAGCGTGTTCTGCAAGCCCCCGAGTAGAAGTGCAGTCCTCTGTGCCGCCTTGGCTGTATGAACATCCAAGGGCAACACTGCCCTCCAGCAGTGCCAGCCCGCTTTCTGCCATTGGCATGTATATGATCCTTCCAGATGAGTATAACATCCACTGGTATTTTGCAGCGCCACCACTTAGGTTGGCTCTCCAGTCTGTCCATCAGTCCGCGTCATTTCACATCACATGACGCGCTACACAATCCCTCACAGCTCTATGGGTTTTGTAGGCCTATGGAGCTGTTGACGGGCGCATGCGCAATGGCTCTGTGTGTCCACTCACACGATCGGTGATGTCAGACGCCGTAGGTGTGTGCAGGGCATAAAAGGCCAGCTTCTCCGGCCATTCCATTGCCGGTGTTCAAGGGCGCCCATACCTGCTGTCAGTTAATACTAGGTAAGCCTTCTTTGTATCCAATGTGGGTGACTTTTTGGCTCATTATACCCTGAATATCAAGCATGACTACATGATCTTCTCTTATAGCATAGCTCCGTTGGTACCATACACCAACTTATACCTATTGCACTCTTATGGCCCAAAGTATATCTCCAAGAGTCATGCCGGACCTATGGGTGAGCTTTCCCATTTTAAGTTATCTATCTTGTTATGATTGGATATTCAGACCTTTCCTGGGCATCCACCAATATTATGGAATTTATACGCTGTTTTCCTCTTTGTTTGTCAGGCCCCTTTTTTTCGCCCCCTGCAGCCATCCTATCTGTGACATAGGATCTTCGGTTCACTCCGGGGGATTGCATGGCCGCCCACTATGAATTACTGGTAGGTACTCAAGAACTATTGAAACGAGAGGTGGGGTTTGGTTTGACCTGATGGGCGGAGAGGTGTTCCCTTTTTTTGGGGGGTTTGGAGTGGTTGCTTGCCCTGCCGATTCCTTTTGTGGGGGGACTTTGTCTGGCAGCCTCTGAATGTGTAAGTTAACTTTGTCATTGTCTACATATATTGTTATACATCTTTTCTGATTGTTTATTTCTTTATTTAGAATTCATTAAATTAATACAGGTATAACCATCTTTCCCTGAGGAAGCCAAGGTTAGCGAAACATGTAGGAACATAATACCTGTGAACAAGACCTGCCGTTACACCATTGGCTGGTTCTTGTATTATTGCTGCATATGTTGGTTCTGTATATTTCCCCATTGTTTGTTTACTACACCCTTGTTGTGTATACTCAACAACTTTGTATACCTTTCTCTTAACCTGTTTGTTAATAAAATATTATATTTTTAAAACGAATGTGTTACTTCATAATATCCCAAATTCTGGCACCGCTATAATCCCCTTATCTCTTCCCCACTATTGCTTTAAATTACCCTCATCAGAGTGCGCATGCGCAAGAGTTCCGAGATGGCCGCTTGAGCCAGGAGCTCCGCACCTCACCACTTCAGGTGCGCCCAGGAAGCCTTTCCGACCCCACTTGACAGCCATACAAACAGCATAGTATCCCCCCAAGAGCCGGAGAACACCCCCATATGCTTGGATCTGGGGCCAGGAGAAGCCTGAGGGCTGCCTCCACCCGCACCGGGTGTACCAAGATGGCCGCCGCAGCCGCTGCTTCAGCACAGCACCATGTTTCTCTCACAGAAGCAACTCCGGAACACAGGCAAGTGCTGACCCCTGCCCTTCTCCACATTACCCCTGGGTCTCCCAGCACAGGATTGCAGGCACAGACTCCCTCACCAGCCTCCACAGAGTCTCTGCTCAGCCGCACATTTGGGGAACTGGCCTTCTCCCCGGCAGGCCCGATGGCATCCATTTATGCTGCACCTATCCCCCTCAGCCCGTCGACCCAAAATACCCAGCATTTGATGAAAGAACTTTTCTCTAAATTCTCCAATCTCCTGGAAAGGGGTCTGGAGGCCACGGCAGCTAAAATAACAGGAGATATCAAAGCGGACCTACAGAATATAGGCTCCATAATGGACGCCATTGAAGGCAAGCTTGACCAGACTGCTGCAGTCTCCCACCAGAACTCTGACCTGATCCAATCTCTCCAAGACCAATTAGACACAGCAAATTCCCGCATAGATGATTTGGAGAACAGATCTCGGAGGCTTAACTTTAGGATCAGAGGACTGTCAAGGTCACACAGTGCAAATTTATGCAGATCTCTCCCCCTCCAACATACAGCGAAGAAGAACTCGGAAACCCCTCCTGTCTGCTATGGCTCAGAAGGACATCAAGTACAGATGGGCCTTCCCATTTGTGGTCAAAGTTTCTAACATGGGACAGAACCACTCTTTCTCCAGTTTTACAACGGGAGAGAAGCTGCTACTTAACATGACGATAATCTCGCAGGAGATGGACATGGAAGCAACCCCCCTCAACTGGCTCCAACAAGCGTCCTCCTCCAGCCAGCTCGCCGTTTCCTCTATGGAACAAGAACAAGTCCAGAAGATCATCCCACTACTGTCCACCATGACCACATGAACATACCAACTTCTGTGCCTCCTGAAGTCAATTGCTTACGCTATTGACTGGCTTTCTGTTAGAAGAAATTGACTCCCTCCCACTCCTTGGGAGAAGTTCAGTTCACTGATGTCCCTCCACTGAAAGGGGAGAAGAGAAAAGTTTGCTTTTTCCTAGCGTGATTTCTCTTTTGTATTTTTATTTTTACTTTTTTATTTTTTATGCTCAGGTCCCCGTAGCTCCACCTCCTCTCTTTGCTCTGTGGAGAGATGGGGCGGCGCATTCAAGTTGGAGTATATCTGGGGTTCGAAAAACCCTTTTTCTGTTACACTTATCACAACTACTTTTACAGTTATAGCAACAGTTAGCTACCAATCATCACAGGTTGTAGGGCGCCCTGATTTGGGGCAGATTGCATGTGCCTCCTCCTATCTCTTAGTCGCCCGAGGGTTTCTGGGGGATAGGAAGTCCAACCGTGGTTGGATTTTTGACCACAGATTTTCTCACGTGTTACAGTGAGATGATAAGGGGGGTTTTCTTTCTTCCTTGGGCTCTAGGTAGCCTCAGGGGGAGAGAACTCTCCCTTACCTTCCTTTTCCTCTCTCATTCTCTGTTCTTTCTCCTCTCTTCTCTTTCACTCCCAATCCACGGAACATCACTTACCAGGTTTTTTCGTTTTAGACAAATTCAGAGGTTCACCATTACGAACTGAGGTTCCCATGGTTGACAGAACACTGTACCCCCTTTCAGCTTTGCATCGGAAGGCACCAGCATTGGTAAGTGGCGGTAGATTAAATAGCACTCCCTCACCCAGGTCTCATGGCTAACCGCGCACATAACACTTTAAAGGTTGCCACCCACAATGTACAGGGCTTAAATTCCCCCTTTAAAAGACGGAAGGTCTTTAACTCCTATAAATCCTCTAAACTAGATATTATCATAATGCAGGAAACTCACGTCCCTGCCAAATACTGCCCCAAGTTCCTTCACTCCCACTTTCCAAATTTTTATCTAGCTAGCGCCGAAAATAAGACCAAGGGGGTGGCCATAGCATTTGCCAAATTATGCAACTTTAGCTGGCTTGCAGAAATCAAAGACCCAAACGGCAGGTTTCTCTTGGTCAAGGGTACAATAGACGGACAGATCTACTCCCTAATCTCCTACTACACCCCTAATAAGGGCCAAGCAGCTTTTTTCAAAAACCTCCTAAGTACCCTTTCTCCGGCACTAGAGGGCATGGTTATTTTTGGTGGAGAGTCGAACGCCACCTTCAATCAAGGGCTGGACAAATCCAGGTCTCCCGCAGATCAACTTACCCGCCCAACCAAACAAAGTCTCAAGATAGCCAGACTCATTCATGCCCACGGGTTAGCGGATGTCTGGAGGGAATTGAATCCTACTTAAAGGGACTACACACACTTCTCCCACCCCCACAAGTCCTATGCTAGGATTGATCACCTCCTGGTTAGGGATGAGCTTCGAGTTCGAGCCGAACTCATATTCGACTCGAACATCGGCTGTTCGCAAGTTTGCCGAACAGCGAACAATTTGGGGTGTTCGCGGCAAATTCGAATGCCGCGGAACACCCTTTAAAAGTCTATGGGAGAAATCAAAAGTGATAATTTTAAAGGCTTATATTCGTGGTATTGTCAAAAAAAGTGTTTAGGGACCTGGGTCCTGCCCCAGGGGACATGTATCAATGCAAAAAAAAGTTTTAAAAACAGCCGTTTTTTAGGGAGCAGTGAATTTAATAATGCTTAAAGTGAAACAATAAAAGTGTAATATACCTTTAAATTTCATACCTGGGCGGTGTCTATAGTACGTCTGTAAAGGGGCACATGTTTCCCGTGTTTAGAACAGTGAGACAGCAAAATGACATTTCAAAGGAAAAAAAGTCATTTAAAACTACTCGCGGCTATTAATGCATTGCCGGTCCGACAATACACATAGATGTTCATTGATAAAAACGGCATGGGAATTCCCCACAGGGGAACCCCAAACCAAAATTTAAAAAAAAAAATGACGTGGGGGGTCCCCCTAAATTCCATACCAGGCCCTTCAGGTCTGGTTTGGATATTAAGGTGAACCCCGGCCAAAATTTTAAAAAAAAATGACGTGGGGGTCCCCCTAAATTCCATACCAGGCCCTTCAGGTCTGGTATGGATATTAAGGGGAACCCCAGCCAAAATTTAAAAAAAAATGACGTGGGGGTCCCCCTAAATTCCATACCAGGCCCTTCAGGTCTGATATGGATATTAAGGGGAACCCCATGCCCAAATTTTTTTTAAAAACGGCGTGGGGTCCCCCAAAAATCCATACCAGACCCTTATCCGAGCACGCAACCTGGCAGGCCGCAGGAAAAGAGGGGGGGAGAGAGAGCGCCCCCCCCTGAACTGTACCAGGACACATGCCCTTAACATTGGGATTGTGCTTTGGGGTAGCCCCCCAAAACACCTTGTCCCCATGTTGATGAGGACAAGGGCCTCATCCCCACAACCCTGGCCGGTGGTTGTGGGGGTCTGCGGGGGGGGGGGACTTATCAGAATCTGGAAGCCCCCTTTAACAAGGGGACCCCCAAAAAACGGCCCTCCCCCCTGTGTGAAATGGTAAGGGGGTACAAAAGTACCCCTACCATTTCACTAAAAAACTGTCAAAAATGTTAAAAATGTTAAGAGACAGTTTTTGACAATTCCTTTATTTAAATGCTTCTTCTTTCTTCTTTCTTCTATCTTCTACCTTCCTTCTGTTTCTTCCTCCATCTTCTTCTTCTTCTGGTTCTTCTGGCTCTTCTGGTTATTCCTCCGGTGTTCTTGTCCAGCATCTCCTCCATGGCGTCTTCTTCCCTTCTTCTCCTCGAGCCGCTCCGCATCCATGGCATGGAGGGAGGCTCCCGCTCTTCTCTTCATCTTCTTCTCTTCTTCATCTTCTTCTCTTCTTCATCTTCTTCACAGGGGGGTGTTCGGCTCATCCCTACTCCTGGTTAAAACACAGTCCGCCCCATTGATCTTAAAATCTCATATCAAAGACACGGTTCTGTCTGACCACTCAATGGTCATCATGGCAATCCAAGCCCATCACCACAGAATGGGCAGGGGACAATAGAGGCTCAACGAATACATTCTCTCAGATCCAATTCACGTCACTATGCTGGACAAATCATTAAAAGAATATTTCCTTCTGAACAAAACTGAGGGTATCTCGGCTGAAACACTATGGGCAGCCCACAAAGCCTTTATTAGAGGGGAGTTAATTAAACTCGCTTCCCAGCTTAAGAGGGAAAGAGAGGCTGATATAAAAATCCTAGAGGATGAATTTTCCAAACTTCAGGCTCTTCACAAATCCAATCCCTCCCCCTCCTCGATAACTCAACTAGACAAATCCAGGTTGGAGCTCAGCCTGGCCCTGAGAGCTAAGGTGGAAAAACAAATTTGCTGGAACAAACACAAATTCTATACCCAAGGGGACAGGGTGGGCTCAATGCTGGCTGCCAAATTAACGCCCCGTATTAAGTCAAATACTGTGCCAAAATAAGGATCCCAGGTCAGGGCACCACGGCTGACCCCTCCAAAATCCTAGAGGCTTTTCATGTTTTTTACAACACCCTTTACTCTCCAAGCACTCCACATACTGATTTCACACTGGATACATTTCTGGGTGGTCTCTCACTTCCATCGCTTTCAGCGGAACACAGAGATAGCCTTGAAGCCCCATTCACAGAGGGGGAGGTACTTGGAGTGATAAAATCCCTGAAGACTGGCTCTGCACCTGGCCTGGACGGACTGTCAAACCCCTATTACAAAGCCTTCTCCAACACCTTAGCCACAAACTTTTTAAACTCTAAAGCAAAAGGGGACCCACTTGATCCACAACTTAACACTGCATACATTGCAGTGATCCCTAAACCTGATAAGAATACGGAAGATGTAGGAAACTATCACCCTATATCACTTATTAACTGTGATATCAAGATTCTGACTAAGATTCTTGCTAACCGCATGGCTTCCTTTATCAATATATATATATATATATATATATATATATATATATATATATATATATATATATATATATATATATATATATATATCGACAAGGATCAAGTGGGTTTCATCCCAGGCAGACAGGGCCCAGATCAAATAAGGCGGGCCATAGATCTGGTTTCCATTTTACAAACTAACTGGGAGGGAGGTCCTAAACAATCTGGTATGCTCCTGTCATTGGAAGTACAAAAGGCCTTCGACTCTGTCTCATGGCCATACATTTTTGCCATTCTGGAACGCTGGGGATTTGGCCAATGATTCCTAGGTCTGATACGGGCACTTTATTCCAATCCCAGTGCCAGTATACGCCTACAAGGATATTATTACAAACCCATCACAATCAAAAAAAGGACTAAACAAGGATGCCCACTTTCGCCTCTCATATTTGCTATGGCCATTGAAATGCTAGCCATTGCAATTCATCATAACCCAAACATCAAGGGAGTGTCTTGCGGCTCCCAAATTCACAAATGTGGACTATATGCGGACGACGTCCTATTCTTTATTACTTCCCCCATAACCTCCCTTCCCAACTTTTGCCAAACCTTAGATGCCTTTGCTAAATTGTCCAGTTTGCAAGTTAATTATTCAAAATCACGAGCACTAAACATCTCTCTACAAGCCGAGACTGTTGAACTCTTACGACAGAACTTTCAATTCAAATGGAGTGATTCCTCCATCAGATACTTAGGAATTAACCTAACAGCTAAAACTGAAAACCTATATGGCCATAACTATCCCCCCATATACCGCAACCTAGAAGCAGACCTAAACTCCTGGTCCCAAAATAATATTTCTTGGCTGGGTAGGGTAAACTCAATAAAAATGACATTACTTCCCAGATTGTTATATTTGTTTTACGCCTTACCCATCCCTATCCGGAGGGACCATATTAGATCTTTCCAAAGCAAACTTCTAAAGTTTATCAGGGGTAAGGCGGGTTACAGAATTCCCCAAAGAACCCTTTACCTACATAGGAAAAAAGGAGGACTGGGACTACCACACCCCTACAAATACTTTCAAGCTGCCAGATTAGCCCAATTGTCAACAGTCTATTTTAATTTCGAGAAACCTGATTGGGTTACAATAGAAAAACATGCAGTTCCTAACTTCACACTAGTCTTCCTTCTCTGGATACCCCCAAAAAACAGACCCTCAATACTTGCACCCACCCTCTCCCTCTCGTTTGCTCTATGGGACTCCCTCCGCTTCTCAGAAGCTTTAGTTTCAGCTTATAAACCCCTCACTCATATTTATAATAACCCAGACTTCCCCCCGGGGAAAAATGTTATGGCTTTCAAGTGGTGGGTTGATAAAGGCCTATACAGGATCAGACAGTCACAGCCACAGGACCCTTCATCCTAAAACATTGCACCAAAACGCTTGATCTCCCCCATCTGAAACCTTTAGCTTCAGCCAAATTTCTCATTTCTTGTAATCGCTATGTAAAGACAAAGACCTACCCCCAAAATTTACTGACTATGAAATGTGGTGCGGTCAAGCCAGAGACAAGAAGGGTGGGATCTCGGTGATCTACTCGTCACTTACCTCGCCATGCTCGAAAATGACTTTCATGGAAGAAAAACAATAGAATCGCGCTAAATAAATAATCGAATGTGGATTAAAAAAACAAACTGTGATATTGGTATATAAACAAACATATAATAAATGCAGTGATAGAATCTAAGACAACCCACTCACTCATGTGTAATGTCACAATGCTGTGCCATAAAAAGTGCTAGATATGGGAAACTGATATAAATCCAATAAACAATAATAGAAAAAACAAGGGGTTGATCCCCGTGAATAAAAAAGTTCCTTTAATTAAAAATTTAGCAAGCCTTGTTCGTCTGGTGCGCCGGCCGGTAGCACACCAGACAAAAAAGGCTTGCTAAATTTTTAATTTATGTAAGTTTTTAATTTACTTTACCTATTTAATAAACCAAGGGATTTTACACTATGGAGCGCCTGTGTTCTCTCTTACTCTTTACATCCATGGTTGAGTCCATTTTTCTATGAGGAGAGCTGGGAACATCAGGAGCTTTGCTGAGGAGGTTTAGAAACAGCCATCATCCCTTAATTAGCCCAGCAGTTGTATCGTTGGTTATACTCTGCAGAAGTGTTTACATACCAGCTTCCCCTGATCCTCTGTAGTGGGGGATCATGGAGCTCCGGTAAGCAGTCCCCCTTTCTTTACCGGTGGTGGATTCCTCCTTCTCAAGACCTGACTTGCACCAATCATGTTATAAGGGACTTTTTTATTCATGGGGATCAACCCCTTGTTTTTTCTATTATTGTTTTATTGTATTTATATTAGTTTCCCATATCTAGCACTTTTTATGGCACAGCACTGTGACATTACACATGAGTGAGTGGGTTGTCTTAGATTCTATCACTGCATTTATTATATGTTTGTTTATATACCAATATCACAGTTTGGTTTTTTAATCCACATTCGATTATTTATTTAGCGCGATTCTATTGTTTTTCTTATATTCTGCACTGTACTTATGTTATTCAGGAGAATTGCTGCTGCTTATGATTTAATTTTTATATTTACTTATTCACTTGTTTATTGGTTTATGGTTTGGGTTTCTGTTAGCGCAGTTTGACCCCTTTTTTTCTTCACTTCTTGACTTTCATGGAAGCCTGGGAGTCCGAGCTCTAATTTAAATAGAACCTGGAGAACTGGCAGAGGGCCTGTTTCAAATCCTTCCAGGGTGTCCTGAATACCACTTTGATGGAGGCCAGCCTGAAAGTGATTTACAGATGGTACTACACTCCTTCCAGACTGGCCTCCATCTTTCCAACGGCGGACGCTCTGTGTTTCAGAGGTTGTCAACTCATGGGCACAATGTCTCACATTTGGTCGGAATGCTCCAGAATTTGTTCCTTCTGGAAAAGAATATTCAATATATTGGATGAGCTGGTGGAGACTCGGATTTCCAGAACTCCTATGGTAGCCCTTCTTAACGCCCCGATCCCACGGATTTCTAAATCCTCACACAAACTAATACACTTTGTGCTGCTAGGGGCTAAACTCACAATCGCCAGAGCCTGGAAACATCCGGGAGTTTCTCTCCCAGCAGCTAAAAGGAAAATATCCTGGATAATGTCCCAAGAAAAGCTCTCCAGAAATTTGAGAACATCTGGGAACCATGGGCCCGATTGGTAGGTGTACTTCTCGGTCCTTCTAATAGATCCACACAAAGCACATCCTGAATGCATAAGTGGTGTTCCTTCCCTCCCCTCACCACTTTCTCTTTTTCTTCTATTTCTCTTTTCTCCAATTCTCTCCTCTTTAGGTCAACTCTAGACCTTGTTTTATTTAAACTTACATGGGTACTTTGTTAGCTCAGATTTGTATATATTCAGTGTCAACATTTAAGGCGGGGCAAGGAAATGTTCAATCCCTACTCCCCCTGTATCTTTACATTTTCTCTCAGCTCTCAGAGATGTAGATTCTGATGTGTTACGCGCCTTCATTGGGAGAGCTCAGACCATCAAGACCAATAAGAGTTTCCTCACCCCGGCACAGTATGCTCCCGTTCGGGGTGCCGGATGGTGAGAAAACCCATGATTTTCAGGTTGAAGCTTTCTCTGACGCACCCTTTGGCTGGACTTCTCATAGAGCCCAGATGCCCTCGATAATTTGAACTCCCCGCCTACGGCGAACGATGTAGAATTTACTTTATAGGCATTGCACTGTTTCTCATTGCTTATACCTGACAAAGTACATTTCGGTCTTGTTTACTTTTACTTTTTTTTCAAAATAAAAATCTTTTGAAATTAAATTACCCTCATCTACCTCATCCCTAGTAAGGCTGTTATCATTTGGCAGTAGTCATCTAAGCACTGTGTCATCATCTATTTATGTTTGAATATTTCCTGTTAGAGATTTTTGAACTCCACTCTGTTTATTTAATTTCTGGAATGGACACATTTTCTGAATGAAATGCCTGGAGCATGCGCATGCAGTTATATGATTTGAAGTTTTTTCATTCCATTCAGCAAGAACTTTTAATACATTGTGGCAACTCTACAGAAAACCTACATCCTGCTTAGCGGCTCACTTTTGGCATGATTATTGTTATCAGATCTCTGCCACCCCGGGGGCCACACATGCACAGTACCACTTTGTAATTTGTTTATTGGCGTTTAGCCATAGGGGTTCTGTGCATGTGTGGTAACGTAGGCACCTGCACTGTGTGTGTTATATGTATGTCATTGTTTGTCTATTGTCTGTGTCTCTGTTTTTTGGGCATACCATATGCAATCTTGCACTCGTTATGCCCTTTTTTTATTGATGTATGATGGACCAGCATTACTCAAGTTTCCTACTGAAACGACTCCAAACCACCATTGATTGCAGGAGAGGAGTAATGGATGTGCCCTTCCCCAATTCGTTGGACCTCCTCTATGGCGAGGTCGCACGGGCCTGCAGATACAACCCTCTGCGGGGACAGATGGAATGCTGGTGTCCGGGTCCTGCCAGCGTGCACCACCGACTCCGAGCCGATCCGACTGATCCGACTGTCACAGCATCAGAAGGGAGACTCAGAATTGGGAGGATAAGCCCACCAACTTCTCCCAGAGATTAATGTCTGGTTCTTCTCAGTGTTTGGTCCACCGATTGCCCCAGAGTCAGCTATTAAACGTCCTGTCTGCTGATCATCCAGTCTGCTGGGCCTGTCTGCTGAGCCATCCAGGCTGTTCACCTGTCTGCTGATCATCCAGTCTGCTGGGCCTGTCTGCTGAGCCACCATTACTCCTCTCCTGCAATCAATGGTGGTTTGGAAGCGTTTTTGGCATCTTTTCACTTTCCTGTTTTTGATGTGACACACCAAAGGAACGTCTCCCCTTTTTTTCCTTTTCACTTATTTTTGCCAACTTGTTTTCATGGACTGAATGTGGTGTCTTCTAAATGATTGAGTGATCAATCATACCTTCAGAACTTTCACCTCTTTTCAAATATTTTTTCACATTCTTTCACCTTTATTATGTTTATGGAGATATGATTTAATGCACTACTTGTATTTATTGTTTTTGGTCCTTTTTTTATGTTGGGATTCAAACACATTGTGGCTCCGGGTATTATCCCAAGGAGCTTCCTAATTGTACTACTTCATTATATATTTTGCTAGCGCACAAATTTTAATTTATATGTAAATTTATGATTTCACTCTTCACTGCCTATCACAGTTTCGGAGGCCATGGAATGCCCAGGTGGCACAAAACCCCCCCAAATGACACCATTTTGGAAAGTAGACACCCCAAGCTATTTGCTGAGAGGCATATTGAGTCCATGGAATATTTTATATTTTGACACAAGTTGCGGGAAAGTGACACTTTTTTTTTTTTTTGCACAAAGTTGTCACTAAATAATATATTGCTCACACAGGCCATGGGCATATGTGGAATTGCACCCCAAAATACAATTAGCTGCTTCTCCTGAGTATGGGGATACCACATATGTGGGACTTTTTGGGAGCCTAGCCGTGGACGGGACCCCGAAAACCAATCACCGCCTTCAGGATTTCTAAGGGTGAAAATTTTTGATTTCACTCTTCACTGCCTATCACAGTTTTGGAGGCCATGGAATGCCCAGGTGGCACAAACCCCCCCAAATGACCCCATTTTGGAAAGTAGACACCCCAAGCTATTTGCTGAGAGGCATGGTGAGTATTTTGCAGCTCTCATTTGTTTTTAAAAATGAAGAAAGACAAGGAAAAACATTTTTTTTTCTTTTTTCAATTTTCAAAACTTTGTGACAAAAAGTGAGGTCTGCAAAATACTCACTATACCGCTCAGCAAATAGCTTGGGGTGTCTACTTTCCAAAATGGGGTCATTTGGGGTGGTTTTGTGCCACCTGGGCATTCCATGGTCTCCGAAACTGTGATAGGCAGTAAAGAGTGAAATCAAAAATTCATGCCCTTAGAAAGCCTGAAGGCGGTGCTTGGTTTTCAGGGTCCCGTGCGCGGCTAGGCTCCCAAAAAGTCTTACACATGTGGTATCCCCGTACTCAGGAGAAGCAGCAGAATGTATTTTGGGGTGTAATTTCACATATTCCCATGGCATGTTTGAGCAATATATCATTTAGTGACAATTTTGTGCAAAAAAAAAAAAAATGTGTCTCTTTCCCGCAACTTGTGTCGCAATATAAAATATTCCATGGACTCGACATGCCTCTCAGCAAATAGCTTGGGGTGTCTACTTTCCAAAATGGGGTCATTTGGGGGGGGTTTGAACTGTCCTGGCATTTTATGCACAACATTTAGAAGCTTATGTCACACATCACCCACTCTTCTAACCACTTGAAGACAAAGCCCTTTCTGACATTTATTGTTTACATGAAAAAGTTATTTTTTTTTTGCAAGAAAATTACTTTGAACCCCCAAACATTATATATTTTTTAAAGCAAATGCCCTACAGATTAAAATGGTGGGTGTTTCATTTTTTTTTTTCACACAGTATTTGCGCAGCGATTTTTCAAACGCATTTTTTGGGGAAAAAACACACTTTTTTAAATTTTAATGCACTAAAACACACTATATTGCCCAAATGTTTGATGAAATAAAAAAGATGATCTTAGGCCGAGTACATGAATACCAAACATGACATGCTTTACAATTGCGCACAAACGTGCAGTGGCAACAAAATAAATACATTTTTAAAAGCCTTTAAAAGCCTTTACAGGTTACCACTTTAGATTTACAGAGGAGGTCTACTGCAAAAATAACTGCCCTCGATCTGACCTTCGCGGTGATACCTCACATGCATGGTGCAATTGCTGTTTACGTTTGACGACAGACCGCCGCTTGTGTTTGCCTTAGCGCAAGAGCAGGGGGCGACAGGGGTGCTTTTTTTTTTTTTTTTTTCTTTATTATTTTTTTGCTTTTTTATCTTATTTTTAAACTGTTCCTTTCATTTTTTTTTTAATCATTTTTATTGTTATCTCGGGGAATGTAAATATCCCCTATGATAGCAATAGGTAGTGACAGGTACTCTTTTTTGAAAAAATTGGAGTCTATTAGACCCTAGATCTCTCCTCTGCCCTCAAAGCATCTGACCACACCAAGATCGGTGTGATAAAATTCTTCCCCAATTTCCCAATGGCGCTATTTACATCCGGCGAAATCTAAGTCATAAAATGCTCGTAGCTTCCGGTTTCTTAGGCCATAGAGATGTTTGGAGCCACTCTGGTCTCTGATCAGCTCTATGGTCAGCTGTCTGAATCACCGGCTGCATTTTCAGTTTCCCTGTTGAGACAGGAGAGCCAGAGAAAAACACGGAAGACAGTGGGGGGGGCATTCCCTCCCACGGCTTGTAAAAGCAGTCTAGAGGCTAATTAGCCGCTAGGATTGCTTTTACATGAAAGCCGACCGCTGGCTGAAAAGAATGATACCAAGATGATACCTAAACCTGCAGGCATCATTCTAGTATAACCACTCAAAGTTGTGAATGGCGTACCTGAAGACAAAAAAATGGTTAACAATAAAGCACAGTAAACGGTAAAGTATAAAAAATTGCATACCTGAAAAGCAAACATGATAAAACAAAATAACAATAAAACATTGCAGAATAGAATACAGTAAAAAAGAGCAGAACAATAGAGAGAATAGAGAGAGAGGGAACAATAAAACGACAACTATTTTTTTTATTTTATATAATTTTTTTTTTTTTTTACACTTTTTTTGTAACTAACTTTTATAACTGTAACCGGTTCCAGGTTCGGGTCTCTCAAAATGCGATGGCATCTTGGGAGACCCTGTGAAAGTGTGCCTAGTCTGTGGAATGCTGTACCCTACGCTAATACTCAACTAGTGAATGGTAGCGTTCAAAACATTCACCAATGCAAAGACCAGGATTGTCAGGACAGGAGGGACAATAATAGCAGATGTCACGCCTATATCCGCGCTTGCTGCAGACACAACATCTTTTTTGGGGGGGATCGTTGGGTAGGGGTACTCGGGAGTACATAAAGAAAATGCCTCTCATGCAGCCGACTGCATTTGGTTGGGGATGTGAATGGGGGAAGTACGGGCGCTGCAGAAGTGGTGGGTTCCCAATTAGGATTGGCGAATGCAGCAGGAAGGGCATTATGGGCACGACGGGCCTGTGTTTGTCTTTTTGGTGGCAGCGGGACACTACTTGTGCTTGCCACTTCACCAGCTTGAACTGCACTTATGGGACTCGCCACGTCACCACGTGTTACTGCAGTGCTGGTTTGACTACGACCGGGGTGTACTAGGCCACTGGTGCTTGCCAGTTCACCAAAACGCTACCAAAAAAACTGTTAGCGATCGCAGGGATCAGGCCTGACTCTGCGAACGCTGCAGTTATGCATTTAGTGTTTTGTAAGTGTCAGTGATCGATCGATACTGCACTTGGGTGGGCTGGGCCGGGCCGGGCGGAGGGGCAAAACGCAGGTGCTAGCAGGTATCTGGGCTGATCCCGCTAACACTGCGTTTTTGGGAACCCTAAACTGCTGGGGACGCTAGTATAGATCTGATCGGATCAGATATTGATGCGTTCAGATACTATACCACTAAGGGAGGTGTACGGTGCGTGCGTGGGTGTTAGCGGTACTGGCGCTAACCTGACGCTGCCTGGGGCTGGTGCTTGCCAGTTCACCAAAATACTACCAAAAAAACTGTTAGCGATCGCAGGGATCAGGCCTGACTCTGCGAACGCTGCAGTTATGCATTTAGTGTTTTGTAAGTGTCAGTGATCGATTGATACTGCACTTGGGTGGGCTGGGCTGGGCCGGGCAGAGGGGCAAAACGCAGGTGCTAGCAGGTATCTGGGCTGATCCCGCTAACACTGCATTTTTGGGAACCCTAAACTGCTGGGGACGCTAGTATAGATCTGATCGGATTAGATATTGATGCGTTCAGATACTATACCACTAAGGGAGGTGTACGGTGCGTGCGTGGGTGTTAGCAGTACTGGCGCTAACCTGACGCTGCCTGGGGCTGGTGCTTGCCAGTTCACCAAAATACTACCAAAAAAACTGTTAGCGATCGCAGGGATCAGGCCTGACTCTGCGAACGCTGCAGTTATGCGTTTAGTGTTTTGTAAGTGACAGTGATCGATCGATACTGCACTTGGGTGGGCTGGGCGGAGGGGCAAAACGCAGGTGCTAGCAGGTATCTGGGCTGATCGCGCTAACACTGCATTTTTGGGAACCCTAAACTGCTGGGGACGCTAGTATAGATCTGATCGGATCAGATATTGATCCGTTCAGATACTATACCACTAAGGGAGGCGTATGCTGCGTGCGTGGGTGTTAGCGGTACTGGCGCTAATCTGACGCTGCCTGGGGCGACACATATCACCGCCGGGCGATCAGGGGGCTAAACCTTTATTTGGTAATAGACGGCGGGTGCCCTGACACTATAAAAAATAAACAAACTAACCAGCGTCACCCGTAACACTTATACGGTGATCAGTGGTGAAAGGGTTAACTAGGGGGCCATCAAGGGGTTAAAACATTTATTCGGCAGTATATGGGGGTCCCTGACGCTATAAAACGCTGACGGCGAACCCCAATATTTACATCCCTAACTAGCGTCACCAGTGACACTAATACAGCGATCAGAAAAATGATCGCTTAGCGACACTGGTGACAGGGGGTGATCAAGGGGTTAAAACTTTATTAGGTTATTAGGGGGGGTTAGGGGGGTATCCTAGACCTACAGGGGGATAATACTAACTGTCCCAACACTGTAACTGTCACAAACTGACACCAATGCAGTAATCAGAAAAAAAAACTGCTGGTGTCAGTTTGTGACAGGGGGGGGGGTGATTGGTGGGGCATCGGGGGGTTTTGTGTGCCTGGCATGTTCTACTGTGTGTGTGTAGTGTTGTGCACTCACATACCTGTCTTCTCTCCTCGGGCCGGAACGGAAATTACCAAGCTGAGGAGAGATGACATCATTTCCTTTGCTGCTGTTTAGCATACAGCAGCAAAGGAATGATTCGATTGGCCGGCGGCGATCGCGAGGGGGGGGCCACGAACGGATGGGCTCCCCCTCACCTCCGATCGCCGTGGGACAAAAGACGACCGCCTCGGGCACTGGGGGGGGGTCCGGTTGGACCCCCCCCCGCGGAAGGCAAATCACGTACATGTACGTGATTTTGCCTGTCCGTGCCACCTTGCCGACGTACATCGGCTTGAGGCGGTCATCAAGTGGTTAAGGAACATAAAACATTACTGATTAAACACCTCATAAGAAAATGGGACCTCTCCTTTTTGGAGACTTATATTGAACATAAGATAGTTCCTCTCGGATTACGCGACAGAACTATACCAGCTGAACACCTCCATAATAACAGATTCCTTCCAAAATGGAGGGAGCCGTGTGTCAACCACTTTATTGCTGTTATGACTTTAATAGTTGAGGAGGAAAAAATCCAGCTGGCTGAACTTAGGGATATGATAGAAGAGAGTGCTAAGGGAATGGATTTAATGAAGGAAGATGAGGAATTCACTAGACAAAATGAGTTCCTCAAAAAAGAAATAGAAAAAGCACAACAAAATCTTAAGACAACAAAACAATCCAAATATAGAAGGGACACACAGGATTTTGAAAAAGGCCAAGCCTTTGATTTGACTGCTAGAAGGGGGAGGAGTAACTCTTCCTGAAGGGGTTTCAGATCTCAATCTAGGAATAGACAGGATGGTTCCCCTACCTCTGCAGATGAAAATGGCACACATAGAGCAGTTACTTTTTTAGAGAAAGAGGGGGTGGAGGAAAGTGCATCCTGCTCCCCCTCCCAGGTGAACCTTTTGCCTCACAAAAAACAAAAGGAGAACAGATCACAGAAGGCGAAAAATCCAAGACAACGAACGAGGGGCTCATGCACGAGAAGCCAGAATCGTTAAAACTAGCAAATAATGACCCCATGCCTAAATCTGACATGACAGTCATTAACCTATCATCATTTCCCCTGGCCCCTAGGCACATCCAATTATTACAACGTGGGATGTCCTTTTCACCTGTGAGCTATATGGATGAACTTACTGTGTATAAGGATGTGGTGTTATATCTGAGAAAGATATTCTTCAGATCCTTGTATGCACAGGATGTGTCAATAGAGACGGCAAGATCACATCTTGACACGGATGATCAGAATGCAATTGATATCCTTAACTCCTTGCTGGAAGAAAATGAAGAATTAGGGGCTACTACCTCCCCAACAAGGAGACTAGTAAACCTAAATATAAAATTTAGGAAGATGCCCCCCTTAACCACTTGCCGACCGCCTCACGTCGATGTACATCGGCAAAGTGGCACGGGCAGGCAGAATCACGTACATATACGTGATCTGCTTCCCGCGGGCGGGGGGTGCAAGCGGCGATCAGAGGTGAGACCATCCATTTGTGCCCCCCCTCGCGATCGCCGCCGGCCAATAGAATCATTCCTCTGCTGCTGTATGCTAAACAGCAGCAAAGGAAATGATGTCATCTCTCCTCGGCTCGGTATTTTCCGTTCCGGCGCCGAGGAGAGAAGACTGCAATGTGAGTGTAAAACACACACAGTAGAACACGCCAGACACACAAAACACCCCCCGATCCCCCCCAATCACCCCCCAATCACCCCTCCCCCCCGTCACACTGACACCAAGCAGTTTTTGTTTTTTTTCTGATTACTGCATGGTGTCAGTTTGTGACAGTTAGTGTGGTAGAGCAGTTAGTATTAGCCCCCTTTAGGTCTAGGGTACCCCCATAACCCCCCCTAATAAAGTTTTAACCCCTTGATCACCCCCCGTCGCCAGTGTCGCTAAGCGATCATTTTTCTGATCGCTGTATTAGTGTCACTGGTGACGCTAGTTAGAGAGGTAAATATTTAGGTTCGCCGTCAGCGTTTTATAGCGACAAGGACCCCTATATACTACCTAATAAATGTTTTAACCCCTTGATTGCCCCCTAGTTAACCCTTTAACCACTGATCGCCGTATAACCGTTACGAGTGACGCTGGTTAGTTTGTTTATTTTTTATAGTATCAGGGCACCCACCATTTATTACCGAATAAAGGTTTAGCCCCCTGATCACCCGGCAGTGATATGCGTCGCCCCAGGCAGCGTCAGATTAGCGCCAGTACCGCTAACACCCACGCACGCAGCATACGCCTCCCTTAGTGGTATAGTATCTGAACGGATCAATATCCGATCAGACCTATACTAGCGTCCCCAGCAGTTTAGGGTTCCCAAAAACGCAGTGTTAGCGGGATCAGCCCAGATACCTGCTTGCACCTGCGTTTTGCCCCTCCGCCCGGCCCAGCCCAGCCCACCCAAGTGCAGTATCGATCGATCACTGTCACTTACAAAACACTAAACGCATAACTGCAGCGTTCACAGAGTCAGGCCTGATCACTGCGATCGCTAACAGTTTTTTTGGTAGCGTTTTGGTGAACTGGCAAGCACCAGCAGCCTAGTACACCCCGGTCATAGTCAAACCAGCACTGCAGTAACACTTGGGGACGTGGCGAGTCCCATAAGTGCAGTTCAAGCTGGTGAGGTGGCAAGCACAAGTAGTGTCCCGCTGCCACCAAGAAGAAGACAAACACAGGCCTGTCGTGCCCATAATGCCCTTCCTGCTGCATTCGCCAATCCTAATTGGGAACCCACCACTTCTGCAGTGCCCGTACTTCCCCCATTCACATCCCCAACCAAATGCAGTCGGCTGCATGAGAGGCATTTTCTTTATGTCCTCCCGAGTATCCCCTACCCAGCGAACCCCCCAAAAAAGATGTTGTGTCTGCAGCAAGCGCGGATATAGGCGTGACACCCGCTATTATTTTCCCTCCTGTCCTGACAATCCTGGTTTTTGCATTCGTGAATGTTTTGAACGCTACCATTCACTAGTTGAGTATTAGCGTAGGGTACAGCATTGCACAGACTAGGCACACTTTCACAGGGTTTCCCAAGATGCCATCGCATTTTGAGAGACCCGAACCTAGAACCGGTTACAGTTATAAAAGTTAGTTAAAAAAAAGTGTAATATATATATATATACATATATATATATATATATATATACATATATATATATATATATATATATACATATATATATATATATATATATATATATATATATATATATATATATATATATATATATATATATATATATATATATATATATATATATATATATAAAATAGTTGTCGTTTTATTGTTCTCTCTCTCTCTATTCTCTCTCTATTGTTCTGCTCTTTTTTACTGTATTCTATTCTGCAATGTTTTATTGTTATTATGTTTTATCATGTTTGCTTTTCAGGTGTGAAATTTTTTATACTTTACCGTTTACTGTGTTTTATTGTTAACCATTTTTTTGTCTTCAGGTACGCCATTCACGACTTTGAGTGGTTATACCAGAATGATGCCTGCAAGTTTAGGTATTATCTTGGTATCATTCTTTTCAGCCAGCGGTCGGCTTTCATGTAAAAGCAATCCTAGCGGCTAATTAGCCTCTAGACTGCTTTTACAAGCCGTGGGAGGGAATGCCCCCCCCCACCGTCTTCCGTGTTTTTCTCTGGCTCTCCTGTCTCAACAGGGAACCTGAGAATGCAGCCGGTGATTCAGCCAGCTGACCATAGAGCTGATCAGAGACCAGAGTCGCTCCAAACATCTCTATGGTCTAAGAAACCGGAAGCTACAAGCATTTCATGACTTAGATTTCGCCGGATGTAAACAGCGCCATTGGGAAATTGGGAAAGCATTTATCACACCGATCTTGGTGTGGTCAGATGCTTTGAGGGCAGAGGAGAGATCTAGGGTCTAATAGACCCCAATTTTTTTCAAAAAAGAGTACCTGTCACTACCTATTGCTATCATAGGGGATATTTACATTCCCTGAGATAACAATAAAAATGATTAAAAAAAATGAAAGGAACATTTTAAAAATAAGATAAAAAAACAAAAAAAATTAAGAAAAAAAAAAAAGCACCCCTGTCGCCCCCTGCTCTTGCGCTAAGGCGAACGCAAGCGGCGGTCTGTCGTCAAATGTAAACAGCACCATGCATGTGAGGTATCACCGCGAAGGTCAGATCGAGGGCAGTAATTTTAGCAGTAGACCTCCTCTATAAATCTAAAGTGGTAACCTGTAAAGGCTTTTAAAGGCTTTTAAAAATGTATTTATTTTGTTGCCACTGCACGTTTGTGCGCAATTGTAAAGCATGTCATGTTTGGTATCCATGTACTCGGTCTAAGATCATCTTTTTTATTCCATCAAACATTTGGGCAATATAGTGTGTTTTAGTGCATTAAAATTTAAAAAAGTGTGTTTTTTCCCCCAAAAATGCGTTTGAAAAATCTAAAGTGGTAACCTGTAAAGGCTTTTAAAGGCTTTTAAAAATGTATTTATTTTGTTGCCACTGCACGTTTGTGCGCAATTGTAAAGCATGTCATGTTTGGTATCCATGTACTCGGCCTAAGATCATCTTTTTTATTCCATCAAACATTTGGGCAATATAGTGTGTTTTAGTGCATTAAAATTTAAAAAAGTGTGTTTTTTCCCCCAAAAATGCGTTTGAAAAATCGCTGCGCAAATACTGTGTGAAAAAAAAATGAAACACCCACCATTTTAATCTGTAGGGCATTTGCTTTAAAAAAATATATAATGTTTGGGGGTTCAAAGTCATTTTCTTGCAAAAAAAATAATTTTTTCATGTAAACAAAAAGTGTCAGAAAGGGCTTTGTCTTCAAGTGGTTAGAAGAGTGGGTGATGTGTGACATAAGCTTCTAAATGTTGTGCATAAAATGCCAGGACAGTTCAAAACCCCCCCAAATGACCCCATTTTGGAAAGTAGACACCCCAAGCTATTTGCTGAGAGTCATGTCGAGTCCATGGAATATTTTATATTGTGACACAAGTTGCGGGAAAGAGCCAAATTTTTTTTTTTTGCACAAAGTTGTCACTAAATGATATATTGCTCAAACATGCCATGGGAATATGTGAAATTACACCCCAAAATACATTCTGTTGCTTCTCCTGAGTATGGGGATACCACATGTGTGAGACTTTTTGGGAGCCTAGCCGCGTACGGGACCCCGAAAACCAAGCACTGCCTTCAGGCTTTCTAAGGGCGTAAATTTTTGATCTCACTCTTCACTGCCTATCACAGTTTCGGAGGCCATGGAATGCCCAGGTGGCACAACCCCCCCCCAATGACCCCATTTTGGAAAGTAGACACCCCAAGCTATTTGCTGAGAGGTATAATGAGTATTTTGCAGACCTCACTTTTTGTCACAAAGTTTTGAAAATTGAAAAAAGAAAAAAAAATGTTTTTTCTTGTCTTTCTTCATTTTCAAAAACAAATGAGAGCTGCAAAATACTCACCATGCCTCTCAACAAATAGCTTGGTGTGTGTACTTTCCAAAATGGGGTTATTTGGGGGGGTTTGTGCCACCTGGGCATTCCATGGCCTCCAAAACTGTGATAGGCAGTGAAGAGTGAAATCAAAAATTTACACCCTTAGAAATCCTGAAGGCGGTGATTGGTTTTCGGGGCCCTATACGCGGCTAGGCTCCCAAAAAGTCCCACACATGTGGTATCCCCATACTCAGGAGAAGCAGCTAAATGTACCGCTAACACCCACGCACGCACCGTACACCTCCCTTAGTGGTATAGTATCTGATCGGATCAATATCTGATCCGATCAGATCTATACTAGCGTCCCCAGCAGTTTAGGGTTCCCAAAAACGCAGTGTTAGCGGGATCAGCCCAGATACCTGCTAGCACCTGCATTTTGCCCCTCAGCCCGGCCCAGCCCAGCCCACCCAAGTGCAGTATCGATCGATCACTGTCACTTACAAAACACTAAACGCATAACTGCAGCGTTCACAGAGTCAGGCCTGATCACTGCGATCGCTAACAGTTTTTTTGGTAGCGTTTTGGTGAACTGGCAAGCACCAGCAGCCTAGTACACCCCGGTCATAGTCAAACCAGCACTGCAGTAACACTTGGGGACGTGGCGAGTCCCATAAGTGCAGTTCAAGCTGGTGAGGTGGCAAGCACAAGTAGTGTCCCGCTGCCACCAAGAAGAAGACAAACACAGGCCTGTCGTGCCCATAATGCCCTTCCTGCTGCATTCGCCAATCCTAATTGGGAACCCACCACTTCTGCAGTGCCCGTACTTCCCCCATTCACATCCCCAACCAAATGCAGTCGGCTGCATGAGAGGCATTTTCTTTATGTCCTCCCGAGTACCCCTACCCAGCGAACCCCCCAAAAAAGATGTTGTGTCTGCAGCAAGCGCGGATATAGGCGTGACACCCGCTATTATTTTCCCTCCTGTCCTGACAATCCTGATTTTTGCATTCGTGAATGTTTTGAACGCTACCAATCACTAGTTGAGTATTAGCGTAGGGTACAGCATTGCACAGACTAGGCACACTTTCACAGGGTTTCCCAAGATGCCATCGCATTTTGAGAGACCCGAACCTAGAACCGGTTACAGTTATAAAAGTTAGTTAAAAAAAAGTGTAATATATATATATATATACATATATATATATATATATATATATATATATATATATATATATATATATATATATAAAAAATAGTTGTCGTTTTATTGTTCTCTCTCTCTCTATTCTCTCTCTATTGTTCTGCTCTTTTTTACTGTATTCTATTCTGCAATGTTTTATTGTTATTATGTTTTATCATGTTTGCTTTTCAGGTGTGCAATTTTTTATACTTTACCGTTTACTGTGTTTTATTGTTAACCATTTTTTTGTCTTCAGGTACGCCATTCACGACTTTGAGTGGTTATACCAGAATGATGCCTGCAAGTTTAGGTATTATCTTGGTATCATTCTTTTCAGCCAGCGGTCGGCTTTCATGTAAAAGCAATCCTAGCGGCTAATTAGCCTCTAGACTGCTTTTACAAGCCGTGGGAGGGAATGCCCCCCCCCCCACCGTCTTCCGTGTTTTTCTCTGGCTCTCCTGTCTCAACAGGGAACCTGAGAATGCAGCCGGTGATTCAGCCAGCTGACCATAGAGCTGATCAGAGACCAGAGTCGCTCCAAACATCTCTATGGTCTAAGAAACCGGAAGCTACAAGCATTTCATGACTTAGATTTCGCCGGATGTAAACAGCGCCATTGGGAAATTGGGAAAGCATTTATCACACCGATCTTGGTGTGGTCAGATGCTTTGAGGGCAGAGGAGAGATCTA
Organism: Lithobates clamitans; assembly: GCA_037952925.1. Taxonomy (NCBI): domain Eukaryota; kingdom Metazoa; phylum Chordata; class Amphibia; order Anura; family Ranidae; genus Lithobates; species Lithobates clamitans. The sequence goes on along the minus strand of JBBGZY010000178.1, from coordinate 944,606 downwards.
GGGTCTAATAGACCCCAATTTTTTTCAAAAAAGAGTACCTGTCACTACCTATTGCTATCATAGGGGATATTTACATTCCCTGAGATAACAATAAAAATGATTAAAAAAAATGAAAGGAACATTTTAAAAATAAGATAAAAAAACAAAAAAAATTAAGAAAAAAAAAAAAGCACCCCTGTCGCCCCCTGCTCTTGCGCTAAGGCGAACGCAAGCGGCGGTCTGTCGTCAAATGTAAACAGCACCATGCATGTGAGGTATCACCACGAAGGTCAGATCGAGGGCAGTAATTTTAGCAGTAGACCTCCTCTATAAATCTAAAGTGGTAACCTGTAAAGGCTTTTAAAGGCTTTTAAAAATGTATTTATTTTGTTGCCACTGCACGTTTGTGCGCAATTGTAAAGCATGTCATGTTTGGTATCCATGTACTCGGCCTAAGATCATCTTTTTTATTCCATCAAACATTTGGGCAATATAGTGTGTTTTAGTGCATTAAAATTTAAAAAAGTGTGTTTTTTCCCCCAAAAATGCGTTTGAAAAATCGCTGCGCAAATACTGTGTGAAAAAAAAATGAAACACCCACCATTTTAATCTGTAGGGCATTTGCTTTAAAAAAATATATAATGTTTGGGGGTTCAAAGTCATTTTCTTGCAAAAAAAATAATTTTTTCATGTGAACAAAAAGTGTCAGAAAGGGCTTTGTCTTCAAGTGGTTAGAAGAGTGGGTGATGTGTGACATAAGCTTCTAAATGTTGTGCATAAAATGCCAGGACAGTTCAAAACCCCCCCAAATGACCCCATTTTGGAAAGTAGACACCCCAAGCTATTTGCTGAGAGTCATGTCGAGTCCATGGAATATTTTATATTGTGACACAAGTTGCGGGAAAGAGCCAAATTTTTTTTTTTTTGCACAAAGTTGTCACTAAATGATATATTGCTCAAACATGCCATGGGAATATGTGAAATTACACCCCAAAATACATTCTGTTGCTTCTCCTGAGTATGGGGATACCACATGTGTGAGACTTTTTGGGAGCCTAGCCGCGTACGGGACCCCGAAAACCAAGCACTGCCTTCAGGCTTTCTAAGGGCGTAAATTTTTGATCTCACTCTTCACTGCCTATCACAGTTTCGGAGGCCATGGAATGCCCAGGTGGCACAACCCCCCCCCCCAATGACCCCATTTTGGAAAGTAGACACCCCAAGCTATTTGCTGAGAGGTATAATGAGTATTTTGCAGACCTCACTTTTTGTCACAAAGTTTTGAAAATTGAAAAAAGAAAAAAAAATGTTTTTTCTTGTCTTTCTTCATTTTCAAAAACAAATGAGAGCTGCAAAATACTCACCATGCCTCTCAACAAATAGCTTGGTGTGTGTACTTTCCAAAATGGGGTTATTTGGGGGGGTTTGTGCCACCTGGGCATTCCATGGCCTCCAAAACTGTGATAGGCAGTGAAGAGTGAAATCAAAAATTTACACCCTTAGAAATCCTGAAGGCGGTGATTGGTTTTCGGGGCCCTATACGCGGCTAGGCTCCCAAAAAGTCCCACACATGTGGTATCCCCATACTCAGGAGAAGCAGCTAAATGTATTTTGGGGTGCAATTCCACATATGCCCATGGCCTGTGTGTAAAATATATCATTTAGTGACAACTTTGTGCAAAAAAAAAAAAATGTGTCACTTTCCCACAACTTGTGTCAAAATATAAAATATTCCATGGACTCAACATGCCTCTCAGCAAATAGCTTGGGGTGTCTACTTTCCAAAATGGGGTAATTTGGGGGGGGGGGGGTTGTGCCATCTGGGCATTTTATGGACTTCAAAACTGTCATAGGTAGTGAGGAGTGAAATCAAAAATTTACGCCCTTAGAAATCTTGAAGGCAGTGATTGTATTTTTTTTTGTCATTATTCAATCACTTGGGACAAAAAAAAATTAATATTCAATGGGCTCAACATGCCTCTCAGCAATTTCTACTTTGCAAAATGGGGTCATTTGGGGGGGGGGTTTGTACTGCCCTGCCATTTTAGCACCTCAAGAAATGACATAGGCAGTCATAAACTAAAAGCTGTGTAAATTCCAGAAAATGTACCCTAGCTTGTAGACACTATAACTTTTGCGCAAACCAATAAATATACGCTTATTGACATTTTTTTTACCAAAGACATGTGGCCGAATACATTTTGGCCTAAATGTATGACTAAAATTGAGTTTATTGGATTTTTTTTATAACAAAAATTAGAAAATATCATTTTTTTTCAAAATTTTTGGTCTTTTTCCATTTATAGCGCAAAAAATAAAGACTGCAGAGGTGATCAAATACCATCAAAAGAAAGCTCTATTGGTGGGAAGAAAAGGACGCAAATTTTGTTTGGGTACAGCATTGCATGACCGCGCAATTAGCAGTTAAAACGACACAGTGCCAAATTGGAAAAAGTCCTCTGGTCTTTAGGCAGCCAAATGGTCCAGGGCTGAAGTGGTTAAACAAAAGAAGTGGCTTGGCATGTTCCTTGAGATGATCCAGACAGACCTGAGTAGGATCTCATGGAAGCATTTGAGCCATGACAATCTCACTCAGATAGAACGCCAAGCACTAAAAGAACTAAAGGAAGCCAAGAACATCATAATCAAAAGAAGTGATAAAGGAGGCAATGTCGTCCTAATGGATGACACTAATTATGAAACTGAGGTCAAATGCCTTTTGGGGGATACCAACACGTATCAAAAACTTGATGGGGACCCCTTCCTCAGGGTAGTACGGGAGTTGAATAGCAAATTGGAGTGGAGGCGGGACTACTGACAAAACGAGAATTTGAGTATCTGTCCATAGATGATTTCAATGTCCCCACCTTCTACTGCATTCCAAAGGTGCATAAATCCCTTGAAAAGCCACCCAGGAGCCCAATTGTCTCATAAATTCGTGGGCCTCTGGACAGGATTGGGAAGTATTTGGATTCCCTCCTTAAGGAGATGGCAGGTGAGCTCAGGTCATATGTACAAGACACATGTCATGTGCTGGTGTCAGATAAGGGTACTCACCGAGGCCGAGAATCTGAGAGCGGTAACCTCTTGCAACTAAGCGCACTCCACTCCTGGAGATGGTACAGGAAGTGAAGGGCACAAAGAGGCACGAGTCACCAGCAGGCTAGGCAGGTCTTCCGTGAAGGTCACCGGCAGGGAGACAGCTGTGCAGGACTAGAAGATGCTGAAGCTAAAGAAGGAGGATGAACAGCTGATTGAACAACAGGCCGGGGGTCTTTAGATAGACAAAAACAGTCTAGTGCAAAGGACTGTTAGCAGGTCTGTCAGCAGGCTGATGACTTAGTACTAAAGATTGATAGCAAAGTCCGTAAACAAGCCGAGGGTCAAATAAAAGGGAACTGGAAGCAAAGTCTGTGAGCAAACTAGGGGTCGAGCACTGAAGACAATAGCAAAGTCCAGGAGCAGGCTGAGGGTCAATCACTGGAGACAGGAAGCAATATCCGTAGACAGGCCGAGGGTCAAACACAGTAAGCAAGTGGAGAAGTCCGGGAGGCAAGCCGAGGGTCAGATGCAGGTGGAGATCAGAGCAGGTCAAGGTCAATCCGGGTCATAACAGGTAATCAAGAATCAGGATACAAACAGGAAACACACAGGGAGCTGAAAGACAAACCAGCAATCTGGTCATGGCACAGAGTGGCTTTTATAGGCCAGTGAGAGGCTCATGTTGGACACGCTATTGCGTACGCGTGTTCGCCGTTCCGCAGAATCGCGGAATCGGATTAGCTGTTTCACTGAATCATACACAAACATTAGCCGTTTAGCCGAATTGCGCACGCGCATTAGCCGTTTCACTGTGTTGTGCCCAGGGATGCGCCGGAGTGCCGATCTACCGCGCATGTGCGAAGGAAGGCAGCAATATTGGCGAGACTGGTACTTGCCTCTTTCCTGACAGCTGGCCAAGATTGCTGACCTTGAAATTAAGGGGGAAGCATGGTTGGTCAGCATAGACGTTGAATCACTATACACATCTATTCCGCATGAATGTGGAATTACAGCAGTCAAGAGCTCCCTAGATAAAAGCTTTCCACACTTTGGTCGCCAAAATGAATTTGTCATTGAGCTCTTGTGTTTTGCCCTCAACAACAACTTCTTCCAGTTTGCCTCATGGTTTTATCAACAGATTAAAGGTACCTCGATGGGGGCGGCATGGGCACCTGCTTATGCATGCCTCCACCTGGGCAAGTGGGAAGAGGATGAAGTCTTCTGCCGTCCGTTGTACCTCGGCCATGTGCATACATGGCATGAGGTACATCAATGATGTGTTGGTCGTATGGAGAGGCGACATCGGCACTCTCCAAAAATTCACTGACCAACTTAACACCAATGAGCGTACTATACGCCTGACCTATACCTATGATCGATCTCAACTGTCATTCTTGCATCTGATGATCGGAATGAAGAATGGAAATATCAGCACGTGTACTTACCAAAAGGAGATGGCAGCAAACACTTTGCTGCAGGCAGACAGCCATCATCCCCCTTGGCTAAAGGATGGAATCCCTACAGGACAATTTATGAGGATAAAGCGCAATTGCTCCAATGTTTCTGATCTACGGAGGGAATCCAAGGATCTGTATGTGAGATTCCGGGATCGAGGATATTCTCACAGGCAGATCCGAAATGCCAAACATAGGGCTGCGGTCAGAAGTAGAGCAAGTTTGCTCTCTATGAACCACAACAAAAAGGAACAAAAGACAATGGAACCAGGCCTGGTAAGACTGATTATGGCATATGGAGCCAATGGGACTCTGTACGCAAAATCTTAGAGAAACATTGGAATATTTTAACGAACAACAAACACCTGGCTAACATTGTGGGTGATGGACCCAAAATGGTGGCACGTAGATCAAAGAACCTGGGTGATATTCTTATTCACTGCAAGTTTACCAGACAACAGGATCCTACTTGGTTATCTGAATATCCGCGATGTAAGGATATGGTCCCCTGTACAAAATGCCAGATATGTCTCTTTGTGGATAGAACTGATGTATTTAAGGACACCATGGGGCAAAAGGAATATGAAATTAGGGACTTGATCAACTGTTCCACCACCAAAGTGGTGTATATGATTACATGCCCCTGTCCAAAAATATACATCGGTAAGACCAAAAGAGCTCTTAAGATTAGAATGGGGGAACATTTGAGAGATATCAAAAAGGAGAGGGAGAGGGTTGTGGAGAGAAGGGAGAAAAGGGAAGAGAGACCAGTGGCCAAGCACTTTGTACAGTACCACCAGGGTAAAACTGACGGACTTAAGGTAAAGGGTACTTATACCCTAAAGTTACCAGCAAGAAGGGGGACTTCAGTCGCAAAAGGAAAAATGGTGGATATATACGTTGAAGTCCCTTGCACCTTTGGGTATGAATACTGAACTAAGTATTTTTGGACCAATAAAATCTGTTCATTTCAACTTCTATGATACCCCGGTCCCTCTTCTTGTTCCCTTTTTCCTTCTTCCCTTTCTCCCCCCTCTTCCCCCCCTCCCCCCCTTTTTTCCCCATCTTTCCCCTTTCCCTCCCCCCCTTCCTCCCCCCTCTCCCTCCTCCCTTCCCTCCCCTCCTTCCCTCCCATGCCCCTCCCTTCCTTTTTCGTGTCCAGCATATTTCTTAATATATCTGTTGATGTAAGTGGCCACGGACCTTCTCTCTTTGTATTTTCCTTCTTTCTTTTCTCTTCTCTCCTTTCCTCCTGCACTCTCTAGGCCTCTTTGGCCGTATGATTTCATCCTGATCTTGTCTCCCTTTTTCCAGCGAAGACAATGATATTGTCATTTTTAATTTCATCCTTATTCTTATTCAATGGTTGGTGTTACCTTCATATATTTTTTGTGGTATTGTTTGTGGTATATGTTGTGTTTGATGATCATAGGGATTTAAGGAGGTTAAAGGCTGAAGTTATGAGCTACTGTGTAAAGTTGTTCCCCATACATTCTAGCAATTGATTGGTGTGCTCTGCTTACCAACACTACAACTCTGAAAGCTTAGACCAATGTCAGACACACAGAAAAAGATCTACCCGGGCTTAACTTTTTGCCCATCCCTGTTAAACCTATTATGAAAACAGAAGGTGGAGGGGTGACAGTACCTTGGAGCAATAAAAGGGAGAGATGTCTGCCTGCCCCTTTCACGTCCAGTTAAAGCTACGTGACATGACGTTGCGAAACGCGTCAATGTAATCACAGCTTGCAGACGCTGCTTCAGTAACCTCCAACTCTAATTGGAGACGGGGATCTTCTGAAAAGGAAAACTGAATCCTTCTAAATGGAGCTGCTAGCAGTAAGGCTATTATCTGTCATATGACACCGTCACAGCCCGAATCCACAGACCAGCTGAGTGTCAGCAAACATGCTAAACATGCAACATTTTATGATCCAGACAGCACTTGCGGTTTAATCTCCCTACAAGGTTGGAGAAGTTACCGAGCTGACGTGTTGCTGTGGAAGTGCAGGAGATCTCGACCATCATCCTTATACTAGGAAAGAGGGCGGTAATGTAACCAAAACTATCACTTGTTTACACTTGCATTTTTGCACAAATCTCTTGAAACACATGATCGGCATGACCTGGGTATGAATGCAGATTCTGCGGACAACCCGCAGTGATGAACATTGAACCACTGCTAGCTGATACACATTGATAACCAAAGGCAGGTTTAAATTACCCTCATCTACCTCATCCCGAGTAAGGCTGTTATCATTTGGCAGTAGTCATCAAAGCACTGTGTGATCATCTATTTACACTTGAATATATCCTGTTAGAGATTTTTGAACTCCACTCTGTTTATTACATTTCTGGAATAAACACATTCTCTGAATGAAATGCCTGGAGCATGCACATGCAATTATATGATTTGAAGTTTTTTCATTCCATTCTGCAAGAACTTTTAATACATTGTGGCAACTCTACAGAAAACCTACTTCCTGCTTAGCGGCTCACTTTTGGCAGCATTATTGTTATCAGATCTCCGCCACCCCGGGGGCCACACATGCACAGTACCACTTTGTAATTTGTTTAATTTGGTTTCTATTTTCTTATTGGCGTTTAGCCATAGGGGTTCTCTGCATCTGTGGTAACATAGGCGCCTGCACCGTGTGTGTTATATGTATGTCATTGTTTGTCCATTTTCTGTGCCTCTGTTTTATGCAATCTTGCACTCATTATGCCCTTTTTTTATTGATGTATGATGGACCAGCATTACTCAAGTTTCCTACCGAAATTTTAGTTCTTGGTACTTTAATAAAATTTTGGAATTTTTTACACACTCTCCCATTATTGTCCACTATATCCATAGTAGCTGTCTTTGTTCCAAGGAGATCACCTTCTCCATGATTCTCTTTGGAATCCCACTTGTTTATTTATGTTTTAAGTTAGTTTATATTAGATTCTCAAATATAACTATCATTCATATTGCTATTACAATGATGATGTCATAAAATCAAAGTGTATGCTGCGACCAGTGATTTCCTACAGTACTTGAATAATATTTTACTTGTTTCTGTTTGCCATTTTTCTTTGTGCACCATTTGTCTTCACACAGCTGACATATGCAGGAACATAAGCACACTCCTAACACCACTATAAATCATTTTTTCTTAGACATCTTTATTGCCAAAATGTGACATTCATTTTATGACAGGCAAGTATTTCAGCTTTTGTTTATTTACATACTGAACGTTCCTCATATCAGTAATTCCCAATATCAGGAATGCATTGAGATTTATACACCTTATTTATTAGCATTCACTTTACAAAGTGTATATACACATATCAAAGTTAAAAATTGTAGTATATTCACTTTGTGAATTTGTAGTATAATCTCTTTATTGCCTTGATCAAAGTTAACAATGGTATAAAAGCATATTAGTTGTTGTTTACTTAGCAGTGGTAACAATTAACTTCTATGTAATCAAAACCCTCCATCGATGTGAAAATTTACACTGGTAGTTTAAAGAAATGTATATTTCGATTCAATTACTTTTAAGTCTATTTTCAACCACAATAAATGTATTTTCTACAGAGTCCTAATGATAAGGACATTATAAATAATAGTATAAAATACTAGTACAATTAATCATGCTGGCTTTGTGATAACATTTATCTTTCTAAGTAGTCTCTATGGCAACATTTCAGGAAGCTCTCCTTTATAATAAACCTCTTAAAAATATATATTTTTTAAAGTCGTTTTTAGTACTGTGAATAATAGCCGACTAAATAAAACACTAAAACCTTCTACCCTCTATATGTGTCTATATATATATACAGTATCTCACACAAGTGAGTACACCCCTCAGATTTTTGTAAATATTTTATTATATCTTTTCATGTGACGACACTGAAGAAATTACACTTTGCTACAATGTAAAGTAGTGAGTGTACAGCTTGTATAACAGTAAAAATTTGCTGTCCCCTCAAAATAACTCATCACACAGCCATTAATGTCTAAACCGCTGTCAACAAAAGTGAGTACACCCATAAGTGAAAATGTCCAAATTGAGCCAAATTAGCCATTTTTCCTACCCGGTGTCATGTGACTTGTTAGTGTTACAAGGTCTCAGGTGTGAATGGGAAGCAGGTGAGTTAAATGTGGTGTTATCTCTGGTCACTGGAAATTGGCAAAGAGCTCTCTGAGGATCTGAAAAAAAGAATTGTTGCTCTACTTTAAGATGGCCTGGGCTATAAGAAGATTGCCAAGACCCTGAAACTGAGCTGCAGCACAGTGGCCAAGACCATAAAGCAATTAAACAGAACAGGTTCCACTCAGAACTGGCCTCGCCATGGTTGACCAAAGAAGTTGAGTGCACATGCTCAGCCTCATATCCAGAGGTTATCTTTGGGAAATAGACATATGAGTGCTGCCGGCATTGCTGCAGAGGTTGAAGGGGTGGGGGGTCAGCCTGTCAGTGCTCAGACCATACACCGCACACTGCATCAAATTGGTCTGCATGGCTATTGTCCCAGAAGGAAGCCTCTTGTAAAGATGATGCACAAAAAAGCCTGCAAACAGTTTGCTAAAGACAAGCAGACTAAGGATATGGATTACTGGAACCATGTCCTGTGGTCTGATGAGACCAAGATAAATTTATTTGGTTCAGATGGTGTCAAGTGTGTGTGGCGGCCACCAGGTGAGGAGTGCAAAGACAAGTGTGTCTTGCCTACAATCAAGCATGGTGGTCGGAGTGTCATGGTCTAGGGCTGCATGACTGCTGCCAGCACTGGGGAGCTACAGTTCATTGAGGGAACCATGAATGCCAACATGTACTGTGACATACTGAGGCAGAGCATGATCCCCTCCCTTCAGAGACTGGACCACAGGGCAGTATTCCAATATGATAACGACCCCAAAACACCTCCAAGGTGACCACTGCCTTGCTAAAGAAGCTGAGGGTAAAGGTGAATCATGTCTCCAGACCTAAACCCTATTGAGCATCTGTGGGGCATCCTCAAATGGAAGGTGGAGGAGCACATAGTCTCTAACATCCACCAGCTCTGGGATGTCGTCATGTAGAAGAGGACTCCAGTGGTAACCTGCAAAGCTCTGGTGAACTTTATGCCCAAGAGGGTTAAGGCATTGCTGGAGAACAATGGTGGCCACACAAAATATAGACACTTTGGGCCCAATTCAGACATTTGCACTTAGGGGTGTACTCACTTTTGTTGCCAGTGGTTTAGACAAATAATGGCTGTGTGTTGAACTATTTTGAGGGGACAGCAAATTTACACTGTTATACAAGCTGCACACTCACTACTTTACATTGTAACAAAGTGTCATTTCTTCAGTGTTGTCACATGAAAAGATATAATAAAGTATTTACAAAAATGTGAGGGGTGTACTCACTTTAGTGAGGTACTGTATATATATATATATATATATATATATATATATATACACAGTTGTGCTCATAAGTTTACATACCCAGGCAGAATTTATGATTTCTATTATGGGAAAAACACATATAGGAGAGCTATGCTGGGGTTGCGCACCCCAAAATAGATACTGTGGGAAAATTCCCCCAAGGGGTTTTAATGCAGCAAGATATCTAGATCGAAGTAATGGAATTATAAAAAAAAATCTTTATTAGAAAAAATTGCAAATACATGTTACAAATAAAATATAGACTCTGGTTTAGGGACACAGTACATATTCCACGATACAGCAATGCAACCATTTAGATATACAGCTTTACATTACATAATTTAACTGTATGAAACTCCAATGTGTTTCGACCTATTCAGTCATATTCTTCTTCTGGGGGATAGCTTGCTCTAAGAGAATACATTAAACATCTCAGTTTTCAGAAGACATTTTACATTGTGCACTAAATTTCATGGACACAATGATGTTATATTTACCACTGAGAGATGGAATAAATGACTTCATAACCAGAAATTTTAAAATCAGTTGAATGATCCAATGGACTCCATGATTGTCCTCTCCTCTCCAAGAAAGGAATTCAGCCGGAAAGGCCTTGCAAGAAGCTACACTTTTTTAACACCCTCAGAGAAAAAGGAAGGATGGCACCTGCAGCAAATTCCCGAATAGTAACAATGTGTCAAAGGGAGATCAAAATCATTGAACTCTTGGTAAATATCTGACTTATTTATTATTAAGGTGTACATCCACTGTAAATCTTATTATAAATATGTGTGATATTACATTACAGTTATATTTATGTCCCATAATAAATAAAATAATGTAATAATAAGTATTTAAAATGAAATGGATAATCCCCTGAATAGTGATGTTGACAAACTTAGTGCAAAGTGAACTGTGTATAGGGGGCTAGAGTGTGTGATGGTGTAAAAAAATGTGCTAAAGAAAATTCATAATTTAAATATAATTGATAGTGACACACCGCTATATGCTAGCAGGAATATGGAAACAACAACAATTTTAAGTGAATGATGTCGACTCGCTAATTATTAGCATGAATATAACCACCTCTGTGCAAACAAAATAGACCATAATGATAAAGAAAAAATGAAAATAACATAATTTACCTTGAGTGCTGATTTAACTGACTGTGAATCATTAATGTCAATGAGGTGTAATACCTGACTGCAAATATGCATGAAACTAAAAGCTCTATGAACAAAGGAGAAAGCCAAACAATAATATTAGATGTAAATTTTAATTCGGTACACTATAATGGTTACAGCCTAAACCGACTCATGGCAATTAAGGCGAAGAGCCAGTTAATCCTGCATAGGAGAGGCTGTACTTACATTGAGCCATGTATTTATGATGAACTTTCATCCAGGTCATGCAAGGGATCATGCATTGATCCCTATGCAGCCTGGTGTTTATATAATGCCTCCTATAATTATGGAGGATTGGATGATTCGGTGCAGGAGCCTCCCTCCCCTCAAGATAATGGTGTTCTGGCTGCAATGTAAGCAGCCACCACGTGGTTCCCTCTGCATCCCAGAAGGCAGTAGCCCCGAACAATGTCATCACCTCCGCCGCAAAACGTGCAATGTCATAGCGTCATAGTGTTGCACGCACACAGGAATGAATCGCGCATGATCAACGGACGCCGCCGGCAACGTAGTGCTGCCGGAAAGCCATAAGGAGCTGAAGACCATCCAAGGTAGGCTGACAGACAAACCACAAATCCACTGCATTCTACAACAAAACAAATCATAAATAGTAATGACTTGAAACATGTATTGTTAACAAACAATATGGACTTTTGATACAGTTTGTTTGATTATTGTGTATTTTTCATAGGAGGTGTGTGGTGATTCGATGTTCTCACCCATCTGCACGATTAATTACAAAAATACATTTTCTAACCATTTATATTATATTACATGCTGCAATGCAGAAAACTTGTTAGGTTTCTCCTGATGCAAAAAACTTTTGTAAAGGGAGCATATGAGATGGACTTATTCAGGCCTTAGTAAGTCATAGCCTGCAGCCTGAAGATCCATCTTTGCTCGCAATATTTTACAACACACAGATGTTAAGAAAGTTAAAAAACATGAAAAACACCACACAGCTCATATTTAAACTTGTATGTGTTAAAGGGGAGGGTGTTTAACCACCCAATGATATGTAGTGGGAAAAACACATATAGGAGAGTTATGTTGGGGCTGCGCACCTGAAATAGATACTATGGGAAAATTCCCCCAAGGGGTTTTAATGCGGCAAGATATCTATATCGAAGTAAAGGAATTATAAAAAAAATCGTAATTAGTAAAAATATCAAATACATGTTAGTATTAAAATATAGACTCTGGTTTAGGGACACGGTACATATTTCATGACACAGCAATGCAACCATATAGTGTAGATATACAGCATTACATTACATAATTTACCTGTATGAAACTCCAATGCGTTTCGACCTGGTCTTCTTCTGGGGATGGCTTGCTTAAATTAATACATTAAACATCTCAGTTTTCAGAAGACATTTTCCATTATGCACTAAATTTCATGGACACAATGATGTTATATTTGCTGCTAAGAAATGGAATACATGACCTCATATCCAGAAATTTTAAAATCAGTTGAATGATCCAATGGACTCCATGATTGTCTTTGCTTCTCCAAGAAAAATATAAAATTGGGTTCCCCTAAGTGGACTTTTAAGGCACTTTTAAGAAATTACAAGTATTAAAGGAGTATAGCAAAACATTAAAAATTACCAAATTTTATTTAAAGACAAATTGTAATAAAACATTGTGTACATTATATTCAACGAAACATATTGAAAGAATTCATTACTGTCACCACACAGTGAATTTATGAAGAGACTCTTTTCACACCCAACGCGTTTCCGGATATACAGTATTTTAGTCCTTCTTCAAGGGTGTAGAAGAGAAAAGAAAGAAAAGAGAAGTTCATATAGTATTTGGAAGTGGAGTAATTATTGGTATGTTTCGTTAAGTTGCATTAAGAACCTGAGGTTGAGATAGCATTGGACAATTAATGCTGGTGGGGTTGCTGTCCCTTTAACACCATGTTCATCATAAAGTAATATGGGAGTTATATCACTTAATAGTAACCTCTTTCAGAGGGTGTTTTCCCCCGCGTTCCACGGATGCGTATCGGCCAGAGTGGTATACTGAGGCAAAAAATGGAATCCCTTTTTCCTAGGACAAGTTTAAGTAGACCAGTCACACATCTCAGCATCCAGCATGTGCAATGCTGGATGCTGCTCATGCTGGATGCTGATATGTGTGACTGGTCTACTTAAACTTGTCCTAGGAAAAAGGGATTCCATTTTTTGCCTCAGGATACCACTCTGGCCGATACGCATCCATGTATCGGCCAGAGCAACTTAACGAAACATACCAATAATTACTCCACTTCCAAATACTATATGAACTTCTCCTTTCTTCTCTTCTACACCCCTGAAGAAGGACTAAAATACTGTATATCCCGAAACGCATTGGGTGTGAAAAGAGTCTCTTCATAACGTCACTGTGTGGTGACAGTAATGAATTTTTTCAATATGCTAATGTTTCGTTGAATATAATGTACACAATGTTTTAATACAATTTGTCTTTAAATAAAATTTGTTCATTTTTAATATTTTGCTATACTTCTTTAATACTTGTAATTTCTTAAAAGTGCCTTAAAAATCCGCTTAGGGGAACCCATCTTTATATTTATCTGTTATTGAATGTGGCACTGCTCTTTCAAACCTAGGTGGGCCTGTCACCCCCTATTTTGTTGCTTCTTCAAGAAAGGAATTTAGCCCGAAAGGGCTTGCAAGAAGCCATACTTTTTTAACACCCTCAGAGAAGAAGGAAGGACGCCACCTGCAGCAAATTCCCGAATAGTAACAATGTGTCAAAGGAAGATCAAAATCATTGAACTCTTGGTACTCTAAATATCTGACTTATTTATTATTAAGGCGTACATTTACTGTAAATCTTATTATCAATATGTATACTCATTACAGTGATATTCATGTCCTATGATAAATAAAAAAAAAAGTAATAATAAGTATTTAAAATGAATGGGATAATCCCTTAAATAGTGAGGTTATGAAAACTTAGTGCTAAGTGAACTGTGTATAGGGGCTAGACTGTGTGCTGGTGTTTAAATATAATTGATAGTGACACACCGCTATGCACTAGCATGAATATTGAATCAACAACAATTTTAAGTGAATGATGTCGACCCGCTAATTATTAGCAGGAATTTATGATTTCTTGGACATTTTTCAGAGAATACAGAGGTGACAGAAAGTATTCAGACCCTCTTAAATTTTTCACTCTTTGTTATATTGCAGCCATTTGCTAAAATCATTTAAGTTCATTTTTTTCCTCATTAATGTACACACAGCACCACATATTGACAGAAAAACACAGAATTGTTGACATTTTTGCAGATTTATTAAAAAAGAAAAACTGTAGTATCACAGTATCACATGGTCCTAAGTATTCAGACCCTTTGCTCAGTATTTAGTAGAAGCACCCTTTTGATCTAATACAGCCATGAGTCTTTTTGTGAAAGATGCAACAAGTTTTTCACACCTGGATTTGGGGATCCTCTGCCATTCCTCCTTGCAGACCCTCTCCAGTTCTTTCAGGTTGGATGGTAAACGTTGGTGGACAGCCATTTTTAGGTCTCCCCAGAGATGCTCAATTGGGTTTAAGTCATGGCTCTGGCTGGGCCATTCAAGAACAGTCATGGAGTTGTTGTGAAGCCACTCCTTTGTTATTTTAGCTGTGTGCTTAGTGTCATTGTCTTGTTGGAAGGTAAACCTTCGACCCAGTCTGAGGTCCTGAGCACTCTGGAGAAGGTTTTTGTCCAGGATTTCCCTGTACTTGGCCGCATTCATCTTTCCCTCGATTGCAACCAGTCATCCTGTCCCTGCAGCTGAAAAACACCCCCACAGCATGATTCTGCCACCACCATGCTTCACTGTTGGGACTGTATTGGACAGGTGATGAGCAGTGCCTGGTTTTCTCCACACATACCGCTTAGAATTAAGGCCAAAAAGTTCTATCTTGGTCTCATCAGACCAAAGAATCTTATTTCTCAACATCTTGGAGTCCTTCAGCTGTTTTTTAGCAAACTCCATGCGGGCTTTCATGTGTCTTGCACTGAGGAGAGGCTTCCGTTGGGCCACTCTGTCATAAAACCCCGACTGCTGGAGGGTTGCAGTGATGGTTGACTTTCTACAACCTTCACCCATCTCCCGACTGCATCCCTGTTGCTCAGCCACTGTGATCTTTGGTTTCTTCTTTACCTCTCTCACCAAGGCTCTTCTCCCCCGATAGCTCAGTTTGGCTAGACGGCCAGCTCTAGGAAGGGTTCTGGTCATCCTTAATGTCTTCAATTTAAGGATTATGGAGGCCACTGTGCTCTTAGGAATCTTTAGTGAAGCAGAATTTTTTTGTAACCTTGGCCAGATCTGTGCCTTGCCACAATTCTGTCTCTGAGCTCTTCAGACAGTTCCTTTGACCTCATGATTCTCATTTGCTCTGACATGCACTGTGAGCTGTAAGGTCTTATATAGACAGGTGTGTGGCTTTCCTAATCAGGTCCAATCAGTATAATAAAACACAGCTGGACTCAAAGGAAGGTGTAGACCCATCTCAAGGATGATCAGAAGAAATGGACAGCACCTGAGTTAAATATATGAGTGTCACAGCAAAGGGTCTGAATACTTAGGACCATGTGACATTTCAGTTTTTCTTTTTTAATAAACCTGCAAAAATGTCAACAATTCTGTGTTTTTCTGTCAATATGGGGTGCTGTGTGAACATTAATGAGGAAAAAAATGAACTGAAATGATTTTAGCAAATGGCTGCAATATAACAAAGAGTGAAAAATTTAAAGGGGTCTAAATACTTTCCATCCCTACTGTATGAATGATAACACAAAAACATTTCTTTCACTCAAGATTAGTGTTTAGCTGAAGCCAGTTATTATCACTCAACTGTGTTTATTCTTTTTAAATCATAATGGCAACAGAAACTACCCAAATGATCCTGATCAAAAGTTTACATACCCTGGTGATTTTGGCCTGATAACATGCACAAGTTGACACAAAGAGGTTTGAATGGATATTAAAGGTAACCAACCTCACCTGTGATCTGTTTGCTTGTACATAGTGTGTGTGTATAAAAGGTCAATGAGTTTCTGGACTCCTGACAGACCCTTGCATCTTTCATCCAGTGCTGCACTGATGTTTCTGGATTCTGAGCCATGGGGAAAGCAAAAGAATTGTCAAAGGATCTGTAGGAAAAGGTAGTTGAACTATATGAAACAGGAAAGGTATATAAAAAGATGTCAAAGGAATCGAGAATGCCAATCAGCAGTGTTCAAACTCTTATCAAGAAGTGGAAAATGAAGTGTTCTGTTGAAACCAAACCACTGTCAGGTAGACCAACTAAAATTTCAGCCACAACTGCCAAGAAAATTGTTCTGGATGCAAAGAAAAACCCACAAATAACTTCAGGTGATATACAGGACTCTGAAAATATGTGGTGTGGCTGTTTCAAGAAGCACAATAAGGAGGCACTTGAAGAAAGATGGACTGCATGGTCGAGTCACCAGAAGAAAGCCATTACTACGCAAATGCCATAAAGTATCCCGCTTACAATACGACAAACAGCACAGAGACAAGCCTCAAACCTTCTGGTACAAAATCATTTGGAGTGATGAGACCAAAATTGAGCTTTTTGGCCAAAACCATAAACGCTACATTTGGAGAGGGGTCAACAAGGCCTATGATGAAAGGTACACCATTCCTACTGTGAAACACAGAGGTGGAGCACTGATGTTTTTGGGATGTGTGAGCTACAAAGGCACAGGAAATTTGGTCAAAATGGATGGCAAGATGAATGCAGTATGTCATCAAAAAAATACTGGAGGAACATTTGCCTTCATCAGCCAGGAAGCTGCACATGGGACGTACTTGAACATTTCAACATGACCATGATCCAAAACACAAGGTCAAGTTGACCTGTCATTGGCTACAGCAGAATAAAGTGAAGGTTTGGAGTGGCCATCTCAGTCTCCTGACCTCAATATCATTGAGCCACTCTGGGGAGATCTCCCTCACAGAAACGTACAGTTCATGCAAGACAGTCCAAGAATTTACAGGAACTGGAGGCTTTTTGCCAAGTGGAATGGGCAGCTTTACCATCCTAGAAGATAAAGAGCCTCATCCACAAATACCACAAAAGACTTCAAGCTGTCATTGATGTTAAAGGGGGTAATACACGATATTAAGAAGTGGGGTATGTAAACTTTTGATCAGGGTAATTTGGGGAGTTTCTGTTACCATTATGATTTAAAAAGAGTAAACACAGTCGATGGATAATAAATGGCTTTAGCCAAACACTAACCATGAGTGAAAGAAAAGTTTTTGTGTTATCATTCATATTCTCTGAAAAATGGCCAAGAAATCATAAATTCTGCCGGGGTAAATAAACTTATGAGCACAACTGTATACAGTATATACAGTGCCTTGAAAAAGTATTCATACCCCTTGAAATTTTCCACATTTTGTCATGTTACAACCAAAAATGTAAATAAAGAATTTAAATATATCTGCGCTTGGAACCCTAAATGAATAAGCAGCTGTACACTATAACCCAGATGCCAGGCACATCAAACATACATAAACAAAATGCAGCGCTCAATAGTAGATATGAGCCGAACACCCCCCCACGGTTCGGTTCGCACCAGAACCTGCCCCAGAACGGACTGAAAATTTGCACGAACGTTAGAACCCCATTGATGTCTATGGGACTCAATGTTCTAAATCAAAAGTGCTCATTTTAAAGGCTAATTTGCATGGTATTGTCCTAAAAAGGGTTTGGGGACCCGGGTCCTGCCCCAGCGGACATTTAACAATGCAAAAAAAACTTTTAAAAACGGTTGTTTTTTCGGGAGCAGTGATTTTAATGATGCTTAAAGTAAAAAAAAAGTGAAATATTCCTTTAAATATCGTACCTGGGGAGTGTCTATAGTATGCCTGTAAAGTGGCGCGTGTTTCCCGTGCTTAGAACAGTCCCTGCACAAAATGTAATTTTTAAAACTGCTTGCGGGTTTAATGTAATGTCGGGTCCTGGCAATATGGATGAAAATCAGTGAGACAAATGGCATGGGTACCCCCCAGTCCATTACCAGGCCCTTTGGGTCTTGTATGGATATTAAGGGGAACCCCGCACCCAAATTAAAAAAAGGAAAGGTGTGGAGCCACCAGGCCCTATATACTCTGAACAGCAGTATACAGGCGGTGCAAACAAGACAGGGACTGCAGGTTTGTTGTCAAGTAGAATCTGTTTGTAATTTTGAACAGGTACATTTTTAACGTGTTTAGCTCCAGCCAAAAAATCTTTTTTAAGCTTTTTGGAAAACATAGGGAAGGGTTATTACCCCTGTGACATTTGTTTTGCTGTCTGTGCTCCTCTTCAGAAGATTTAACCTCAGTTTTTGTCCCAATGACAAATGTTTTTTGAAAATTTGCGTTTTTTTGTGAAACAAGGATTGGTGATAAAGCATTAGCACCTTGAGGCGATTCAGTTCGCATTTGTAGCGCTTTATAAATCATTCATTCATTCATTCATTCATTCATTAGTGGAAAGGAGAAATGTTTTTCTCATATTAACTCTTACAGGAGAGAATTTCCCTTCCTAGGGGTAGATTTCATCTCACTTCCTGTTGTCTCCTTCCGTTTGCAAGTAGGAGTCGTTTGTAAGTTGGACGTTTGAAAGTAGGGGCCTGCCCTATATACTCTGCAGAAATTGGGGCCTTAGGTGTTGTTGTGGCCAGAAACACTGTAAGCCCTCACAGGGCCCTGCTGTGAAATATTAGATCAAGAATTGTAATTACATGCCCCTGTTGAACAGGGGCAGAAAAATTGGGCCTTTGGTGGTGGTGGTGGTGCTGGTGCCACAACACTGTAAGTCCTCACTCGCTCTTGGTGGGCACAGAAATGGGCCCTGCTGTGAAATATTAGATCAAGAATTGTAATTACATGCCCCTGTTGAATGGGGGCTGAAAAATTGGGCCTTTGGTGGTGGTGGTGCCACAACACTGTAAGTCCTCACTCGCTCTTGGTGGGCACAGAAACGGGCCCTGCTGTGAAATATTAGATCAAGAATTGTAATTACATGCCCCTGTTGAACAGGGGATGAAAAATTGGGCCTTAGGCACTGGTGCTGGTGCCACAACACTGCAAGCCCTCACAGATACTCTAGTTGGAACACAGGAACGTGCCCTGCTGCAAAGTATTGCATCAAAAATTTTAATGACATGCCCCTGTTAAACAGGGGCTGAAAAATTAGGCCTTAGGCACTGGTGCTGGTGCCACAACACTGCAACCCCTCACAGATACTCTAGTTGGAACGCAGGAACGAGCCCTACTGCAAACTATTGCATCAACAATTGTAATTACATGCCCCTGTTAAACAGGGGCTGAAAAATTGGGCCTTAGGCACTGCTGACGGCGCCCAGAACCAAAAATGTTCTTACAAGCGATCATTAGGGATGAGCCGAACACCCCCCGGTTCGGTTCGCACCAGAACCTGCGAACGGACCGAAAGTTCGCACCAACGTTAGAACCCCATTGACGTCTATGGGACTCGAACGTTCGAAATCAAAAGTGCTCATTTTAAAGGCTAATTTGCATGGTATTGTCCTAAAAAGGGTTTGGGGACCCGGGTCCTACCCCAGGGGACATGTATCAATGCAAAAAAAACTTTTAAAAACGGCCGTTTTTTCGGGAGCAGTGATTTTAATGATGCTTAAAGTAAAAAAAAAAAAGTGAAATATTCCTTTAAATATCGTACCTGGGGGGTGTCTATAGTATGCCTGTAAAGTGACGCGTGTTTCCCGTGTTTAGAACAGTCCCTGCACCAAATGTCATTTTTATAGGAAAAAATCTCACTTAAAACTGCTTGCGGGTTTAATGTCATGTCGGGTCATGGCAATATGGATGAAAATCAGTGAGACAAACGGCATGGGTACCCCCCAGTCCACTACCAGGCCCTTTGGGTCTTGTATGGATATTAAGGGGAACCCCGCACCCAAATTAAAATAAGGAAAGGCCCTATATACTCTGAACAGCAGTATACAGGCGGTGCAAACAAGACAGGGACTGTAGGTTTGTTGTTAAGTAGAATCTCTTTGTAATTTTGAACGGGTACATTTTTAACGCGTTTAGCTCCAGCCAAAAAATCTTTTTTAAGCTTTTTGGAAAACATAGGGAAGGGTTATCACCCCTGTGACATTTGTTTTGCTGTCTTTCCTCCTCTTCAGAAGATTTCACCTCACTTTTTGTCCCAATGAAAAATGTTTTTTGAAAATTTGGGTTTTTTGTGGAACAAGGATTGGAAAGCATCAGTGGAAAGGAGAAATTGTTTTCCCATATTAACTCTTACAGGAGAGAATTTCCCTTCCTAGGGGTAGATTTCATCTCACTTCCTGTTGTCTCCTTCCGTTTGCAAGTAGGAGTCGTTTGTAAGTTAGATGTTTGAAAGTAGGGTCCTGCCCTATATACTCAGCAGAAATTTGGGCCTTAGGTGTTGCTGTGGCCACAACACTGTAAGCCCTCACAGGGCCCTGCTGTGAAATATTAGATAAAGAATTGTAATTACATGCCCCTGTTGAACAGGAGCTGAAAAATTAGGCCTTAGGCACTGGTGCTGGTGCCACAACACTGCAACCCCTCACAGACACTCTAGTTGGAACGCAGGAACGAGCCCTGCTGCAAAGTATTGCATCAAAAATTGTAATTACACGCCCCTGTTAGACAGGGGCAGAAAAATTGGGCCTTAGGCACTGGTGCTGGTGCCACAACACTGCAACCCCTCACAGACACTCTAGTTGGAATGCAGGAACGAGCCCTGCTGCAAAGTATTACATCAAAAATTGTAATTACACGCCCCTGTTAAACAGGGGCTGAAAAATTGTGCCTTAGGCACTGGTGGTGGCGCCCAGAACCAAAAATGTTCTTACAAGCTATCAGCGTGATGATTGAGGAGGAAGAGGATAATTACTCAGGGATAGTCACTCAGCATCAGCATAGGCAGTCTTTGAAGGGATCTGAGATTTCAAAAAAAATTATTCGGTTACATCAGCATCAGGTGCTTGGTAGCTGGTGGTGATCCAAGACTGATTCATTTTTATGAAGGTCAGCCGATCGACCGAGTCGGTGGACAGACGCACCCTGTGATCGGTTACCACACCTCCAGCAGCACTGAATGTGCATTCCGAAAGAACGCTGGATGCAGGACAGGCCAGTAGCTCAATTGCATACTGTGCAAGCTCTGGCCAGTGATCCATCCTCAAGACCCAGTAACCCAGAGGATTTTCGGTGGGAAAGGTGTCCAAGTCTGATCTTGCCCCTAGGTATTCCTGCACCATGTAAAACAGACCCTGGCGATGGTTGCTGGAACCGATCATACCTTGGGGCTGCGGACCAAAAAATTGTCTGAACGCATCGGTCAGACGGCCACCTTCTCCACCGCTCCTTCTTTGACTGACCGAAGCCTCAGCAACACGTTGTCCAGATACAGGAGTTTGTAACCTCCCAGTCTCTGGGAACGCATTGCACAGACCTTTCTGCAAGGCCTCCCAAAGATGTTTCATCCTCTGCTCCCTCTGCGATGGCAAGATAAGGTCCGCAACCTTACCCTTGTAACGTGGATCAAGGAGGGTTGCCAGCCAGTATTGGTCCTTCTCCTTGACACCACGAATACGAGGATCCTTACACAGGCTTTGCAGGATCAGGGAGGCCATGCAGCGTAGGTTTGCTGAGGCATTCGGTCCGGAGTCCTCTGGGTCACTAAGGACGACAACGTCCGCAGCCACCTCCTCCCAGCCACGTACAAGTCCATGTGTTTCTCGGGACTGATCCCTTAAAGACTGCTGCTGATGCTGAGTGCCAGGCTCCACCTCCATACTGACACAATCTTCCTCCTCCTCCTCCTCCTCCTCCTCGTCCTCTTCCTGTGTGATCGGCGGGCACGCAGGAACACTGTCTGGATAAAGGGGGCCTTGAGAGCTAAGGAAGTCCTCCTCTTCCTGCCTCTGTTCTGCCTCAAGTGCCCTGTCCATTATTCCACGCAGCGTGTGCTCCAACAGGTGGACAAGGGGGACAGTGTCACTGATGCATGCACTGTCACTGCTCACCATCCTCGTGGCCTCCTCGAATGGTGACAGGACAGTGCATGCATCCCTGATCATGGCCCACTGGCGTGGGGAAAAAAAACCAAGCTCCCCTGACCCTGTCCTGGTGCCATAGTCGCACAGGTACTCATTGATGGCCCTCTGCTGTGTGTGCAGCCGCTGCAGCATGGCCAACGTTGAGTTCCACCTGGTGGGCATGTCACAGATTAGGCGGTTCTTGGGCAGGTTAAACTCCTTTTGGAGGTCCGTCAGCCGAGCACTGGCATTATATGACCGGCGGAAATGCACACAGACTTTCCTGGCCTGCCTCAGGACATCCTGTAAGCCCGGGTACCTGCCCAAGAACCGCTGCATCACCAAGTTAAGGACGTGAGCCAAACAGGGCACATGGGTCATTTGTCCCTGTCGGAAGGCAGGGAGGAGGTTGGTGCCATTGTCGCAAACCACCATTCCTGCCTTAAGTTGGCGTGGCGTCAACCACCTCTGAACCTGCCCCTGCAGAGCTGACAGAACCTCTGCCCCAGTGTGGCTCCTGTCCCCCAAGCACACCAGCTCAAGCACCGCATGGCATCTTTTGGCCTGCGTACTTGCGTAGCCCCTTGAACGACTACGGAGCACCGCTGGTTCCGAGGAAGAGGCCATGGAGGAAGAAGAAGAGGAGGGGGTGGAGGAGAGAGGTGTGTCACAATCAGCATTTTGGAGGCGTGGTGGCGGAACAACCTCCAACACTACTGCACCTTGTCCTGCATCCTTCCCAGCTGCCAGCAGAGTCACCCAATGTGCCGTGAAACTTAGGTAACGTCCCTGTCCATGCCTGCTGGACCATGAGTCAGCGGTAATATGCACCTTACCGCTGACCGCCCTGTCCAGCGAGGCATGGACATTGCCTTCCACATGCCGGTAGAGAGCCGGAATCCCCTTCCGTGAGAAAAAGTGGCGTTTGGGTACCTGCCACTGAGGAACCGCACATTCCACAAACTCACGGAAGGGGGCAGAGTCTACCAACTGAAAAGGCAGCAGTTGAAGTGCTAGCAATTTTGCCAAGCTAGCATTCAACCGCTGGGCATGTGGATGGCTGGGAGCAAACTTCTTTCGGCGGTGCAGCAGCTGGGGCAGGGAAATTTGCCTGGTACAATCTGACGTCGGTGTACCAAAAGCAGATTGCCCACAAGTACTTGGCTGTGACACACCTAATTCTACACCTTCATTCCTCTCACTGCAGGTCTCAGAGAGGACTGGAGGTCTAGTGGGGTTGGAAATCTCAACAGATGAGAAGCAAGGAGAGATCCTCTTTGTTCTTTGGTGTGGGTCTTTTAGATACGCTTGCCAACGAACTGCATGGCAGGTCAACATATGTCTGGTCAAGCATGTGGTACCCAAGCGGGAGATGTTTTGGCCACGTGAGATACGCTTGAGACATATGTTGCAAATAGCAGCGGTGCGATCTGATGCACTCGTCTCAAAAAAGGCCCACACCAAAGAACTTTTTGAATAATGCGCAGAGACTGCAGCGCCCTGCACATGTGGAGCTTTGGGGTGTGATGCAGTCAATGTGCTGCCCTTAGGCTGGCCCCTGGAGGGCATCCTGCCTCGTTGGTGATGTGCCGCCTCCTCCTCCTCCCCTCTCCTATCAGGCACCCACGTTGAGTCAGTGACCTCATCATCCCCTCCCTCCTCATCACTGGAGCAAACCTGGCAGTATGCTGCAGCAGGGGGAGCATGACTGCCAGATTGCTGTCCTTCTTGGGCACCCCCTCTGTCCGTGCTCATGTTACTGCCTTCATCGAGCTCAGTATCATCATCAGAGCCTTCCAAACGCTGGGCATCCTCCTGGAGCATGTACCCAACACTGTGGTCAAACAGTTCGAGGGAATCCTCATGAGGACATGGTGGAGCTAGGGAAGGAGTCACTGATGACATTGAGCTGAGGGAAGAGGCCGCTGCTTTGCCAGACAAAGCACCCTGGGCATGGGTGAGAGAGGATGAGGAGGATGGGGACGGCTTGGTCATCCACTCGACCAAGTCTTCCGCATGTTGCGGCTCAACGCGGCCAGCTGCCGAAAAAAAGGCCAAGCGTGTCCCATGGCCACGTGCTGATGAGGATGCACCGTCTCCACGACCAGCACTGGACACAGAGCCTGCTTGCCCTCTCTTATTGGCTTGTGACTGTCTGCCTCTCCTTCTTGGCCTTCCAGACATACTAATGGCCTGTAGCTGCACTAAGCTGGGATAGAACACCTGTAATTTTCTTCAGGTAGCTTTATATACTGTAACCAGACAAGCCTGCCTGTCAATAGGAAGATAACAGGAACGGATCTAGCTGAACACTGTGAGCAGGACGCACTGTACTAAATGTAAATAGTCTAGCTGCCTGACCGTGGTACTAATAGGATCAAATAGAACACCAGTAATTTTCTTCAGGTAGCTTTATATACTGTAACCAGACAAGCCTGCCTGTCAGTAGGAAGATAACAGGAACGGATCTAGCTGAACACTGTGAGCAGGACGCACTGTACTAAATGTAAATAGTCTAGCTGCCTGACCATGGTACTAATAGGGTCAAATAGAACACCAGTAATTTTCTTCAGGTAGCTTTATATACTGTAACCAGACAAGCCTGCCTGTCAGTAGGAAGATAACAGGAACGGATCTAGCTGAACACTGTGAGCAGGACGCACTGTACTAAATGTAAATAGTCTAGCTGCCTGACCGTGGTACTAATAGGATCAAATAGAACACCAGTAATTTTCTTCAGGTAGCTTTATATACTGTAACCAGACAAGCCTGCCTGTCAGTAGGAAGATAACAGGAACGGATCTAGCTGAACACTGTGAGCAGGACGCACTGTACTAAATGTAAATAGTCTAGCTGCCTGACCGTGGTACTAATAGGGTCAAATAGAACACAAGTAATTTTCTTCAGGTAGCTTTATATACTGTAACCAGACAAGCCTGCCTGTCAGTAGGAAGATAACAGGAACGGATCTAGCTGAACACTGTGAGCAGGACGCACTGTACTAAATGTAAATAGTCTAGCTGCCTGACAGTGGTACTAATAGGATCAAATAGAACACCAGTAATTTTCTTCAGGTAGCTTTATATACTGTAACCAGACAAGCCTGCCTGTCAGTAGGAAGATAACAGGAACGGATCTAGCTGAACACTGTGAGCAGGACGCACTGTACTAAATGTAAATAGTCTAGCTGCCTGACCGTGGTACTAATAGGATCAAATAGAACACCAGTAATTTTCTTCAGGTAGCTTTATATACTGTAACCAGACAAGCCTGCCTGTCAGTAGGAAGATAACAGGAACGGATCTAGCTGAACACTGTGAGCAGGACGCACTGTACTAAATGTAAATAGTCTAGCTGCCTGACCGTGGTACTAATAGGATCAAATAGAACACCAGTAATTTTCTTCAGGTAGCTTTATATACAGTAACCAGACAAGCCTGCCTGTCAGTAGGAAGATAACAGGAACGGATCTAGCTGAACACTGTGAGCAGGACGCACTGTACTAAATGTAAATAGTCTAGCTGCCTGACCGTGGTACTAATAGGATCAAATAGAACACCAGTAATTTTCTTCAGGTAGCTTTATATACTGTAACCAGACAAGCCTGCCTGTCAGTAGGAAGATAACAGGAACAGATCTAGCCGAACACTGTGAGCAGGACGCACTGCACTAAATGTAAATAGTCTAGAAGATAACAGGAACGGATCTAGCTGAACACTGTGAGCAGGACGCACTGCACTAAATGTAAATAGTCTAGAAGATAACAGGAACGGATCTAGCTGAACACTGTGAGCAGGACGCACTGTACTAAATGTAAATAGTCTAGCTGCCAGACCGTGGTACTAATAGGATCAAATAGAACACCAGTAATTTTCTTCAGGTAGCTTTATATACTGTAACCAGACAAGCCTGCCTGTCAGTAGGAAGATAACAGGAACGGATCTAGCTGAACACTGTGAGCAGGACGCACTGCACTAAATGTAAATAGTCTAGAAGATAACAGGAACGGATCTAGCTGAACACTGTGAGCAGGACGCACTGCACTAAATGTAAATAGTCTAGAAGAAAACAGGAACGGATCTAGCTAAACTGAATACAGTGTATATATATATATATGCAACACCTGGGATGCATATATATATACACAATACACTGTAAGTGCAGCTAACTGACTGACTGTTCTGCCTAATCTATCTAACTCAAATCAAATGACACTGTCTGTCTCTCTCTCTCTCTCAATGAACGCCAGAACACACACTACACAGGGCCGCCGTGCAGGCGGCCTTATATAGTGTGGGGCGTGTACTAAATCCCCTGAGCCATAATTGGCCAAAGCCTCCTTGGCTTTGGCCAATTATGGCTCTCTGTTCAGGCGGCGCTGTGATTGGCCAAGCATGCGGGTCATAGTGCATGCTTGGCCAATCATCAGGAAGCAATGCACTGCGATGCTGCAGTGAATTATGGGCCGTGGCGCGCCACATGAATTTGGCGCGAACGGCCCATATCGTTCGCAATTCGGCGAACGGCGAACAGCCGATGTTCGAGTCGAACATGGGTTCGACTCGAACACGAAGCTCATCCCTAGTGATCATTGAGGAGGAAGAGGATAATTACTCAGGATAGTTACTCAGCATCAGCTTAGGCAGTCTTTGAAGGGATCTGAGATTTCAAAAAAAATTATTCGGTTACATCAGCATCAGGTGCATGGTAGCTGGTGGTGATCCAAGACTGATTCATTTTTATGAAGGTCAGTCGATCGATCGAGTCGGTGGACAGATGCACCCTGTGATCGGTTACAAAGCCTCCAGCAGCACTGAATGTGCGTTCCGAAAGAACGCTGGATGCAGGACAGGCCAGTAGCTCAATTGCATACTGTGCAAGTTCTGGCCAGTGATCCATCCTTAAGACCCAGTAACCCAGAGGATTTTCGGTGGGAAAGGTGTCCAAGTCAGATCTTGCCCCTAAGTATTCCTGCACCATGTAAAACAGACGCTGGCGATGGTTGCTGGAACCGATCATACCTTGGGGCTGCGGACCAAAAAATTGTCTGAACGCATCGGTCAGACGGCCACCTTCTCCACCGCTCCGTCTTTGACTGACCGAAGCCTCAGCAACACGTTGTCCAGAAACAGGAGTTTGTAACCTCCCAGTCTCTGGGAACGCGTTGCACAAACCTTTCTGCAAGGCCTCCCAAAGATTTTTCATCCTCTGCTCCCTCTGCGACAGCAAGATAAGGTCCGCAACCTTACCAGCCAGTATTGGTCCTTCTCCTTGGTATCACGAATACGAGGATCCTTACGCAGGCTTTGCAGGATCAGGGAGGCCATGCAGCGTAGGTTTGCTGAGGCATTCGGTCCGGTGTCCTCTGGGTCACTAAGGACGACATGGTCCGCAGCCACCTCCTCCCAGCCACGTACAAGTCCATGTGTTTCTTGGGACTGATCCCTTAGAGACTGCTGCTGATGCTGAGTGCCAGGCTCCACCTCCATACTGACACAATCCTCCTCCTCATCCTCTTCCTGTGTGATCAGCGGGCACACAGGAACACTGGATAAAGGGGGCCTTGAGAGCTAAGGAAGTCCTCCTCTTTCTGCCTCTGTTCTGCCTCAAGTGCCCTGTCCATTATTCCACGCAGCGTGTGCTCCAACAGGTGGACAAGGGGGACAGTGTCACTGATGCATGCACTGTCACTGCTCACCAACCTCGTGGCCTCCTCAAATGGTGATAGGACAGTGCATGCATCCCTGATCATGGCCCACTGGCGTGGGGAAAAAAAACAAGCTCCCCTGACCCTGTCCTGGTGCCATAGTCGCACAGGTACACATTGATGGCCCTCTGCTGCGTGTGCAGCCGCTGCAGCATGGCCAACGTTGAGTTCCACCTGGTGGGCATGTCACAGATTAGGCGATTCTTGAGCAGGTTAAACTCCTTTTGGAGGTCCACCAGCTGAGCACTGGCATTATATGACCGGCGGAAATGCACACAGACTTTCCTGGCCTGCCTCAGGACATCCTGTACACATGGGTTATTTGTCCCTGTCGGAGGGCAGAGAGGAGGTTGGTGCCATTGTTGCAAACCACCAATCCTTCCTTAAGTTGGCGTGGCGTCAACCACCTCTGAACCTGCCCCTGCAGAGCTGACAGAACCTCTGCCCCAGTGTGGCTCCTGTCCCCCAAGCACACCAGCTCAAGCACCGCATGGCATCTTTTGGCATGCGTACATGCGTAGCCCCTTGAACGCCTACGGAGCACCGCTGGTTCCGAGGAAAAAGCACAGGAAGAGGCCATGGAGGAAGAAGAAGAGGAGGGGGTGGAGGAGAGAGGTGTTTCACAATCATTAATAGTGGCATTTTGGAGGCATGGTGGCGGAACAACCTCCAACACTACTGCACCTTGTCCTGCATCCTTCCCAGCTTCCAGCAGAGTCACCCAATGCGCCGTGAAACTTAGGTAACGTCCCTGTCCATGCCTGCTGGACCATGAGTCAGCGGTAATATGCACTTTACCACTGACCGCCCTGTCCAGCGAGGCATGGACATTGCCTTCCACATGCCAGTAGAGAGCCGGAATCGCCTTCCGTGAGAAAAAGTGGCGTTTGGATACCTGCCACTGAGGAACCGCACATTCCACAAACTCACGGAAGGGGGCAGAGTCTACCAACTGAAAAGGCAGCAGTTGAAGTGCTAGCAATTTTGCCAAGCTAGCATTCAACCGCTGGGCATGTGGATGGCTGGGAGCAAACTTGTTTCGGCGGTGCAGCAGCTGGGGCAGGGAAATTTGCCTGGTACAATCTGACGTCGGTGTACCAAAAGCAGATTGCCCACAAGTACTTGGCTGTGACACACCTAATTCTACACCTTCATTCCTCTCAGTGCAGGTCTCAGAGAGGACTGAAGGTATAGTGGGGTGGGAGATCTCAGCTGATGAGGAGCAAGGAGAGGTCCTCTTGTTCTTTGGTGTGGGTCTTTTAGATACGCTTGCCAACGAACTGCATGGCAGGTCAACTCATGTCTGGTCAAGCATGTGGTACCCAAGTGGGAGATGTTTTGGCCACGCGAGATACGCTTGAGACATATGTTGCAAATAGCAGCGGTGCGATCTGATGCACTTGTCTCAAAAAAGGCCCACATCAAAGAACTTTTTGAATAATGCGCAGAGACTGCAGCGCCCTGCACATGTGGAGCTTTGGGGTGTGATGCAGTCAGTGTGCTGCCCTTAGGCTGGCCCCTGGAGGGCATCCTGCCTCGTTGGTGATGTTTTACCTCCTCCTCCTCCTCCCCTCTCCTATCAGGCACCCACGTTGAGTCAGTGACCTCATCATCCCCTCCCTCCTCATCACTGGAGCAAACCTGGCAGTATGCTGCAGCAGGGGGAGCATGACTGCCAGATTGCTGTCCTTCTTGGGCACTCCCTCTGTCCATGCTCACGTTACTGCCTTCATCTAGCTCAGTATCATCATCAGAGCCTTCCAAACGCTAGGCATCCTCCTGGAGCATGTACCCAACACTGTGGTCAAACAGTTTGAGGGACTCCTCAGGAGAACATGGTGGGGCTAGGGAAGGAGTCACTGATGACATTGAGCCCAGGGAAGAGGCAGCTGCTTTTCCAGACAAAGTACCCTGAGCATGGGTGAGAGAGGATGAGGAGGATGAGGACGGCTTGGTCATCCACTCGACCAAGTCTTCCGCATGTTGCGGCTCAACATGGCCAGCTGCCAAAAAAAAGGCCAAGCGTGTCCCACGGCCAAGTGCTGATGAGGATGCACCGTCTCCACGACCAGCACTAGACACAGAGCCTGCTTGCCCTCTTTTATTGGCTTGTGACTGTCTGCCTCTCCTTGTTGGCCTTCCAGACATACTAATAGCCTGTAGCTGCACTAAGCTGGGATATATATATATATATATATATATATATATATATATATATATATATATATATATATATATTGATACTACAGCTAGCAAAATCAACTGCCTGCCTGTAGTATGAGAACACCACCAACCTTCTATAGGTAGCTTTAGGTGAACACTGTGCAGAGCTCGCCAAAAACTAACTTGCAGCTTATTTAGCTGCCTGCGGTAGTGATAGGATCAGGAAAACACCACCAACCTTCTACAGGTAGCTTTAGCTGAACACTGTTCAGAGCTCGCAAAAAAATAACTTGTAGGTTTAGCTGAACACTGTGCAGAGGTCTCACTACACTAACTTGTAGTTTTAGCTGAACACTGTGAGCAGGACGCACTACACTAACTTGTAGCTTTAGCTGAACACTGTGCAGAGGTCTCACTACACTAACTTGTAGTTTTAGCTGAACACTGTGAGCAGGACGCACTACATTAACTGTAAATAGTCTAGCTGCCTGACTGTGGTACTAGTAGGATCAAAAGAACACCAGCAATTTTCTTTAGGTAGCTGTAAATACTGTAACAAGACAAGCCTACCTGTCAGTAGGAAGATTAACAGGAACAGATCTAGCTAAACTGACTACAGTGTATATATATATATATATATATATATATATATATATATATATATACCGTATATACTCGAGTATAAGTCGAATTTTTCAGCACATTTTTTTGTGCTGAAAGTGTCCCCCTCGACTTATACTGGAGTCAAGCACTTTTCTGCAGCAAAAAATTTCATTTTCCGAATCGATTTTGGGGCCCCGTATCACAGGGCCACTTGGTGCTAGAAACCCCAAATTTGGTATGCAAACCTAGTGGACCTAGTACCACAACATATCCAAAGCTAAAGTTCCTAGCACTAAGTGGTCCCGAGATACGGGGCCCCAAAATCGGTTCGGAAAATGTCATTCTCTTCTGCATTAAAGTGCTTGACATTTTCTGAACTGATTTTTGGGGCCCTGTATCTCGGGGCCACTTGGTGCTAGAAACCCCAGCTTTGGAAATATTATGGTGCTAGTTCCACTGGGTTTCCACACCAAATTTGGGGTTCTTAGCACTAGGTGGCCCCGAGATACGGGGCCCCAAATTCAATCAACTGTGTCTATCTGCAGCAATGTCATTTCGGGACCCTTTGGGTTCAGAGACCCCAAATTTTGGCTGCAGCTAGGGGGCATCTAGGAACCCTTAACTACCGAGTTTGAAGTTCAGGGGACCTATGGCTGCAAATGGGCACAGTGAGGCATGCAAATGGGCACAGTGATGCTGCAAATGGGCATTGTTGACCCTCTTTTCCACTTACAGTATCTGTGCATTTCTCACCCTCGTCTTATACTCGGGTCAATAAGTTTTTCCCATTTTTTTTGTGTTAAATTAGGGCCTGGACTTATACTCGGAACGACTTATACTCGAGTATATACGGTATATATGCAACACCTAGGATGCATATATATACACAATACACTGTAAGTGCAGCTAACTCACTGACTGTCCTGCCTAATCTAGCTAACTCAAATGAAGTGACACTGTCTCTCTCTCTCTGTAAGCACGCCGGAACACACTACACAGGGCCGCCAATCTAAACCCCCTGAGCCATAATTGGCCACAGCCACACTGGCTTTGGCCAATTACAGCTCTCTCTGCTGACGGCGCTGTGATTGGCCAAGCATGCGGGTCATAGTGCATGCTTGGCCAATCATCAGCCAGCAATGCACTGCGAATGCACACAAATGCACACGAATTTGGCGCGAACGGCACATATCGTTCCCAATTCGGCGAACGATCGAACAGCCGATGTTCGAGTCGAATATGGGTTTGACTCGAACACGAAGCTCATCCCTACTCAATAGCAAATAAATACATACAATTAAAATGCAAATGCTCTGCAAATAAAGTGCATAGACCAAACAATCAAAAAAGATGATCAAACTGGAATTCATAAATAAAAGTGCAAATGCTGTGAAATAAAAGGGAAAATGGTCAAACTAAAGTCCATAATTAAAGTCCCATAAGAAAATCCACAAATCCTTATCTAGGGATATAGGAGCCATGCTGAATGTATATATTAGAAGACCACCAATGTGACACCAACCACACGATAAACCTAGAGGCTTAGCAGAAAGCCAGCGACCACCCTTACTCGGGGGGGTCAGAAAATGCTCAATCCGATCACAGATTCACTCTATAGTGGCCCCGGTGTTCTAAGATAACCACGGATGGTGAATTACAGGAGACTCACAAACACAGCAGGAGGCAGCATCCAAAAAGCGGTGATCAGTGGCTGGAGTATATGCAAAATATAAAACTCCACATAGCGCAATACTGTAGATATCCTCACATTTATTAAAAAGCAAGTGCACCTACATTAAAATATCAGTAATGAGCGTGTACACAAGTCATATCCCAGACTGGTCACTTTTCCCACATGTAAAATGTCCAAACATCAAACGCGCATGCGCAGTAGCATGTGTACATAGCTACTACCAACGCATTTTGTCATATGTAACGTCATCAAGGGTACGCACACACGCTAAA
The DNA here is from genome assembly GCA_037952925.1 of Lithobates clamitans. Lineage (NCBI taxonomy): Eukaryota > Metazoa > Chordata > Amphibia > Anura > Ranidae > Lithobates > Lithobates clamitans. Next base: position 912,010 of record JBBGZY010000178.1, on the reverse strand, counting down.
GCAACACTATATATACACTTATTGAGAGATGAGGAAGTGTTCCCATTGGGTGAGTGCCACAATCCACTTCACCATTTGTCAGAGCCAATGTCAATCACCCTTAATACTTAATGAACCAAGGGAATTCATTAAATAGCACCATCTTGTGGACAATTTTGAAAACAACACTGAACGATTTGTAAACAAATAAACAAACACTAGAAATAGATAAATGTGCGGATGCAATTCCTCATCATCCCAAATAACACCTTACATTAACCAGTGATCAGAACCAACTGGACAAACTGGTAAATAATCATTTTAAATGAGCAATTCCCCTGAATGTACCAAATGCATTTCAAAAGGAGTTATTATGAGTTTAAAAGCTTATTTAGTTGATCATCCAAATGCTCAGTACATTATTCAAAATTGCAAAACCTTAAAATGTTAAATAAAATATATGGAAATATAATATATAATATATAAAAGGTGTTAAGGAGGGGGGAAGCAAAGTGTTTGGACAGTGGAGGAGGCATCAGCTATTATTAATGAAACAATTTATGTCCCACTCCACATTCAAACCCCGGGGTACATGACACCCCAATTTAAAGATCCAGCTAGTTTCAGCTCTCAATAAGTCACTCCTACCATTACTACCTCTCCAATGGGGGACATATTTCTCCAGGGCAATGAATGTAGTGCCCTTATGGTTCTTGTTGTGTTTTAGAGCATAATGTTAAGAGACATTAAGTTTATCAAATCCCTTCTGTATATTAGCTATGTGTTCCCCCAATCTGACATGTAGAATTCGGGTAGTGCAACCCATATAATCTAAAGGTTATAGAATATAGTTTGAGTGGCTCTATGCTCTCATGCACCTCATCCCACTAAGTGAAATTTGAAAATATATTTTCTTTATTAAATACAAAAGGATAAAGATCAAAATACACAAGAGATATAGAAATGGTTAAAATCAATGATAGAGCATTTACAGGGTACATATATTGGGTTGCTGGTTACCCACAAGGGAAAAGGAAAGGATGGTCACAGAAGGATGTTAAATCCCAACATGCTTCACCAGTGGTGGCTTCCTCAGGGGATAATGTGGGACCACCATAATGCTCTAGCTCTAACATAAAAAGGAAAAGAATATACATACATAGTAACACATAATACCTCAAAAATAAACATTGTCATGACCTCAGGAGGATGCACAGCATATACCTCTGTCAGTCCAAAACCAGGAGATGGAAAAGTTTTCTTTTTCAATCTTAGTTTATTTTCAAAAGTAAGAACACAAAGAATATAACAGAAAAATACCGTTCTTTACAGTATAGCATCACATATAGTATACATAGATTAGTGAGGTGTACTTTACCCATGTATAAACAGGAGTGATCATTTTAACATACAGCTTTCGGTGAACTTCTGGTATATCATATTGTATATTGAAATCTTTATTATAAGAGAAGAATAATATGCGGGTGGGAGCCAACATATAATAAACCTTGTAGTTTTGCGGGTTGGTGTTATCTGAGGGTTCCTTCTCAACGAATTAGAATGCTGTAGAAATCTTTTATTCACCTATTATAGATAATCAAATTATTTAGCTATTCCAAAGATATGATCTTTAACTATATATGTGAGTGGTCGGTTCAGTACTTAACAAATGGGAAACAGAAAAAGTCAGAAATAAGATCGTGAGTAGAAGTGAGGGATGGTACCTGAGGCACCAGGCACTCCAGCATGGCTAATCGGCGGGTAAGGGTGGGATATCTCTGACCCATAGAGAAAACTCATCAGAATAGCGAAACATGGACCATGAGGCCCAGCTGGCGGTAAACTGCTCCTCCTTTCCCGCTTCCTCCGCCAACAGGCGCTCCAGATCTCTTATCTGGTCCACTTCAACCGCCCATTCTCCCAAGGAAGGCACATCTGTCGTTTTCCAATGTCGGGGGATCACTGTCCTAACTGCTGCCAGAAAGTGGCGCAGTACATCTTTTTTAATCGACTTGAGGGGGCCTGGGAGTATAGATAATAGGGCTATCTCTGGTGTGGGTTTGATTGATGTCGCCATCAGCCTGCTGTAAAGATCAAAGACCTTTTGCCATAGTTTCCAGATTGGAGGGCAAGCCCACCAGATGTGAAGCATTGTCCCGCTATAGGAAAGGCATCTCCAACACACGTCTGTCAAAGAGGGGTTAAACCTTTTAATATCTACTGGGCATCTGTACCACCTCGTTAATAATTTAAACCCTTTTTCTTGGTTCTTGGTTGCCAGGGAAATCCTATGCGTTAGGATAAAGCTTTTTTGCCAATCAGTGGGGGAGATGGAGTGTTGCAGCTCCGCTTCCCATTTCTGTGTATATGTTGGTAGGTCAGGGGCATATTTGTTCAGTAGTAGGGAATACAAAAGTGATACTACATGTATTGGTGGGTCTGGTTGTAAAAGCAGTTCGTCAAAGTCTGATGGGTCGGCCAGTATCTCTGAGATGGAGGAGAAAGTGCGTATGTATAACATTATTTGACCCCTTTGTAACCACATTGTTGAGGTCCCTAATTCCATCCGAGAGGGTATGTCCGTTCTCAAAGATGGGTCAGCGTGTAAGACCTGTGCTAAACGTCTATGGCTATCCCTACTCCAGGGTCCAAATCTTAACTTGTTCGCTGCTGGGGGGAAAGCCGGAGTCCCAAAGAGAGGGGTCATTGGGCCCTGGATTTTAGACAACTTACTCGCTGAGATCATGCGGTCCCAAATCTGGAGAGTTTGACGAGTAAGAGCAGTGGAGAATAAGCCGTCCCCACGCCCAGCCGTAGGGGTCCACGGCAGGGCGCAAAGATCAACCTCATTAAGATATTTCTCTAGTTGAACCCAAAGTTTGGAGGAAGAGTGGTGGAACCAATCCACTATACGCACGAGTACCGCAGCCTTATGGTATATAGAGGCATCTGGGACCTCCGCACCCCCCCTGACCTTCGGGAGAATCATTGTGTCATGTTTTATCCTGGGGCGACGTCCCTGCCATATAAATTTAGAGAAGATCTGACGGAGACTTTTGAAGAACGAGGTGGGGATATAGATAGGAATGGTCTGGAAAAGGTATAAGAATCGAGGGAGAACATCCATCTTCAAGACATTCACCCTACCCAGCCAGGAGAGCTGTTTAGAGGCATATGTGGTCAGATCCGCTTGATTTCTGGTAAGTAAAGGGGTGAAGTTGGTGGAGAATAGTTGGGATGCGACTGTTGGAATATGGATTCCTAGATAGATGTGGAGCTTGTCTTAAAAGGGAAGGAAGTCGTGAGCTGTTGTAGAGCCGCTGTTGGGAGTGAAATGTTGAAGATTTCTGACTTATTTAGATTAACTTTAAAATTACTAACCTCTCCATACCTCTGAAACTCCTGCATAATGGAGGGTAGAGAAACTTGTGGTTGGGTTACAAATATGAGTAGATCATCAGCAAATAGGGCAATTTTAGTGTGTAGTGGGCCTATTCTAACACCATGTATGGCCGGATTGTTTCTAAGGGCAATGGCTAGGTGTTCCATGACAATCACATAAAGAATGGGGGACAAGGGGCACCCCTGCCGCGTTCCATTGTGTATAGTAAATTTAGGGGATAGGGAGCTGTTTAGTCTAATCCTAGCGGAAGGAGATGTGTAGAGGGACATTATTCTGGAGATCATGTTTTGGCCTAGACCTAGTTGTTGTAATGATAAGCGGAGAAATTGCCAGTCGACACGGTCGAAGGCTTTTTCCGCATCGACTGTGAGAAGGCACAATGGGATATTGTGGGCCCGAGCATAATCCGCAATGAGGAGTGTTTTTAGGGTGTTGTCACGCGCCTCCCTTCCACTCACAAAGCCAACCTGATCTAGGTGTATTAAGCGGGGTAACAATGGTTGCAACCTATTAGCTAAAATTTTTGCGTACACCTTTAGATCTACTCCTATTAGCGAAATAGGTCGGTAATTAGCGCAAACATTCAGGTCTTTGTCTGGTTTGGGGATGAGGGTAATATGTGCCTCTAAAGTTTGTGGTGGGAACACTGATCGTTCAGAGATGGAGTTAAATACTTTTGTCAAGAAGGGAGTAAGAAGGGTAGCAAATTGTTTGTAGAATTTTGGAGTAAAGCCATCAGGACCCGGGCTTTTACCAGTTGGGGTAGAAGCAATGGCGCGGGCAACCTCGTCTTCCGAAATCGGGGCCTCAAGGTCCTCTATCGTCTCGCCATCTAGAGTGGGTAATGCAGTTTGCTCGATGTATAAGGCTTGTGTTTCCACTGTAGTGAAGGGAGGTTCAGTGGAGCTCGCTGCAGGTATATTATATAGGGATTGATAAAAGTCCCGGAACACCTGTCCTATCTCGGAAGGTGATGAGACAGCTTTCCCAGAGCTGTCCCGTATATGAGGTATAAAGGTGTTAGGTTGTTTGGTGTGAAGGGTGCGAGCCAGGGATCTACCACATTTATCTCTAAATTTATATTGATGAAAGGCTAGTTTGTTCGCAAACGTGCGGGCTGATGCCTCATATGACTCTCTAAGTTGAGTGCGAGCAGAAGAAACCTCCGTAAGCAGTTCAACCATCGGGGAACGTTTATGAGTAGTTTCTAGTGTCCTTAGCTTATGTACTGCCGTAACTATCGCAGCTGAACGTTCTTTTTTCATGCGAGCACCCATCTGAATAAACCTACCCCGTAATACCGCCTTCAATGCTTCCCATTTAATGGGTGGTGAGGTGTCATCAGATGTGTGGTCTGTGAAAAAGTTTGATATCGTCTCTGTCCCTGGTTCAGTCAAGAGAGAGTCATTTAACCTCCATGTCCATTCTTTTATTGGAGTAGAGGGGATTGTAAGCGTCAGGAATATGGGTGAGTGGTCGACCAAACCATAGGGTCTATTTCACAATTGGGGGACCAATCTAAGCAGCCGTGCTCGACTAAAAAATAATCTATACGACTGTATGATTGGTGGATGTTGGAGAAGTGTGTGTAGTTTCGTGAGTCCAGATACAGTATTCGCCATACGTCAATGAGATGCATATTGTAGATGGCACATTTTAAGGCCCGTATTTTTGGAAAGGATATAGATGAACGGGATGTCGATGAATCCAAAAGTGGATCCAGGGGAGTATTGAAGTCCCCTCCGAGTATGAGCTTGCACTCCGTGAAACCCGCCAAGATCTTTAGGTATTGCAAGGCTGATGGGACTTGGTGTGTGTTAGGCAAGTATACATTGGCTATTGTAAATTTAGTCCCCCATAATGAAATTTTTACATAGACATACCTGCCTTGGGGGTCCGTCACCTGATCAAGCAGCTCAATAGGGAGTGTTTTATGAAACGCAATAGATACTCCTTTAGATTTTTGTGTCGGGTTGGTACTGTGTATCCATCTATTGAAATATCTATTGGAGCAGGAAGGAGTGGAGTCAGAATGGAAGTGGGTGTGGGCGCAAAGTCACCGTGTGAGCCATGCTGGAGTGCCAAAAGCTGTAAAGGGGAGAAGGTATTAAGATATGGAGGAAAAGGTATAGGGAGCAGGAAAGAAAAAGAAAGAAGAGAAAGAAGAGATGAAGAAAAAGATAAACAGACAAAGGGGGGGAAGAGAGGGAGGGGAGGAAGAAAAATGAAAGGAGCATGAGGATGGAAGAAATAAGATATAAATGAAAAGACACCTAAAAAGATGTGTCTGGAAAACTAATGACTAAAAACGTTTTAGGCACAAACCGTGCCTGTCCTATTGCGGGAGAAAAGTCGAGATGAATGGGTCTGAGCCGTGTTCCCGACAGCATATCAGGCATGCAAGTAGTATGTGTGGCACACTTGATATTTAAAACAAGTGTGGGGTTAAGGCAGCTTAACCACAACAAGTGATAGCAATCAACCAAGTGTGTGCATTGGATTTAAATAATTAACCCTGAGGTATATATAAAACTATTTCATTGTCTCATATATATAAAGAAAGTTACTGTGCCAAGACAGTTGGGTGGGTATATGGAGGGCAGGGAGAGTGGGGGACCCCCCCATGGGGCAATCCTCTGCTCCATGTGTAACGTCCTTTAAACCCTGTATTCTCTGTAGCAGAGACTGAGTAAAACCGGGTGCCAAACCCCCCTCCGAGGAAGGTATCCCCCCACTCCCGCTACACATCCCCCACTGCATATATCATCATGGGAAGGTGAGAGGAATCAATCTGAGACAATGCAAAACATCTTTAGAAAAACAAGAGATAAAAAGGAAAAAAGAAAAGCACAAAAACATAGCATTGGTATACATTCGCATTACCTGATGCTCTTCATAATGAGAGGCATAAGATTGACTCCAATCTATGTTCTCACCCGAACCCCAGCCAAATTGTAAATTGGCAAAGAGCAGGGAAAGAACCAGTGGAGACAAAACAAGCCATCAGTCTCTAATTAACTGTTGAGTTAATCTTCTGGGGAAGTAGGTTTTCTTATCCCTGGGCCAGAGGAAACTGATCTAGACCTAGGACGTCTGCGGCGCTGTGGAAGTGGACCAAGTCCCACCTGGCCTGATCTATCCTCTGGAGGGTCTAACCAGTTCAAAACTTCTACCGGATCTTGTTCGATAAAGAGGAAAAAGTCGGGCAGTTGGTCTGGATCAGAGAGCGTAAACCTGTTGCCGCCCCGTGTCACCTTGATGCTGAAGGGGTGACCCCATGTATAGGTAGCTCCAGCTTGCCGTATAAGGTCAAGTAGAGGGCGCACCACTCTACGCATATACAGCGTATTGCGAGATAAGTCAGGGTATAGGTGAATAGGGGCACCAAAGAAGTCAACAGGACCCAAGTTCCATGCCTTTCGCATGATCTCTTCTTTTAAAGTGTAATAGTGGACCCGACATAGAACATCGCGGGGGCGACCATCTCGGGCTCCCCCTGGTCCTCCTACCCTGTGAACACGATCCAGTTCAATTGGTGATGTTGCCTCTCTTCCCAGTGCTTTATTGAGGATAGTTATGACAGTGGGTTTCAATTCTGCTCCAGATGTTGCCTCCGGTATGCCTTGCAGTCTAATGCTATTTCTGCGACTGCGATTTTCGCTGTCTTCTATGCGGAGTTGCTGGTGGCGTATGCGCCTAAGATGTGTCGCGGATGAGGATTCAAGGGCTGTTATACGTGCCTCGTGGTCATCCTGAGCCGTGGTTAAGACCGATACTGCTTCCTCGTTAGCTGTGACTTGTTGCCTCAGGGCGTTCAACTCCACGTGGAGGGAATCTTCCATTTTGCTTGCCCAGGATTCGAAATCCATTCTGAAGGCAGAGAGGAGGGCAGCAGCTTCCGTTCTAATGGGTTCTCCTGATAGGGGATGCGTAGCAGACTGGGATTCCCCGGTGCCTGTGTCGGGCGATGAGACTGACCTTGTGGAGGAGGCTGATGGCTCTCCCTTAGAATTCTGAAGTCTCTCATTATTGTCCTCTGCCGTGTGAGCTGCTGCTGAGGTGGAGGTGGGAGGCTTGGTCTTCCCCGGGTTGCGGCCAGGCGCCATCTTGTCTTTGGGAGTTCGGGGATCAATCGGCGTCGTTCTAAGTAGATACCTCTGTATGGTGCCTTGTTGGGGGTCGGTCGTTCTAAGTAGATACCTCTGTATGGTGCCTTGTTGGGGGTCGGTAAGCTCCGTGGAGTGTGAGCTAGCTGCCGCCATGTATTATGTGGGTGTGCTATGCTATGTAGATAGCCTGTAGCTGTCGGGATAGTACGGGACTCAGGGGTGCGGGTCTTCAGCCATCCATAGTCAGTCTCTCTCCATCAAAACCTATCTTCCACGGAGATGAGGGGGACTGGGGAGGAAGAACAGGCCTGCGGGAGCAGCGGTGTCGCCCTATTAACATGGGCGCAAGGCTGGGACACCGTATGGGTTCAAGGGGGAGAGCACCATCCAGCCAGGGCACAGTTTCTGATAGTGCGGGCACGTCTTGTAAGCTAGGCCGCAAGATGGTAAGATGGCGGCCGTCACCGGACATCTCTAGTGTTACCGGGGTCAGCGATGGGTCTGAGCTGGCTATAAACTTGTCAGATATGCCCAGGGGGTGGCCACTATAAGTGAAGGTGAATTATATGACCCCCTTACCTCCGGTCGTGGCGCCAAGATGCGGTGATGCTGGGGGCCTCACAGGCCTCGGGCCTGCCGCAAGCATCCAGGGCCTGTTTTCTCTGCCTTGTCTGGTGTCCCCTCCGCTCCGGATACAGCGCTCCCGGACCCAGGGCCGCCGATCACCCTCCGCGCCGCCGATCGCGGCACTCGAGACCGGGGATTCTGTGTGTCTCGTAGGCCGCAAGATGGCGGCCGGCGTCTGTGGAGTGAGGCCGGCCGCGGCCCAAAAACAAGGCAATCCGTCAGCCAATCCGCTCAAATACTCTCAGTAAAGGACTCCTCCAATGCCCAGTGGCTACCAGGTAGGCTTTGGGGCAGCTCTTGATGTCTCTGGAGGCTGGATGGCAGTAGATTGTAGAGGGCCAAGCGGAGCTCCCCTGCAGTGCATCCAGGGCCTGTTTGCTCTGCCCTGTCTGGTGTCCCCCTCACAGTCTGGTCCGCTCCGGATACAGCGCTCCCGGCCCCAGGGCCGCCGATCGCCCTCTGCACCGTCGATCGCGGCACTCGAGACCGGGGATTCTGTGTGTCTCGTAGGCCGCAAGATGGCGGCCGGCGTCTGTGGAGTGAGGCCGGCCGCGGCCCGAAAACAAGGCAATCCGTCAGCCAATCTGCTCAAATACTCTCAGTAAAGGACTCCTCCAGTGCCCAGTGGCTACCAGGTAGGCTTTGGGGCAGCTCTTAATGTCTCTGGAGGCCGGATGGCAGTAGATTGTAGAGGGCCAAGCGGAGCTCCCCTGCAGTGCATCCAGGGCCTGTTTGCTCTGCCCTGTCTGGTGTCCCCCTCACAGTCCGGTCCACTCCGGATACAGCGCTCCTGGCCCCAGGGCCGCCGATCGCCCTCCGCGCCGCCGATCGCGGCACTCGAGACCGGGGATGCTGTGTGTCTCGTAGGCCTCAAGGTGGCGGCCGGCGTCTGTGAAGTGAGGCCGGCCGCGGCCTGAAAACAAAGTAATCCGCCGGCTAATCTGCTCCAATGTCCTCAGTAAAAGGCTCCTCTAGTGCCCAGTGGCTATTAGGTAGGTTTTGGGGCAGTTAATGACGTCTATGGATGCCGGAGGGCAGTAGATTGCAGAGGGCTAGATGGAGCTCCTCTGCAGTGCGTCCATTCACCTCGCCGTTTCGGACACGCCCCCGAGATGGAAAAGTTTTGTTAGTGGGTTGCCTCCCCAAGGACAAGGGAGACAAAATAGATGTCAAAAAATAAATTCCAGCCTAGGAATGATACAGGGGAGACCATGTACGATCGCAGGGGATAGATAAAGGCCCAGCTGAAGAATATGGAAAACAAAAAATGTGATTAAAATGACCATATTCTGGACAAAAAGCAATACACGTGAGTCCAGTAACATGAGCCCTAAGAAGGGAAGGACCCAAAAAAGGTAATATAGACATACCATACTCAAAATTGGAAAACACATATGTTTAGGGGTGCCATAATACTGATGTGGACACAGAGAGGAAACCAAAGGTTGTGCCTGATCTTTGGCGCGCAGTTTAGTTTTGCCACTAAAATGCAAGAATAAACATCATCATTAAGGGAAAGATTTTATATGTTGAAACAGTACCACAAAATCGAATTGATGAGTAATCCAAAAAGATAAGTTTATATAGATTAATACATTCGCTGCATCACTGAACATTTAGAAAAATGTGGGGCGCATAGCTCAATAATATATTTAACTTTAAACATAATCACCAATTGCTTTAATGAAGTGGATCCAGTCATGCATACTGGAGCATCACAAGGCCAAAAAAGGACTATCAGTAAAAAATCAATGAGCAGCAATGCAGTGGTAAAAAGTTCATCAATAGCTCAATAAGAGTCAGCCAGATGCATTGCATTATATAAAGCCGAGAAATTACGTTTTTTACCTGCACACAAACATCAGAGGATAAGGTTGCAATATAACAAGTAATCGGCGCAAAAAATGACAGCAAAATCCAATTATACAATAATGTACAGGAATAAATAATGAAAGGGTTAACAATTCATAATGACAATAAATGGAGGGTTAGTCCGTGATGTGACACTGTAGATGGAAGAGGCAGGGGTAATAGCTTGACAAAGGAGCGCCGTCGTCACACCACTCACGGCGAGCCAGCTCAGGAAACGCGTCGCACCTCGTGTGACGCCATCATCCCGTGTCTGGATCGGCTGCTAACCAAGCCTCTCTTTGGTGACTGTCTCCACTGTCTCGGCCGTCTACATCCAGCGTTCTTAGACTGCCCAGAGTTTTCAACATCTACCAGCCGAGAGAGATGACTCCACGGATCCCCTGGATTGCCCTGGGACATGTTTTATGCTTGAAACTTTCTACTTAAATGTGAGTGTATTACCAGCTGTTGCTGTTATTTAATAAATTGTTTGAAAAGTCTGCACCCAGAGGCGCCTCCTCTTCCTTGTCTTAGAGGATAAGGTTGCCCCTAATCTCCATCCAGCTGATTTCTGGAGAAGTGAGCATTAAATATCCCCCGCCCGTTCGGTGTGTGAGGTCACTGAGAGCGAGTGTGGATGAAGGAGTCCACCGCGCATGCACCTGTGTCCGGAGCCATGGCTGCAAAGCCAGTGGTGTGTAAAGGGAGGGCAAGCCAAGGACAAGATTGGACGGTTGAGCTGGAAAGGGGTGTGGGGGACAAAAATGGGCAAAAAGCCCTGGGCGTCCATGCGACCCCACATCGGGTCCACCGAGGGACCATCCAGGCAATCGGCTGCAAAGCAGCCCCAAAAGGAAAAGACAAAATCAGTGGTTAAGGACGGAAAGTGCAGGCACTGTTAGAGTGCAATATATTACAATCCATATATTCTAAACCGCAAGGGCACCTGAGGAGGTAGACAACACACTTGGTCATGCATGAAATTAAGGATTTGATGAGGTAAGTTGCCCCTGTACCTTCAGAGGTAAAGTCTGTAATCCTCCTCCCTCTAAAAGAATTGATTCTACTGGCTTGACACTTTCCACAGAGATAATAACCTTTTAAGTCACCAAAAAAAGGTGGGCCTACTGAGGGGATCCAATACATTGGGTGCCACTGTGTTCCTCAAGTTTCAACCTTCCCTGAATATAACTCGAGATTGGTTGATGAGGATGAGTGTTAGTTTTCCGCCGCACATAGGGTTTTGCTTTTAGGCCAAAAAGTTCAACTTTGGTCTCATCTGACCAGAGCACCTTCTTCCACATGTTTGCTGTGTCCCTTACATGGCTTCTTGCAAACTGAAAATGGGACTTCTTATGGCTTTCTTTCAACAATGGCTTTCTTCTTGCCACTCTTCCATAATAGCTGTATTTGTGGAGTGCATGGCTTGTTGTCCTGTGGACAGATTCTCCCACCTGAGCTGTGAATTTCTGCAGCTCCTCCAGAGTTACCATGGGCCTCTTGGCTGCTTCTCTGATTAATGCTCTCCTTGCCTGGCCTGACAGTTTAGGTGGATGGCTATGTCTTGGTAGGTTTGCAGTTGTGCCATATTCTTTCCATTTTCATATGATACTGTAGATTCAACATTGCTCCGTGAGATGTTCAAAGCTTAGGATATTTTTTTATAACCTAACCCTGCTTTAAACTTTTCCACAACTTTATCCCTGACCTGTCTGATGTATTCCTTGGCCTTCATGATGCTGTTTGTTTATGAAGGTTCTCTAACAAACCTATCAAACCTAACAAAACAGCTGTATTTATACTGAAATGAAGGCTACTTTCACACAGGTGTTTTACAGGCATTTTAAAAATATCGCCTGAAAAGCGCCTGTAAACTGCCTCTTCGGCAGCCGCAGTGTGAAAGCGGGGCGGTGCGCTTGCAGAATGGGGAAAAAAAAGTCCAGCAAGCTGCATCTTTGTGGCGGTGGTGGAGCACCGCTCCTAAACCGCCCCGTCATTGAAATCAATGGGCAGCGCTGCCTTTTAACCCTTTATTTGGCCGTTAGCGGGGGTTAAAAGCTCCCCGCTAGTGGCTGAAAAGTGCCACTATAACAGCAGTAAAAGCTGTTATATTTACTAAATTTACTATTTACTAAATAGGTGACTTCTGAAGACAATTGGTTCCACTAGATTTTAGTTAGGGGTATCAGAGTAAAGGGGGCTGAATACAAATTCACGCCACGCTTTTCAAATATTTATTTGTAAAAAATTTGGAAAACTATTTATCATTCTTCTTTCACTTCACAATTATGTGCCCCTTTGTGTTGGTCTATCATATAAAATCCCAAATTACGTTTTTGGTTGTAACATGACAAACTGTGGAAAGTTTCAAGTGGTATGCATACTTTTTCAAGGCACTGTGTATGTAGAGAGAGAGAGAGAGAGAGAGAGAGAGAGAGAGTCTGCACTTAAGTCATTCTTAAAGCAATGCACAATTACAGCATTCGACATAATAACAATACATATACAGAATACCCAATGCACATGTGTACATGGATGAGTGAATTGGCCTGGGTGCAGTTTAAGAGGTATTCATTGAACCCATTGTAAAATCGATAAATTGAGAACTTTACTCTAAACCCCACTCAAGTCAAAGGGATTATTAGGCACGGACTTGTCAAACAAAAGGCATAAGGAATTTCTTAAAGCTGTATGTGGTGTTGTGGACCTGTATGATTCTCACATAACATCAGCAATGCCATATTCTGACATCACATATTTTGCTTTTGTAACTGATTTTTTTCACTGTTACATTATTGTTGGGCTTAAATACAGAAAAAATTAAATTAAATAATACAGTTAAAATTGGAAAAGACTTTTGTTTATCTCTGCATATCTAAAAGCTAAAATAGGAATATTCACCTTTACAAAAACAAAGCTAAAGCCCTCAAATTTGTACCAATTGGCCCAACATAGTTTTATAATATAGCTTGTGCCTTTTTTGCAGTACCACAAGGTGTAGTATTAAAATTCTAATTCAATGTCAAAACAAAGTCCACAAAAACACTTCAAAACCACAACCACACATTCCAAAGATGAGACTTGTATCTGTTTACATCAAGCCACCTACAATTCTCCATGTTTAGATCTGGAAAAAATGGAGGGTACAAGGTCCTTTCACATGGACATCGTAAGTTCAGTTCAGTTGTGTAAAAAATTAGATGAAGACTGAATCACTTTACACCAGTTTGAATGCACATCAGTTTAGGCTTCAGTTCGAGTCAGTTTAGGTCCATGGACATTAGTTGTCTTCTATTAGTTTTCCTTATAATTTTCAAAAGAGAGAGAGAAACAGATCCTAACCATTGGGGGATATTCACTCTATTATTTGAGTATGTATTTTGGGGGCGTGCCCATTTATTTTTAATAGGACACTGACATGCATCAATGCAGCTGAAAATGTACACGTCTGTCAATATAATGCAGTATATACATCAGTACACTGCAATATGGTGGAATGGAAAAATGGTTTTGTGCATTGTTTTGCTAGTAGATACTCATTGAGAACCCACAGGAAATGGATTGACTTCGAGAGACACATGTGCACCAACATGTGTCAACGCATTAGGAAACATATCACAATGCACATTGTAACATGCGTGTATACTGTAAGTGTAGATATGCACTTAAAGCAGTATAAATATTGTACAATGCTTACAACTGGTTAGAGTTCCAGTATCATCAGATAAAAAAAAAATGTTATCCCACAAACAAATAAATACATTGTAAAAATATATATTCATTGTACATGCCAGAAAAAATATTGCTGCAGTTATGATCATATAGAGGCAAAACCTATTTGGCACCAATCTGTCTTGAAAGTTATATTTTTGGTTCTTGTATTAAAAATAAGAATTTCAGGAAATGTATTTTTGACAACAAATTACATTTAAAGATTTTTTCAATGAAACATAGTAGTTAGTCATTAAAATGACATTTACCTTAATCAACTGTTCATAAAAACTCAGATGCTTTCATAATGATAATTGCCCAGTACTGCAAACTGGACTGATTAAAATTCATTCTCCAGAATACAATACTTGTAGGTTATGACAATTATCAGAGAAAAAAAGCAGAGAGAACAAGAAGGGGAAGAGTGAAAAGCTTAATTTTAATACATTTTTGTTTCAAGTAACATTTGAAATAGTAACAGTTTTGGTAAACATTTTCATTTGATGTTTAGGATTTTTCATACAGTTTGCAACATTTAACAACTCAAATTCTATTACTCATTATATACATATAGATGTGCATTTAAATTAAAGAGTCCAAAACATTTGTTTTCTTTGCAAACAGTATCTTTTTAACTTTTTAGGTTGTTGGATGATAAAAGAGGACACTTGCAAGGTGTTGAAAACACCCAGCAACTGCTACAGTAGGTTGAAAAGTCTACTTATTGAACTGAACAGCACAGTAACTACCTTTGAGTTCATTAGATAATGTCATGCTGTGCCAACTTTAAAGAGACTTGCAACAGCTGGGCTACACTAAGCTATCCAGATTCCCCTTGTGTTTGCAGGAAAATAACAATGTTGGCAAGATGTTCACTCATATGCACCACCATATAACCTTAAAGGAAACACCTGCTTTTCTAAAGTTAACCTGTAGACCAGTAAAGGCGATCCTTGACACCCCAGATGTTTTGGAACTAAATTTCCCATGATGCTCATGCACTCTGCAGTGTAGTTGAGCTTAATGGGAAATGTAGTTCCAAAACATCTGGGGTGCCAAGGCTCGCCATCACTGCTATTGATGGATAAGAAACACAAACATTTGTGCAGATCTTTAATCATTAAATGTATTTTTAAATGTAAAAAATGGAAGTATATGAACTTGACCTGGTATGAGCCTCTTGCAATCTTTGTATAGTAGGGCTGGCATTTATGAGAAAGAAACATTGCATGATCAATCAACTTATGTGATGACAAGAAGGATGCTAATTTGAAGAGAAAGCAGATTGACAGAGAGATGAGCTTATCAATGTGCTGCTTCTGCTTTCTTCGCACAGAAACAGGATTGGGGAGGGTCCGGGAATGAGAGAATGTGGGTTAAACAGTGCTGACTATCTGACTGAGAAAATCTAGTTGCAAAAAAATACTGTGGTGGAAATCTGTGGATTGAAGGTGAATATTGCAGCAAAAAACACATTCTTTTGTTGTTGTTTTTTGTTTTGTTTTGATGAATGAGTTATTAATTTTAATTTAATTTGTGACTAGGGTTCTGCTTTAACCACTTCAGCCCCAGAAGAATTGGCTGCTCAATGACCAGGCCATTTTTTGCGATATGGCACTGCGTCATTTTAACTGAGAATTGCGCAGCCGTCTGACGCTGTACCCAAAATTGACGTCCTTTTTTTCCCACAAATAGAGCTTTCTTTTGGTGGTATTTGATCATCTCTGCAGTTTTTATTTTTTGCACTATAAACAAAAAAAAGAGCGTCAATTTTGAAAAAAACACAATATTTTGTACTTTTTGCTGTAATAAATAGCCCCATTTTTTTTTAGAAAAAGCTATTTTTTCCCTTAGTTTAGGCCAATATGTATTCTTCCACATATTTTTGGTAATAAAAATCGCAAAAAGCGTATATTGATTGGTTTGCGCAAAATTTATAGTGTTTACAAAATAGGGGATCAATTTATGGCATTTTTATTATTATTTTTTTTACTAGTAATAGCGGCGATCCGCAATTTTTATCGAGACTGTGACATTATGGCGGACACATCAGACACTTTTGAAATATTTTTGGGTTGATTGACAATTATACAGCGATTAGTGCTATAAAAATGCACTGATTACTGTATAAATGTCACTGGCAGGAAAGGGGTTAACACTAGGGGGCGATCAAGGGGTTAACTGTGTTCCCTATGTGTGTGTTCTAACTGTGGGGGAGGGGACTGACTGTAGGAGATGAGAGATTGTGGTTCCCAGCTTGTAGGAAGTCACAATCTCTCTCTTCTATGCTCACAGAACTGGGATGTGTGTTTTTACACACACACATCCCTGTACTGCCTCTCGTGCCCATGATCGCTCATGGCCAGCAGTCATCATGACCACCAGTCACGAGCATCGGCAACCTCACTCTGCAGTGGGCGTGTGCATGCATGCGCCTGCTATTCCGCTTAAAGGGATCGACGTATAGGTACGACAGCTCGTGGGATCGTGCCGACCTGCCGCAGTATAATGAGGGTGGCTGGTTGGCAAGCGGTTAATCCACCATCCACAGCAGCAGGTAATTATCTTTGCATTGCTCCACTGTTGCTCTATTGCCTATGGCTCACTCTGTGTACTGTCACATGGAGACATGTAAGCTACTACATTAGTGGCACGGTGCTGTCACATGACTTTCATTCCACTCCTGGCAGTAGAACAGAGCAGCTATATAGGGAAATCAAGGTAAGTATAAGAATATGTAAAGGTCTGCATTAAAGTAAGCCTTTTGTTTGTTCTGCATAAGTGAAAGACCAATTCACTTTTGTGTGTTATTTTTATGTGGGACTTGTTTTGATATGGAGATAATATTTCACACTGCCTTCAAGATGTAATTTTAGAAATCATAACATAGTTCAAAAGGAAACACAACAGAAAATACAAGGACCTGTCCCTAAAATGAGGGCATATTCCTTCTTACACTGGAACTCAGCTTGTTCCCTTAAGAACCTGGAAGCTGATTGGTTACTATGCAGTTTTTTTCAGTTGTAGTAAATCAATCCCTGTATGTCAACTTTTTCATACCAGAAAAGTGTTATCCTGCTGCCAACATTGGAAAAAAAAATGAATTTAACCAGAAGAAAGACAATGCTGTTGTATTTGTCCATTCTTACTGTGTAATATGCATGTGCAAAAAAGTATAAAAAGTAGGTTATTTCTTTTTAATTCAAACATTAAAGTACAATCAAAGGCAAAACTTTTTTTTTAGATTTGGATAAAGTAATGAGATTTAGATCTTTAATGTTTTAAAGTGCAGGGATGGGCGTTTGCTTAGCTAGCCAGCTTTTTTCCACATGCTGTTTTATATGCTTCTTAAGTAAGTACATTACTTTTTATCTAATAAATTGGTTCATTGGTTTTACATTATGGCGTGTCTGTTTCTATCCTTAGGTTATCTTGAGTACCATCAATGAATGAAATTGATCTCACGGGGATTTGCCTTCTACCATCTGTCTGGCCCCATCGTAGGTGGCCTCTGGATGAGAGCTGCTGTCTGATTCCAACTGGTGAATAAAGGCCCAGGCTGGGTTATTAGCTGCAAGCGCTACACTACTTACTGTCTGGTAAGCGTAAAAATTATGTGGTGGAGGGATTGTCATGTTTGTGAGTCACTGTCACATTGAGGAGATTCTGAGAAGTGATCTACTCACTTTGAAGAGTGATTCACACAATTGTGTTGATTACATGTGTTGGGACTTTGAAAAATCATTCACATCCTATGAAGAGTGATACACACAAATGTCAAATTTTTTTGTAAATAATTGTAATAAATTAATCTGAGTGGATTCTGAATAGTGGGTCATACATCACTTAGGTGATTCACAGCTTTGTGTCTTATTTCAGAACTCTTAATTTATGTATTCATCATATTTTATATGGTTTATTTTCACGTTAACACTTTTGTTTTGTGTCTTTCACAATTTGTATCATCTGTATTCTATTCATTTACAACTTATTGTCATTGGATGACTCTGATAAGTGATTCACACACTTGGAAGAGTGATTTACAGATTTCAATGTATTCAAATTAATTTTGCACTTTGGTGTTTTGTTTTTTTTTCACTTTGTTGTTACTTATATGATCTTTAGTGAAGCTCATTTCTAACCTATGTAATGGATGTGATTAAGGTGTCACATAAAGTTGTCACATAAAGTACCAGGTAAAAATGTTAAAATGCCTATTTCAAATGTAATATTGTGTCATTGTTTAGCTTGTTAAATCTTAACTCTAAGAATTCAGATAACAACAGATAGCTGCTAGTTCCCTTTTCTCAGTCTGAAGCCGAACCGCAAAGAATTATAAAAATACTGTGTCTCTTCCGAAAATTGCACCAAAGGCAGACATGACATCAACATCCAATGTCTCAAGAGGAAGTTACCAAGATATTTAATAATAGCTATGATTAATTGCTCAAATTGTTGCTAAAACTGCTGACACTGTTAAAATCTCATAGATTGTCATAACAACATGTTTTGCATTCTCCGTCTGAAAAAAGTGTATAAAACTGAAGGAAAAGAGGAAATACAACTCAAAAATGACTTTCACACTAAGCCTGTCTCAGGGGAGATTATTTCAAGAACGAGAAGTGCACACTTCATATATATATTCAACAATCTGATCGGGGGTAGATATAATAATATCAGACTTTGTTCTGAATCCAAAATATTTTGGCACCCAATGTGGGGCTCGAGGCTAGGGTCCCAAGTGTATATCTAGTCTACTGTTTATCCTGTACCTGTGGCTGGTCGATCTCTGTGCCCATATCGACTTCCTGCGGCCCTCAAAGACAGGTATTATTCTTGCCTCGAGTCTGATGATAAGTTAAGGAACCTGCAATTATATCTACCGCCTGTTTTGTTCTGTTCTGTTCTGTTTTGTTCTGGTCAATTTTGTGTTTTGTGGTGGCTGTTGGGAGTTGGGGATTGCTTATATAGTCACGCATACATGAAGGAGGCTTGGGGTTGGTTAACGTGGTAGAGCCAGGATATAAGAGAGAAGTTCTTGGTTACAAACCCTTGTTAGCAGAGATCACAGATGTGTTGGTATTTAGATTAAACATACATTATCCAGTTAAACTTGAAGTTGGCAAGTCGCCACAGGCTATAGAGAGTGAAGTTAAAAGGAGGGGACATGCAGCCGAAAGGTGTCTGTTGCAACTTCAACAACCAGAACAGTTTGAAGATGAAGAAAAAAATAGAGTGAGAAATTTGGGCATGGTTCTGGGAAATGTAGATGACATATAAAGTGGTGCATTGAATATTAATTACTGTACTCCTTATCTGTTTGTTAAATGTCTTGTTGAGAGTAATAAGTAGTCACATATTACTCAGCTCGCTCCCCTACCTGTGGCCACCTGAGTGGGCAGGGCTGTGACTGATCTACGTTTTGGGAAGACGCGTGTAAGGATTCTTGCACGGCAGTCAAACACTGTAGATGTTCCTTTCTCTCTCTCTCTCTCTCTCTCGCTCTCTCTCTATCCATTTTGTCCTCGTTAACTTGAGACTGTGATATGGTCTGAACCGGTACCAGGTGACGGATAGAGGAATTGTCAGACCCTTGAGTCAGGACAGCCTCATGACCTGTCTAAAATCTTGAGCAGACACACATAAATATCCCAGTCATCAAGACAGAACATAGCAAAGTAGTGTTATATAGTGGAAGGTCTTCTGAAAGAGGACAGGTGGTGGTCAGAGAATTATCGGACCCTTGAGTCCAAGACAGCTTTAAAAAACCGCCATACAAATCCTGACCCTGGACAGATAAACTTCCCAATAGCTAACGATGGGGCAGAAGTTAGAGAGACCTAAAGAGGGTAGTTTGGCTTGTGATTTAGTATTAGAGCGAGAAGGAAAAGATGCTGTCAAGAAAGGGAAGAGATTGGCAAAAGTGTGTGGGAACACTATGCATTTGGGTGGTTGGCTAGAGCCAAATGAATGGCGTGCTCTTTTAAAAAGGAAAAGGGGTTTGTTGTGGGACCATGGGCTGCTGCAAACAGCGGATGCTTGGTTCAAAGTTGCCAAAGCCATTCATGAAGAAGGGTGGATAGAACAGGAAATATGTCAGAATGGTTGTATTGTGTATGTGTACAAAAAGCCAGAAAAGGGGTCAAAATCCAAGACAGACAGCCAGCCACCACCCTGTGATGGCACCCGGCCCTCAGGAAGTGAGTACCACCCCTCTGGCACTGCCCTTTACTCTGTGCACAGTGATACCTCCCCTCTGACACCTCCACCTCAACCCCCCGCACCTCCACCATGCTTGGACTTGGATGTGGGCGGGGCACACTTGTCTTTGCACTCCTCATCTGGGTGCATGCGTGACACCATCTAAGACCACCACACCAAAACCCACCCATATGTATCCGGTGATAGACCAGTCTTCTGGAACATATTATAAGGCCCAGCCTACCCCGTTAATGATGGGCTCTTTCTCTGGGTAGCTTAGTCAGGGAGATGAGGCAACTGATCCTTCACAAACACACGGGACTCAGGCAACTGGTCCTAGTCCTACTCAGCCCGGTCCCACCCATCGAAGCCCTGACCAGAGTCGTGCCAATCCTGTGGTCCCTGGAGCCCTGCCCGACATGCATGTTGGGACAAGTGCAATCCCACCCCAGCAGACTGTCACATTCTGACCTATTACATTGCCACAGTATGACTCACAAGCTGGAGGAGCAATGGATTCCTTCGTGCCACTGTCCAACAATCCATTCGACAATCCAGTTGGAAATCCATTCGACAACCCATTTGGCAATGACACACATTTACAGTCCTTCTTCCATCCCTCATGGGTCAATACACAAGTCCAACAGCCACTGCCCAGTACTCCGTACCCAGGATATGGACCAAGAGTCCATCAAGATCTCAGACATGCACCACCACAGGACACGGGGGGAAGAGCAACGCAGGCACTTAGGGGGATGCCTGCAGCACCAGGGGCTCCCCTGATTTACATAAATTTCAAGCCATCTCAGGCTGCTTCTCTTGTCACGAGCCTACCAGATCCTGAAAAGCATCCCATGCCATTTTCTATAAGAATCGCCCAAATCCAAAAGACATACGCAGCGGCATGGCGGGATTTGGTGAGCCTCTGCGAGATAAAGGCAGGGGATGCTTACTGGCCAGTGATGGAGAAATGCTTCGATGAGTATTATGTGGACAGTAGCTATGACTCAGGATGTGATTTCGTGGCCCAATTAAAGAGATAGGCCCAAGACCGATTGGCAGACCAAGCGACAAGTATACAGGAGATTACACAGGACAAAGGTGAATCTGTTGAGAAATATCATAATAGGATAACACAAGTGTTCACTGATTTGGGTTTTGGCATGCCGAACAAAGCACATAAACACATGTTGGTCACAGCATTTGTTTCAGGCCTTAAAGAATCAATCCGAAAAGGTCTGATCCTGTCACGCCCAGAGTATAGATTAATGGATCTTGAGACATTGTTATTAGTGGTAAAGGGCCTAGAATCTGCACAGGGCAGCAAAAAGGTAGCTCCTCTCATGATGGCCACTGACACACCATATCTGCCCCATCAATACAAAATCCGCATGCCTGCTTCAATTGCAGAAGACCCGGCCACTTCAGAAGGGAATGTCAAAGACCGTGGAAGCTTGCCCACAGGCAACCAGGCCCCAACCATGACCCACGTGAAGACGGCCAATATCGAAGACATGACACCCCTCCTCATCCTCCTCCCCCCCCTCCAGACCATACAGACCTTCTCCGCTAGGATTTCAGCAAACCTGTGTCACTTACCCCTACAATGGTATCCTCTGGAGACTCAGGAGGCCCTCTCGCAAAAATAACTCTCCCCATCCAGGGCTATCCTACTACTTTCTTATGCAAAACAGGTGCTGCCAGAAGTGTGATTAGGGCAGAAGAACTATCCGATACCTCATTCTTATCAGACATTGACATAACATACGTAGGGGTGGATAGAACACCCAAGAAAAAAACCCTTACACGCCCTTTACAAGTTGGTAATTTTCTTGATCTACTAGCAAGATTTGTGGTCTCTTCCACGTGCCTCTTAAATCTGTTAGGGGCTGATGTCTTATCCAGACTCCAGGCTTCTATATCTTTCCATACTGATGGTGGTGTTCTGGTCTCCTCAGCGCTAACCATCGATGATGCCTCAGCACTGTACTCCGTTCCCCTTTAACATCATTGGATGCACAATGTGAGGTTGGAATCCCAAAAGAAGTTTTGGATCGAGTCCCTACATGCCTGTGGTCCACAGGACCTGAAGATGTAGGACGTCTAAAAGTGCCACTAATCATGGTGCAGCTAAAGCCTGGGGCCCCCTTGCCCAGAAGACCACAGTACCCCTTGAAGCCAGCTCAAGCTGCATCTATTTCAAAGCAAATCTAGACCCTTCTGTCAAATGGAGCTCTGATACCCTGCACATCTCTGTGCAACACACCACTGTTCCCAATGAAGAAATGAACTGCAAAAGGAGAGCCAGAAAAATACAGAATGGTACAAGACCTTAGGGCTGTGAATGAAGCTACTGTATTGGAGACACCTATTGTGGCCAACCCACACACCTTGCTGGCAGGAATACCGCCCACAGCTAAATACTTTACAGTAGTAGACTTAGCGAACGCTTATTTCAGTGTGCCCCTCAACCCCCGTTGTCAATTCCTGTTCACTTTCACCCACGGGGGCGGGGCTATACTTGGACTGTTATTCCACAAGGGGCCCAGAACTTCCCCTCTCAATTCACCAGAGCAATGGCCTTCATTCTGGACACCTGGATGAAATCACACCTTGAAATTGTACTCCTCCTGTATGTAGATATGTGTGCAGATACCCTTGAGGATGCCTTAATCTTCTCTGAAAGTCTGCCATAACACTTGGCCGAGCAAGGATGCAAGGCCTCAAAGCAAAAAGTCCAGTGGTGCAAAGAAAAGGTGGTTTTTCTGGGTCATTGCATCTCTCAAGGCATTCAACATCTCACTGAAGAAAGAGCTGCTGCAATCAAAATCATCCCTTTGCCTCAAGGTCATAAACCCTTACATGATTTCCTAGGATTAATCTCCTATTGCCGCTCTTGGATTCCGGGAGCCTCCCTCTTGATGCAACCTCTCTACTGAAATCTAACCCTTTCCTACTCTCCCCAGAGGCCATAAACAATTTTGAAGTTCTGAAGGATATATTCTTCACGGCCCCCGCTTCGGGCCTCCCAAACTGTGAAAAGACTTTCAAACTGTCTCAGAGAGACAAGGACATGCCACAGGAGTTTTTAGTTCAGGCCCATGGCAACAGGCTCAGACCCATTGGTTATTACTCTTGCCAACTGGACCCAGTGGCCAAGGGGGGACCCTCCTGTCTCAGAGCTGTCTTTTGCAGCCCAAGCCCTTTTGAACAAGACTGCTGACTTGGTGTTGGGCCACCCTTTAATCCTTCTTGCCCCTCATTACATAACTGCCATACTAAACCAAGAACAGCCCAAGCACCTGTCTTCAGAAAGACACCTCAGACTCCAGTGTGCCTTGCTCCTACCTGATAACATCACTCTCCTCTGATGTGATACTCTCAACCCATCCACTCTACTTCCACTTCTTGAGGGGGGAACCTCTTTGGAGAATGATGCCCATCTCACCGCTCATGACTGTTTCGAGGTGATGAAAATGGAGACTTCACATTTACCGACAGTCAGTGAAACAGCCCTTGAGAATCCTCACTTGACAATCTTTGTGGATGGTTCCAGGTATGCTGACAGTGCTGGACGGTACCACACAGGATACGCAGTCACCACCGAAGATACAGTTCTTCAGGCATCAGCATTGCCTTCCTTCATGTCTGTCCAGGAAGCAGAACTCCAGGCCCTAACAATGGCATGCAAATTGGCAGAGGGGAAAAGAGCTAACATCTATACAGACTCAAGATATGCCCTCTGCGTTGCCTGCGATTTTGGGGTCATTTGGAAAATCAGAGGGTTCCTAATAGCAGCAGGTACACCTGTAAAACACAGTACAGCTATCAAGGATTTAATGGATGCCCTACTCCTACCAGCACAAGTGGCTATACTCAAGATAAAGGCGCACGGCAAGCTGGATTCCCAAGAAGTACGAGACAATCGCCTGGCAGATACTGCTGCGAAACAAGCTGCAAACAAAACACAAGAAGTGGTCAGTGCAGTGGATGCACCCATCCTGGATGGTACAGTGGGTACCCCTGAAGAAACTGTACAGACCACCAAGATTCTACAAAACCCTTCTGTGAGCAGGACCCATCTCAAGGAGCAGCAAGAAGCAGCTGACAAAGAAGAAAAAGAAGTGTGGATCAAGAAAGGAGCCACAGAAACTGAAGGGATCATGGAATTAAACAAGAGGCCGTGTCTGCCACGATCAATGTTTCCTGTAGTGGTACAGTGGGCCCATGGTGCCTCTCATCTGTCAAAAACTTTGATGAATGCCCTGATCAATATATACTACTTAGCTCCGGGGATTACACCACTTACCAACAACTTTTGCATGTCATGCACTATCTGTGCTAAATGTAACCCAG
Source organism: Lithobates clamitans (assembly GCA_037952925.1). Lineage (NCBI taxonomy): Eukaryota > Metazoa > Chordata > Amphibia > Anura > Ranidae > Lithobates > Lithobates clamitans. The sequence goes on along the minus strand of JBBGZY010000178.1, from coordinate 887,773 downwards.
GAAGAACAGAAAAGGTACCTTTGAAGCATCTAGCAAAGGCCCAGTACCCCTTTCAAAGGATACAGATCGACCACATCCAGATGCCAAAGAGTGGCCGATATGAATATGCATTGATTGTCATTGACATGTTCTCTGCATGGCCAGAAGGCTATCCCGTTACCAACATGACAGCAAAAACCGCGGCTAAAGGACTTTTAATGGAAATAGTGTGCAGGTATGGTGTCCCAAAGGTTATAGAGAGTGACCAGGGGCCGGCTTTCATGGCCTCAGTGACCAAGGAAATATGGGCAGCTCTAGGGTCACATTATCTTTCCACACCCCATATCCTCAGAGCAGTGGGAAGGTGGAAAGATTAAACGGCACAATAAAATCTAGAATGGTAAAAATGTCTCAGGAAACAGGGATGAGTTGGCCAGATAGCCTGCCCATAGCCTTATTCAGTGTTAGGTACACTCCAAGGGGAAACTATGGTTTGTCACCCTGTGAGATATTGTTTGGTTCAGCCCCCAGGCTGGGTTGTTACTTTCCACAGCAAATACACCTCCAATCTGATGTATTGACTGATAACGTGACTGCTTTATCTCGAGAATAAACCCATATCCATTTGCAAGTGTTCTCCATTCCAGATCCTGAACGAGATATAGAATCACACAAGTTGGTCCCCAGCAACTGGGATCTGGTAAAGAAGTTTGTGAGAAAACACACCCTTGAACCCAGATATGATGGTCCTTTCCAGGTTCTCCTAACAACCATCACATCAGTCAAGGTGGCTGGGAAAAACTCATGGATACACGCCTCCCACTGCAAGAAAGTCCCTGTACCTGAGGAAGGGGCAGAGGGAACCAAATGATTCTGTATATCCTTTTTATTGTGACTACTGTTCAGGCACAGGAGGTAGCCATCAGGCAAAAAGATGGTAAAACACATTTCTGGTATAACTCTTCTAACACACATGTAGCTACCTTCGTATTTGACTACTGCATTAAAGTCTCCTGCCCCCAAGTTTTATGGCAATGTTACATGTATCAGGATACTGTCCATTTCATGGGTCCTAGATCCAGGTCCACGTACATATGTGTCACGGATGACTACTGGGGCAACAACTGTGACTACTGGGGATCCGTGGGATGGAATACAGGGGGTGACTGGGGGTATAAGCCACAGAGTGCTCTGGACAAGAAAGATAAAAATGGGAAATCCCTACTTAACAGAATGACCTTGCTAAAGACTGGTACGTGCTCAAACAGTGGGAGGACAGGACACAGCATGGAATTCACCCTGACCATAGAAAATCCCAGCCCTACAGATGCTGGTACATATGTCCTGGGAACATGGTTGGTGGGGAGCACAGGAGGAACAACAGGGAAATTCCAACTTAAAGACATGTATAATTCATCAGACTGGCAGCCCCCTCAGCCCATAGCTAACCCCCTGATGCCCCATATACAGAAGTTAGGGGACATGGTGGCCATAGCAGACCTTACCTTCGAGGACACGATGGCCGCAAAAACCGGGTTTTCAGATGTCAACTTGTGGCTAGAGTGGATGAGGTACAATGCAGAGAAACATAACAAAACCAATTGTTATGTATGTGGGGGGGCTAGGCCTCATTTGGGAACAGTACCCCTAAACATACCCCCCGAACATGAGACATGTTTCCTTAGCCTGTTTACCAACATAACCACTAACCACTCCCTGTGTGAACATTGGAAGGAGGAATATCCCATAGTCACCAAGACTCCCAAGCCAGGGGAAGGTATCACCATATATCCTGGCAATTACACATGCTATGGACGGTATCAGGGAGTGGGGAAACCCTTTGGGAAATTCACTAGGGGTTACTGTGGATCTAGTACAGAATCAAGTCCAGTCTTTGGGAGATGTATACTGGATTTGCGGAGCCATGAAAATCAGAAGCAGATTGATAGAGCAGTGGACAGGAGAATGCGCATTGGCCAAGGCCATAATGCCTCTGCATATTTTTCCAGAGGCCACTCCACAAATAGAACCAGACTTAAACAACATACCCAGGCCTAACAGGAGGCGTAGCAGTGCCCCAGCAGGAAGCTTTGACCCTCATGTATACATAGACACCATAGGGGTCCCTAGAGGGGTCCCAGATGAGTTCAAAGCAAGAGACCAAGTAGCAGCAGGATTTGAATCTTTTATCCCCATCATCACTGTAAATAAGAATGTAGACTGGATAAATTACATCTACTATAACCAAGAAAGGCTTGTCAATTACACCAGAGATGCACTCCAAGGTTTAGCTGAACAACTATAAGCCGCGTCACACATGACTTTCCAAAACCGCATGGCCTTAGATCCTAGCTGAAAAGGTGTGTGTGTAAAATGGTGCCTAAAACAGGTACATGTTGTACCTCCATCCCAGACAACACTGGCCCAAACGGTAAGGTGACTTTGACCATCAGGAAACTTGAGGATTTGTCTGAGGAACTAAGAAAGAATTCAGGGCTCACCAACCCTTGGGATCAATACTTCACCTGGATTAGGGGAGGGTGGCAGGGATTATTAACACAGATAGGAATAACCATCCTGATAATTTTGGTGACCTTGGCTGTCATAGTTTGCTGTATTCTTCCTGTCTTAAAAAGTGTGTAGGGAATGTTCTCCTACATTTGTGAATCAGGAAATACCAGATGAAATTTATGAAATGCACTCCATTACAGTCACCTCCCCTCAAGATGCAACGCTATAAGGTTACAAGGACAGACAGCACCTGTTTGCCCCTCCAAGCTGTATCGAGTAGGGTAATGAATTAGTCATTGCTCTTCTCTATATACAGTTGAAAAGAGTTGTAGGGTAGGCAGGCCAGGGGACTGTATAGGATTTTAGTGTAAGGAACAGATTTAAAATATACATTTTGAAGGGGGCAACTGTAATGGATGTGATTAAGGTGTCACATAAAGTTGTCACATAAGATACCAGGTAAAAATGTTAAAATACCTATTTCAAATGTCATGTTGTATCATTGCTTAGTTTGTTAAATCTTAACTCTAATAGGGCGTACACACGGTTGGACTTTGTTCGGACATTCCGACAACAAAATCTTAGGATTTTTTTCGACGGATGTTGGCTCAAAATTATTTTGTCTACACACGGTCGCACAAAGTTGTCGGAATTTCCGATCGCCAACCACGCGGTCACGTACACCACGTACGACGAGACTAGAAAAGGCCGGTTCAGAACCAAGCGCGGCACCCTTTGGGCTCCTTTTGCTAATCTCATGTTAGTAAAAGTTTGGTGAGAGACGATTAACACTTTTTCAGACTCGTGGCTTTCAGATCGTTTTCTGCCGTTCAGTTTGTGCTTGTGGGTTTGTATCTGCTCTTCCGTGCGTGCAGTCAGTTCGTATCGGAGTTTTCTGTCCGATCTTGCCCGCTCGTTGCTGTTTTTCAGGTCGCTCTTCACAGGCCTTGCTGTTCTTCAGTGCGTTCTGTTACTTTGTTCTGAGCAGCCGACCATTTTCTAGCCATGTTTCGTATGCGTACTCCTCGTAGAGTTGGTACTGTGAGGGGGCTTGGTGTTGGGGTCCTGACCTTGAAACAAGTCCAGTCCATGAACAGGGTGGGGAGGAGTTCATGGACCAAGAATTGGTTGCTTCAGCGTGACCAGTTCTCTCATATGCCTTTGCTCCGTAAGATCCGTGAGAATAATCCTGATGATTTCAGGAACTTTCTCAGGATGACGGACCCCGTGTTTCACAGTTTGTTGGCTTCGCTGACCCCCTATATCAGCAGGCAGGATACCTGTATGAGGCAAGCCATCACTCCGGAGCAGAGGTTAGTCGCTACCCTGCGGTATTTGGCGACAGGGAGAAGCCTGCAGGACTTTAAGTTCTCGACAGGCATCTCCCCCCAGGCTCTGGGTATCATTATCCCAGAGACCTGTTCTGCCATCATCCAGGTCCTACAGAAGGAGTATATGAAGGTAAGATTTTTATCCTTTTATATCACATTTTATTGTATTGAATGTTTGCTAATATCTTGTATTTCTTTCCTCATTCCCTAATTACCATGATTGTAATATGCTGTGAATGTCCCCTTTGTTCTCATGCATGCTGGATTTTTATGTAATTATTATTTTATGTCCTTCATACATATTTGCCCTTCACTAACCTCCCCAGCATGGTGTCTCCTGCCCTATATTGACCTCATGTAGTCACTTAACAATGTATTTTATCAGCTCCATAGTAGTGCTTTACCCCAAACACCCCCTAAAATGTTTTGAAATGTTATTTTTTATTTAAAATTTAGGCAGAGTGCCAGAGGTTTTTTTTTTGTGGTGTCCCCCAAAAATTTTTAGTAACCCTCCCTTCCCCAACTGCTAAGTCAGCTGATCCCAATTCACTATCCTCAATTATCTATCTGCTGACTTTGCCAAACCCATACACACTATACCCATCTCTTTTGTGCTCAGATTTATGCTTGAATTCCCCAAAGCATGTAGTGCAAGGGCCTGCCTGTATACTTTCCAATGGTACTGTTTAAAGTTTTTGTATCCTATTATTATCTTGATAGGTAATAGCAGAATGTCCAAATGTCCTCAAATGTGTACAATGTGTATTTATATCTTTGTATTATGACACTTCTTACCTTTCCAGTGGTCTGCCAATAGTGTAACTGAGGAGGGGCAGTTCAAAGTAATACCCTGTATTTAGGCATTCATCTCTCAATGAAGTGAAGAGGGTTACCTGTCCTAGATTTCAACACACCCCCTATAATGTTAGAAATGGCCCATGAGAGGGGGGGAGGGGGAATATGATAGGTGTACCTTATACTTTGGCCTTGTTAAATTCCCCTTAGTAAATGATATCTGGAGGTTGCCCCATAATGTTTATGTATAATCTGCTTGCCATGTTTCTGAGTAAAAATAGTAATGTTTATTGTTTTTTCCTCAACAGTTTCTTTCCACGCCACAGGAATGGCAGACTGTGGCCTCCCACTTTGCCCAGCGGTGGGACTTTCCTAACTGCGGAGGGGCAATTGATGGGAAACACGTCCACATCGTCCCACCACCCAACTCGGGGTTGTACTATTATAATTACAAGGGGTTTAATAGTATAGTGATGTTGGCGGTGGTGTTGGCTAATTACGACTTCTTGTATGTGGACGTGGGGAAGAATGGCCGGATGTCCGATGGTGGAGTCATCGCCCAGACGGAGTTTTACAGGCGTCTCCAGAATGGCAGCTTGCACTTGCCAGCTCCAGAAGACAATGTTGAAGGACTCCCATTTGTGTTCGTTGCTGCTGAAGCGTTTGTGCTGGGGGACCACTTGATGCGGCCATTCCCAATGAGGACCCTCACCCCGGAACAGAGGGTTTTTAATTACCGGCTGGCCAGAGCCCGAAGAGTGGTGGAGAACACATTTGGAATCCTGGCCAGCCGGTTCCGACTATTTCTGACACCCATCCATATGGCAGAGTATAAACTGAACCATATTATACTGGCGTGCTGTGTTCTCCATAACTTTTTAAGGAAACATTCGGCCAACTATGCTGGCTCAGTTGGGCCTGAGGCCGGAATCCTACATCAAACCACACTGACGGCGCTTGAAAGTGGCCGTCCTGGCTTGCCCTCCCTGAGTGCCCGTCATGTCCGGTTACGCTACCTGGAGTTCTTTGCGGGTAGGGGGGCTATCAATATGCCAGACAATATGTGAAGCCTTTTTCAAATAAAAAAAAAAAAAAAATTTTGTGGACATTTACTGCTTGTGTTTGTTTGAGCTGACCCTGACAGAAATGTGTTGAGTGCAGAAAATGGCGTGATTGTGTAACCTTATACAAAGCACTGTTGGCTGTTATTTACTAAATGCAAAAACACATTTCACTACAAGTGCACTTGCAACTGGATTTGCCCTTAGGAAATAACCCCCATTTTCTCATAAAACAACAATTACATCACCCCAAAAGTGTTGTAGCGTTGAGACAATAATCCACACATTCTTGATTAACAATCTTTTTAATACCTGCACAATCACATGTGCATTTACCAAAGGTTTTGCTGACAAACCAACATGTTTGTTTTATACCAATTTTTGTGGTGGCATTATCCAAAATTAAAATGTCCATTTTATAGAAAACAGGCCTGTGTAAAACCAACAAGAAAGACACAAATCTTGATCTTACAAAGGTCACATTTGGTCGAATTTGAAGGCAATATCATACATGAGTATTCAGGAACTGTGTTTGATATTGCGTTCAGATGGGGGGAAATCACCCCTGGAAAAGCCAAATTTGGAAGATGCACACAATTTTGCCAATGTCAACATGTGCTAGCTGCCATCACAAGGGATGTGTTTTGGGGGAGCAAGCCCTTCCTCTCAGCTACTTTATAATTGAGGAAGGGGTTGCACCCCCAAAACACATCCATTGATCTCCCGTGATGGCAGATAGCACATGTTGACACACTGTGTGCATCCTCCAAATTTGGCTTTGGGAAAAATCACAAAAACATTTCACACATTGTAGCACACAAAAGAAGAAAGTGATTTTGAGGGGCTTTAAACTCGCCCCAAAACATCAATGATTTTTTTATTTTTTGGAATAACATCATTGATGTTTTGCTTGATGATTTTCAATTGTAAATTACACCCCATGATCTCCCCGATCAGGATCTGGGCACTTTCGGATGTGAAAGGATCTGGATCCACAACCTCACGATCACCTAAAAAGAGAGGAACCCCAAAATAAATTAGGTCTAAAAAAAATGCCGCCATCCATCTCTTATCTGAGCCTGTGGTTGCAGACACTCACCTGTTGTGGTGACTAGTTCCACCACGTCTTCCTCCTCCTGCTCAGCTTGTGTTGGGGGGATTTCCCCTTCTTCCAGAGGGGGGGGGCTCTGGTCTCCTTGGATGAGGGGTGTCTTCCGAGTCTTTTCTCCCCTATGTAAAGCAAAAATGGTATACTTAGCACACAGATATTTGATGGCAGAACTATAAAGATGAAACATTGCTTGGAAGTGGGGTACAATTATCTGTTTTAGCAGAGTTCCAAGATGTAGCTTTTTTAGTGTCCTTTGTCAAGCTGCGATACTTTACCTGTTTGGTACAAGCTTCACAGATGGAGACCCCCCCTATAGTATACACTGGAGCACCTGTGTGGCCCCCTAATAAAAATGGTGTTCTTTTGTCCCACACTAGTGCTCCAGTGTCCAGATGTGAAAACAGCTGCTGAGTGTCCTCTTCTTACACACAATCTAGTTTGCATTTCATTCTAGTAACAAAGCCATCTACACAACCCAATTCTTTGAAGACAAGTATAGGGCGTCAAAATGGTGGCCAAATGCATATGGCCTAAACAATGGTATTTTATAGTTTGAATGAAAAATGTTTGATCCGAACGAATAATGTGCCCATGAACATGAAAGTTGCCATTTTAAACGGTACAACAGTTCCTAAAAGCACATAGAGCAGCACGAACGTAATAGACACAAAAAGAATAGGAACACAGCACAACTACTTACTTTTTTGCAGCACTCTCCGGATCTTTCTGTACTGCTCATGTTCTCATAATTTGAGGTCCGACCACCGCTTCCTGAGCTGATCTTTCGATCGTCGTACCCCGAAATTCCGGTGCAGACTCCTGACCACTTTCGCCATGATCTTGGCCTTTCGGACATTGGGGTTGGGGTAAGGCCCATACTTTCCATCATAGTCGGCCTTCTTTAGGATGTCCACCATCTCCAACATCTCCCCAAAGGACATATTTGAGTCCTTAAATCTCCTTCTGGATTGGGACGTTTCAGGCTCCGGCCTTTCCTCCCCCTCCTCCTCGTTGCTACAATTAGCACGCACCTGCTGTCTATCCACCATGTGCTCTTCCCCCACTGCGCCGAACGAAAAGGGGCGGGGAATAGACTAGAAAGAACGTCAGGGGCGGGCGGAGTTATACGCATGCGCAGTGTGTATAAAGCGTAACACACGTGCGTATTACGTACGATCTGTGAGCGGAGGAAGGAGCATCAGAGACGCCTATCGTGATAACAAAGGTAAGATCTAAACTTGCGCCTATACTGCTTCGAAATGGAAGCCTATATTGTAACAAGATTAGGGGAGTTTGGCCTGACATTAGGGTTTGTCTTGTGTTGTGTCTTGCAGAGAAAATGGATGGGTTCAACGACCACAATTTCCTGCCCCTGTTCATTGACAAATACAGGGAGCTGCCCTGTCTGTGGCAGGTCAGACACCCCCACTATAATCACAAACAGAAGAGGCAGGTAGCGCTGGAGAAACTGCTGGAGTTGGTGAAGCCGGTGGTCCCCACAGCAACCATCCCTTATTTAAAAACTAAAATTGGTGGCCTGAGGAGCACTTATCTTAGGGAGCGCAAGAAGGTCACAGATTCCCAAAGATCCGGAGCTGCAGCAGATGACGTTTATGTCCCCAGGCTGTGGTACTATGAGAGACTGCGATTTCTGTCAGACCAAACTGAAGTCAGGGAATCCCTCTCTACTCTTCCTTCCACTCTTCCTTCCACCCCAGCTGAGGCTTCCGATGTTCAACCTGGGCCTTCCAGCCAGGAAGAAGTGGAGGAGCCCAGCTGGAGTCAGGTATAGCATTGTTCTACTGGTTTCTGGTCAATAAAGAAATTATGTTTACTAGATGTTAGTATTGATCACTATTTGCTGCTTGAAAGTGTTTTACATATCAATAGACAGTAGTGGGCACCCAAAATTGGGACACAAATGAAAAATGCTGGGCTCAGAAGGATAGTCTGTTATATTTGTTAACATTCACTTTGCAACAGTCAGGAGGTGAAAATTGTGTGTGATTGATGAAAACAATACTAAAACTATGTCCCTTTTTCATACACAGGAAGACCTCAGCCAGGAGGAGGTTGTGGAATGTGGCAGTCAGGAGGAGGCGGGGATTAGTGGCAGCCAGGAGGAGGCGGGGCTAAGTGTCAGCCAGGAGAAGCCTGGGACCAGTCGTAGCCTGAGTCTCAGGTCCCTCCCCTCCGCCTGCCACATAAACGAGCCAGGAAGGCGACTCCGAGTCCCGTGCAGGATTCAGCATTCAGGCTGATCCAGGAGGCTTCTGCGTCCCTCAGAGCCTTACCAACTCCTGAAGAGGCCTTTGCCTGCATGGCTGCCACCAAATTGCAGGGCATGCAGGAGGGTCAACGCAGGCTCTGTGAGGACCTTCTGTACAAAGTCCTACATAAGGGGGTGAGTGGGGAACTAACACCCAAGACGGATGTCATTGAGTTGGACCATCCTCCTCCTCCTGCTGCCACAACTCCACCACCAGAGCCACAGCGTGTAAGGAAGCGTGGAAGGAAGACCAAAGAGTGATGGCCCTGGGTTCAGTCTGGTCTGACAGAAGATGCAGTCTCTCGTATGACCACAGCCTGGGGACACAGATGTCATCTGCTGCTTTCCGGATCTCTGGGACTTCTGGACCAGACTGCCCTCCCTTAGATAAGGACTTCTCAGGCCACCAGTTTTGATTAAAAATTATTGATGTGTGCCCTGGGGGTCCAAGGCTTCGCCCACTTCTGCAGTTTCTCCAGCGTTGCCTCCCTCTTTGTTTAGTTGTGACCCCTTAATAAAATTTTTTGGGTAAATTCTACTCTCCTGTGTGTGTTTTCATCCAAAAATGACAGTTTGTTGGTGACGATTCAGGTACATTTCTAAAGTACAATGTGAAATTAACAAGGGACAACAAAACCAAACAATCTCCTACAGATTAAATAGAACAACATATCAATGGTGTTGTGGGAACTTGACACAAAAAACACACACAAACATTTTCGGGAGTACAAATCAAAATCGCCCAAAAAAAAAAAAAATACAAACACAAAAAAAGAATCTACATTAAAGCCCAAAAATATATAAAAAATATACAAAAATATGTTGTCAGATGTGAGGTGTGTGTGAATATGAGCAGCAAAACTACTCAATTCTTGTCACATTATAAAGAAGAAGAGAGTGCGCTGTATTAAACCATTTTTAACATTGCAGCATGACCAAAGTGCTGTATCCATTGCGAACGCTAAGTTTACCAGAACGAGCTGTTCAGTCTTGGAATTTCTTCTGAGCATGCGTGGCATTTTGTGCGTCGGAACAGGCCACACACGGTCGGAATTGACGCAATCGGATTTTGTTGTCGAAAAATTTTATCTCCTGCTCTCTAACTTTGTGTGTCGGAAAATCCGCTGGAAAATGTACGATGGAGCCCACACACGGTCGGAATTTCCGACAACACGCTCCGATCGGACATTTTCCATCGGAAAATCCGACCGTGTGTACGGGGCATAAGAATTCAGATAACAACAGATAGCTGCTAGTTCCCTTTTCTCAGTCTGAAGCCGAACCGCAAAGAATTATAAAAATACTGTGTCTCTTCCGAAAATTGCACCAAAGGCAGACATGACATCAACATCCAATGTCTCAAGAGGAAGTTACCAAGATATTTAATAATAGCTATGATTAATTGCTCAAATTGTTGCTAAAACTGCTGTTAAAATCTCATATATTGTCATAACAACATGTTTTGCATATGCCGTATTCTCTGTCTGAAAAAAGTGTATAAAACTGAAGGAAAAAGAGGAAATAAAACTCAGAAAAGACTTTCACACTGAGCCTGTCTCAGGGGAGACTATTTCAAGAAGGAGAAGTGTGCACTTCATATATATATTCAACAATCTGATCGGGGGTAGATATAATAATATCAAACTTTGTTCTGAATTCAAAACATCTAGATCTTTAATGTTGTCTGTATCCCATTTTGGGAGATTCATCTCTCCAATTGTGCTGACCATCAGTGTATTTGGGTACAGAAGTAAGGGTAAATCCAAAAATTTCAGCCACCAGAACAGTAATAGAAGGGAAATCTTCTAATGGTTACACTTGTTTACATGACAACTATCTACGAGAGGATAGTCCTCATATTAGAAAGATATCCCCTCACCTGTTGAGTATATTGAATAAGATATCTCCCTAATGAGATATAGATGCAAAAAAAAACAAAAAACATTTTAAGCCCTTCCTACTCTACCCTCAATAAACAAGTGTTGGGTTCACTTACAGAAAATTACTACAAATGACTACTGTACCTCAAAAAAATCTCTAATGAAGGTCCCATTGCAGTGTTATGTAACAGACTAGCTTCTGTCTTTACACACTTACAATTGTTTTGGCTGATCTAAAATATAACTACAAAGGACAATCCTGTACTAAAATCTGCCATATGCCCCAACACTGCTACTGCTTATCTGTAAGCACCAGCCAACTAATGTAAACCTATTACATTATATAAAAAAAGAAGTAATGACTGTGGTTTTTACATGATTTTATCACATAGTAGCTGTAATGTGCTTTCATTTTATGGTTTGAATATTGCCAGTCATTTTCTAGGTAATGGCTTACATTTTTGTCATAAAAAGCATGGTAAACAGAAAAATAACACTATAAATTATTATTTCACCATTTCAGCATTGTAGGTTTGTATTTGTTCTAATCCATGCTGAGTTTCATTTGTCATGCTGCTATATTTATTTGTATGCCAATATGTTCCAATGCCAAACAAATATTCAGACAATTCAACAATAACATATTTTGTTTTCTATGGAAATGCCATGAAAACTCATTCAGGAATATTACACTTTACTGCAAAATATCAAACACCATATAAAAAACATATGACAGGGCTCTTGTACCTGTATTTAAAAACAGTACAATAGCCATTTGCTTAGTCAGTGTACACAATAGTCTTTCTATTTCCTATATTAAGCTGATTTCCTCAAGTGGAAGGATTTGAAATTTATATTAAAGATGGCTATTAGGGAAGATCGTAAAGTGATTGTAAATGCTCAGCTTTTTTTTTCTTAAAGTGGATGTAAACCTGCTTCATGAAATTTGAGCTGGGCACATATATCTGCAGTGTTTTCTTATCTCTCTTCAAAGCACTATGTCCTGTGGCTTTCTCCTGCACTGCTGTTCTGTTATCAGCCTGATAACTTCTGACAAACTCTCCTTTAACTGAGATAAAAGCAGCCTGAGTTTTGTGTTGGAGATTATGTTATTAATAGATTAGCAGAAAGCTGAACCATTCAATAACCAGCTCTGAAAGTCTCTACCTATGTGGAGAGGGGGTGTATGCCTTTCCTCCAATCAGCTGCCTTGGCTGTATGCCCAGACTTCATTGCAGTGCTGAACAGGATAAGAAACTCTCCTAACACGATATGAACTTTCCAAAGACTATATAAAGCTGAAGACAGCAGATATGCAAGTAAAACTTATGTAGGGATATTTGTTTCATCCCCATGTATCATCTGCGGTTTTTCACTTCACTGGGTATATGTGAGGGTTTACATCCACTTTAAAATAATAAACAAGTTAACTTATCTGCTCTGCGGCCTCAAACCTCCACTTTTGGGGTCCCCCATGCACTTTCCACTCTGCGGGGGGGGCAAGCCATGCTCTCATGCTCTGTGTGTCTTATGGAGCCCAAGAACCAGGGGATTAGGTTGTCACTGTGCAAAACCATTGCATAGGGCTGGTAAGTTTATCATGTTTAATATTTTAATTTAAAAAATTTAATTAAATTATTTTTTTATTTTAAAAAATGTAACCTTTAGAATTACTTTAATGCAATTTTTTGCAGTTTTAACATTTCATTTAAATCATTGATACAATCACTGCTCTCCGCCAAACTGAATTTTCTTTAAAAATATATTTGCTTTGGTAGATGTGCCCCAGGGCAGTGCTCAACTCCCCCTCCTTCCCCTATGTCATTTGTTTGCCAATCCTCTGCCCAATAGACAAGAAAATGGCCTGAACTGTTTTGTTTGCTGTTTTTTTTTTGGTTTACACTGATTTCCTTGTCAAAAGAAGTTTATTGAGTATACAATATTATAAAGATACATAAAGTAAATTTACAAGGATCTATAAAGTAAGCTCATTGTTTTACAGTAGGGTTTATATAGGTAAATATCATGAAATTTCAAATATTAAACATTGGGTTCACGTAAACCTAAATTAAAGATATATATCATTTCCTTAGTTACTTTTGTAGGTATTTAAATGATTTATACCTACTATACATATTGTTTACAAGTAGAGTGTATATAGGTCAAATAAATTCTGATAATGAGCTTTAATCGTAAGGTGGAGAAAAGGAAAGAGAAAGAAGAAGAAAAAGGGTTGAAAGGTAGAGGTATGGTCCACAAGGTTGTCCCGCTCGTCAGATTATTATTCTTTTTAGTTCTCTTTGAAGCCTTAGAATGGGTGTCTCTAAGTCATTTAATCTGTTACCATGGCAACAGGACAGAGTCATTGAAGTTTGACAGGAACTGTTGTTTTATCCAAGGATGCCAAAGTTTTTCAAATTTTGGAATTTGATTTTGATCGATGGCTACCATCTTAGCATGGGACATCGTATTATTCATTCTGTGAATTGTTTCTGCTAGTACCAATGTAGGAGATTTCCATGCCTTGGCCGCTGTTTGTTTTGCAGCCGTTATTAGTTGGATCATAAGTTTGAATTGAGAGAGTGTTAACCATTCCGGTTTTAGATTAAGTAAAGTTAAATATGGATCTGGTTGTATTATTTTTTTAAATATTTTAGATGCAATCACGAAGACTTCCTTCCAGAAGGTTTGGATTACTGGGCACGTCCACCATATGTGTAAATATGTGCCTATTTCTGGGCATCCTCGAAAACAAAGAGCTGAGGTATTAGGTGAATATTTTGCCACTCTAGCGGGTACAAGGTACCAGCGAGTTAGGACTTTATAATTTGTCTCCAGTGCTAAGATGTTGGGTGAAGATGACTTAGATGTGAGCCATATGTTAGACCAGTCCGTGTCTTCTAAAGTTCGTCCCAGGTCCTCCTCCCATCTGAACGTAAGAGGGTCTATTAAGATTTGCTACTCCATATAATTGATTATAAAGTGATGAAATTGTACCTTTAGCAAATAGATCTTTTGTACAGATTGATTCAAAAATGGATAATTGGGATAATGGTGTATCTCCCTTTAGGAATGGTGTATAGAAATTTTTGATTTGGAGATATCTAAATATCTCAGAGTTTGGTAGATCATATTTTTCTCTAAGCGATGGGAATGAAAGGAATGATTTAGATGCTGTGAAGTCATTTAGTGTCTGAATACCTGATGTTGTCCAAGCTTTAAAAGAATTTGGGTAGATCCATGCCGGATAAAAGGCCGGATTTCTGATAAAAGAAAGGAGAGGATTGTGTGGAGATTGTAACTGATATTTGGTTTTTAGTTTATCCCAGAGAGATAAGAAGTGTTTAGTTATGGGATTATGAATTTTAAAGCGGTCTTTAGGATCAAGCCATAATAAATTTGATATTAATAGAGGGTCTTTTTCTGAAGCCTCTATAAATACCCATAATGGGATTTCCTGTTTTGCATGGTATTTGGACAGACTTGCCAAATGTGCTGCTCTGTAGTAGTTGGTAAAATTAGGGTATCCCAGGCCTCCTTTATTTTTGGGAAGATGTAGTGTGTGTATAGGTATATGTGGTTTAGAAGAGCCCCATATAAACTAAGTTGCTCTTTTTTGTACTATTCTCAAAAAATAGGAAGGAATTGGAATAGGGAGGACTCTGAATAGATAAAGCAATTTGGGTAGAATAGTCATTTTGATTGCATTAATCTTCCCTATCCAGGATAAAGGAAGTTGCGACCATTGTTTTATTAGATTTGTGATCTGTCTTAATACAGGAGGATAATTGGTTGAGAATAAGTCAGAATGAGATGCTGTTAAATGAATTCCAAGATATGGGATTGATTTTTCTGCCCATGTGAATGGGAGTGCAGCCCTAGCCGGGATCAATTCCATGTTTGTGAGTGAAATATTAAGCACTAGGCATTTCTTAGGATTAATCATAAGGCCGGATAGGGCTGCAAATCCATCAAGAGCTGGTATTAAGTTAGGACCAGAGACCTGTGGTGATGATAGAAAAAGTAATATATTGTCTGCAAATATACATAATTTGTGTGTAATACCTCCTACTTCAATGCCAGTTATAGTTTGGTTTGTTCTGATGTATTGGGCCATGGGTTCGAGTATAAGGGCAAATAATAAGGGAGATAATGGGCAACCCTGTCGGGTACCTCTTTCGATATTAAAGGCATCAGATTTGTATCCAGCATATTTTATATAGGCTTTGGGTTTATTATATAATGCTTTGATCCATGTTAAAAAGTGGGGTCCAAAACCCCATTTTTGTAATGAATATTGCATATATTGCCAGGATACTGTGTCAAATGCCCTCTTAATATCGAGAGATAGAAAACATAAAGGGATTTTCCGTTTTTTAGCAATATGTGCCAATAACACTGCCCTGTGTATATTATCGCCTGCCTGTCTATTTGGCATGAAGCCTACTTGATCTCTATGTATTAATTTTCCTATAATGCTATTGAGGCGTTTTGCTATTATTTTTGCTAATAATTTAATATCGCGGTTTAACAGAGAGATAGGCCGATAATTCACACAGGAAGTATCATCAGAAAGGGGTTTTGGGATCATACAAACAATTGCCATTAGTGTTTCTTGCCGAAAAGAATGTCCATCTAGAAGTTTGTTAAAAGTTTCAGTGAGAATGGGAGAGAGTATTTCTGAGAATGTTTTATAGTATAAAGCCGAGTAGCCATCTGGGCCTGGTCTTTTGTTAAGTTTTAGGTCTTTTATGGCGTTAGCAACTTCATCTATAGTTATAGGCTCATCCAAACTGCTTTTTTGATTCTGAGATAGCTCAGGTAAGGTTATTTTTGAGAAGAAGGATTCAGCCTCTGTAGGATTAAATTCATTGTTTGTCTTGTATAAAGTTGCAAGATGTGAGTGAAATTTATGGACTATTTTAACTGGATTACAAGTGTAAACATTTTTTGATAATTTCAAACGTATTGGTTTGAAAGATTTGTTAGTTGAATTTAATGCCCGAGCCAAATATGTACCTGGTTTGTTTGTATTCATGTAGAAATTGTGTTTGGAGCGTTTGAGGGATTTATCAACTGACTCCATTTTTCCAGATGAGATTTTGTACTCTGAGATGGATTATCTTGAAATGATATGTAGGCTGCATTAAAATTGAGTTCTAGTTTTTTTGGTAGATTTTTGCGTTCCCGTTTAAATAGTGCCATTTGTCTTTGTATTGTACCACGCAAGACTGGCTTATGAGCTTCCCACAGTGTTATTGGGGAGATGTCTGTTGTATTATTAATTGATATGTATTCCTTTAAAGCTTGTTCAATGGCCATCTGATGTAGTGGGTGTTTGAGCATTATGTCCGGTAAGTACCACGTTGGGTCATGCGCTTTTGGTTTGACTTTGGTTTTGGCTTATGGCTGAGGCTATAGTAGTGTATACTGCATTATGGTCAGACCACGGAATCGGAATTATATCTGATGCAATAATTTCTGGTATCATTCCTATTGTTAGAAAAATATGATCTATTCTGGTGAAGGATTGATGAGGGTGCGAGAAATAAGTGAATTTCTTTTTCATTGGGTTACTTTCTCTCCACGAATCTACCAGATTGTATTTGGAAAGAAGTTGAGAAAAAGGTAATCTAGAGGTTATTTTGGATGGTGTAAAAGGTGATTTATCTAGAAATGGGAGGAGGACCTGGTTCGAATCCCCACACATTATCACTGTTCCTATTTTGTGTGTATTAATCACTTGTAATATATGTGAGAGGAATGGTGTAGGTTGCTTGTTAGGAGCGTAGTAGGAAATCACTGTGATTGCTGTATCCATTATATAACCCATGAGTATCAGGTATCTACCTTCTGGGTCTTTAATTTCTGATGATAAGGTGAATGGTGTGGATCGGTGAAATGCAATTAGAGTTCCCCTTTGCTTGGTACAGGCAGAAGCCGTGTAAATTTGTTGATAAAAAGGAGAAATATATTTTGGAGTAGAATCTTTGGTGAAGTGTGTTTCTTGGAGGCATACTATGTGAGCCTTCTTGTTATGAAAAGTACGGAAGGCTTTGGTCCTTTTTTGAGGGACATTTATTCCCTGAACATTCAAGGATAGTATATTCAGTGGTGCCATGGCAACAGATCAAATAGTTTTGACTTACTTTTTGTTATGCAGAGCTGACTGCGCAGATCAACCTGTGTGGACTGAAGAGATGAATAGATAGAAAAGAAACCAGTGAATTCTGGAGTAAAGAGTAAACAAAAAACATATGAGATTAGATGATACATTGTATAAATTATTTTTTGCAAGTAATCACAATTTACCTGTGAAAGAGAGTAAATATCTCTCTCAGGGGAATAAGTGCCTTCGTCACACTCCTACATAATATGGTTGGGAGAATGAGGAGGGCTAATGGGGGTACACGGATCTTCCGCTTACAGGAGAGAAGTGCTATGTCAAAAGACATCAAAATGATGTTTCATTAATTGGAGTGCAGAATATAGTTTTTGTTGAAATGATTTATTCCAGGATGGTTGTATATGGTTAGTCTTGCCCTAGGCTAAATAATTCAGTTAGAAAGGTACTGTTAATAACTTTGGTATTGGTGAAGATAGTTTGAATTATTTTGGGATTTTATCCCTTTTAGAGTAAACAATTACATATTTTATTCATATGTAACTGTTTAGATATGTTAACTCATAAAATTGAGGTTGTATTGCTTCAGATTAGAATAAACAAAAACATTATTCTAGGAACTAGTTAGGTAATAATATATTTGTTTTAAGAAAAGAAAGAAAAAGCTTCCATTACTTCTGTATTATTGAACATATTTGTCCTAAAAAGTAATAAATCTATTGTTATTACCTGATAATATATAACTGAACAAGAATTTCCTTATTTCACTTATATATTCTAAGGCTATATGAATCAGAAGTAATAAGAAATATAACTGGAATGTAACATGATCCCACACAGTGTGTGAGTATCAGAATGCAGTTACATTCAGTTATAAATACAGGTTTTTTTATAGAGAACCATCTCTTAGTATAATAAATGAAGAGATATCAGGAATTAGGATGTCAGTCCATTGAATCTTCTTGGTCCATGGATAATGTGGCATAACGGCCTCTTTTGTGAGAATGATGATTCCCATTTTGTTCTGAAATTTTCTGAGTGCTGCCTGAAGGTGAAGATGATGTCATTCTTCTGCGTATGGGAGAGTTACTGCTTGTGGGTTCTGTCAGATTTAATTTTAAAAGGGTTTGTTGTAGTTCATCTGCTGATCTGCTTCTGTAAATTGTACCTTGGTAGTTAAATCTGACTGAAAAGGGGAAGCCCCATTGATACATAATGTTGTGGCGTTGCAGTTCCATTAGTTGGGGTTTCATGGCTCATCTTTTAGTAATAGTAAGTTGGGATAGGTCAGCAAAAATTTGATAATTGTGTCCTTGAAAATTAAGTTCCTTTTTTTCTCTTGCAGCAATTAGTATTTGTTCTTTCGTTCTGTAATAATGAAATTTTGTGATTATATCACGTGGGGGTCCATCTTTCTTTTTGGCTGTGAGGGCTCTGTGTACTCTGTCCAGTTCTAAACGTTCAATAGGGATATCTGGCTTTAGTTCTTGTAATAGAACAGTAATAGTAGATTGCAGGTCTGTCACAGTTTCAGGTATTCCCCTTATGCGCAAGTTTGAACGTCTGGCTCTATTTTCGTAATCTTCGAGCTTAGTTTGAAGTATTAAATTCTCTTCTTTTAATTGTTCCAATTCTGTTAAATTTACTTGGGTTGTAATTTCAATTTCATCCATTTTTATTTCTAAGGCTGCGGTGCGATTTCCCAGCTCTCTTATTTCTTTGGTTAGGCTTTTTGTTATTTGGTCTGAGGTTTGTTTTAAAGCCTTATGAAGCATCTTTTCAAATTGTAATAATATTACTGGGGATGCTGAGGAGGCTTGTGGAGAAGTTTGTGAGAGGATTTGTTCTGTATCTGACTCAAATGGAGAGTCTTGCTGTGGCATTTTCTGTCTGTGAGAGCGCCCTGATGCTGTATCTTGTGAGGTGACTGGAGCTGCTTTAGTTGCAGTGAGTGCCTGTGAGCTCTTTGTGAGGTGATTTTTATTTCTGCCACGGTTTCCTCCCAGTACCATATTTTCTGCCCAAACTTTCACAGTTTGTTCCCTGGGGCAAAAAGGTTCAAATGGATACCTTTTGAGCCTGCAGGCTCCGCTTTGTCCTTCTCTTCTCTCCTCAGCGGTGCAGAGCTCTAACAATGCATGTCTGCTCCGCTAGGCTCCGCCCATCTCCCCCCCACGGTTTACACTGATTTCAATAGGGTTTGAATTCAACACTCAAACTTTAGTCATATTCACCGAACCTGCCACAAACCAACCCCAGGTACATCCATTGCATTCCTTTGATGAAGTCACGTGAGCATTGACGTAACGCGTCAGGGAGGAGTCAGGTGTCATTGTTCCGGTCTTGGCCGAGACCGGAAGTATTAGAATATGTGCTGGTTTTGCTGTTTTGATATGTAAGTTACTACTTTCTTTTAATAAAATCTTGGTTGAATACTGCATGATGGAGATACTCTTTTTTATTACATGCCTCCACCCCGTTTGCTGAGCTTGAAGCCTTCCATTGGAGACCCGCCAGGGCTGTGATGATCGGATGACATTGATCGATCTGTGGTCTTTACCCACTTTCTGATTGCAGGCTCGATTTGACACGTACGGGTCTCTACTAGAGATGAGAGGCTGGGGGAAACATGCTGCGCACCAAGGATTATGGATGTTTAGAGGAATTTCATATTGATCGTCTGTTGCACTTGCACTTTTCTGTCTGCTGCACGAACTGTTATATGAAGATTCACTTTGTATTTGTTGGCACTGTATTGCACTACCCGGACTAGTCATTTTTTGCCATTTTTTTGTGATGTTTGCACTTTTTTACACTTTATGTGATTTTTTCCATTTTTATGAGACTTTTTTAGTTTATTCGATTTTTTTTTCATTTTTTTGGATTTTGGAATTTTTTTCACTTTGATGTACTTTTAGATCACCATTGAACTTTATTTTGTCTTAGAGGATCCCTCTATCCATCCATTTGTTGACACATTTTATGAATTACCATTATTTTATGCACAGTCACTTCATTTATGTGATTTCACTGTAGTTTATTTATGTATTGAGGTTAATACTGTTTCATTTATGCACTTCAGTTAGTATTTGATGAATTTATTTTTTATAATTCCTATTATTTATTTATGCACTCTAGTTAGCGCCACATATTTCTTATTATCCTATTCATCGCATCACTACTGGCTATCTATGCAAATAGTTGGTTCAGGCTCACTCTCAAAAGATGTGATCTGCAGGGAAACTACAGTTTATGTGAAGAAAGAAAATATTTCTATCTGCAATGCTATATACATTCTACCACATATAAGTGTAGTTTTCTAAACACAACACATTTGTCAGTTCTTGAGACAAAATGGTTTGTTTAATTTTGTATAGAGTAGGGCATGGTTAAAACCCTTGGCAGGTTTTTATTTCTTTTTTTTCCCCTCTGTGTATCCAATTGGGGAAGTTTTCTTTTAGGCTGGGTTCATACTCATGCAAATTGGATGCGGGTTTCCCCACATCCAATTTGCATTACAGGAGAGTATGACCGACTCTCAATGGATGCGGTTCACACACCTCCGGAACGGCCGCGGCCAACAATGGAAAAGGGTTCCATGCATCTTCTGGTCCATTTTAGGTCCAAGTTCAGGCAAAAAGTCAGACCTGATTCGCACCTGAAACGGAGAACAGGGACGAACCAGACAGGGGGTCTGCAGCTAGTAAAAAAAGAGCCTAACTCTCTATCTTGTGGACAAAAAAAAATGTGATTGAATCTCTCCATAGGAAGAAAAATCCTCTCTTAGTCATCAGATCAACAAATGTCCACACTGAAAGATCTTCCAATCATTACTTATCTAGGCATTCAGATTACAGCCAAACTATCAGATCTTTATAATAGGAACTTTTTAGTAGCCTTGAAAAAGGCTCAAGATGACTTGAGACTGTGGGAATCTCAATGTTCAGTAGATCAGCCTTGCTAAAAATGATAATTTTACCACGCCTTTTATACCTCATACAGACAATCCCGATTAAATTACCAGCATCCTTCTTTGCGACCTATAAGAGAGCATGTTCACTCTTTATATGGAAAAATTCCCCACCCCATATTAAATACTCCCGACTCATGCGCCCAAAAACGAACGGGGGCATTGGATTGCCAGATCTCTACAAATATTATCTGGCCTGCCACCTCATGCGAATTGTGGACTGGAACATCCATGAGACTGGGAAAATCTGGGTGACCTTAGAAAATTTTTTGCATGCTTTCCTCTCGATTCCATAATGTGGATACTCCCTCATCACTGGCCACAAGAGACTCTGACACATCCTCTTGCCCAACCTTCCCTCGCGGCCTTTCAGCAAACGTTAAAAAACACAACATTTTCCTCAGTCCCGCCACCTCTAACTACGCTAAGGGGGAACCCCACTTTCACACGGGAGCCTCCAACTCCTTTTTAAGACAAGAGTGGCCCCACGATAAGGTATTAGCACATCAATTTTTTTCACATAGATCCCCTTGTACATATGAGAACTTAGTTTCTATGTCTCCTTCCAATTCCTTCCCATTCTGGACATACAAGCAAATACAACATTTTCTCTCCTCCCAAGCGACAACTGAGACCTGGACGAGACCACTTACGCCCTTTGAAACCTTATGTACACGATCTCCCCCACACTTGACACTTGATTTCATGTATATATAGTATACTCAGAGAAGACCCCTCAAATGCTCTAGATTCAGCACGTATAGCCTAGGAGACAGAACTCCAGATATCTCTCTTTGATGAAGATTGGGACCTCATTCATACATATACCCACAAGGGATCCCTCAATGTTGCCATCCAGGAAAATTGCTACAAAATTGAAACACACTGGTACAGGACCCCATCACGCATACACAAGTTTTCCCCATCTATCCCAGATACATGCTGGAGATGTGGAAGAGCAAAGGGAACCATGCTTCATATCTGGTGGGACTGCAATTCACTTCAACCATTCTGGAGGGAAGTACATGAACTCATTACACATATCACTACGTATACCCTGGATTACTCTCTGGCACAATACCTCTTACATCATACATCTCTAACCAAAAGAGAATGTTATAAATCGCTGGCCATGCACATGGTAAATGCAGCGAGACTATGCATTCCGATACATTGGCAATCCATACACACTCCAACGATTAGAGATTGGTTCATTAGGATTTCCAGAGTGGAGGAAATGGAGGAGCTAATCCCAAGAGCGAATCCAAAAATTTACGAACACATGGGCCTGTTGGACTCACTTCAAAAAAACTCAGCGCTTTCAAACTTATGGCTCCTGAAATCAAAATGTCACTTTTTTAGCAGTTGGAGATGAAAGAAAACTAATCAGAGATGTAGAATATTGCTGGAGACTGATATGCCCCTATACTCTGTATCCTGCTCTCCCTCTACAATCAATCCCCTGCCCCACGTGTGTTTTTTTTCTCCCCTTCCCCCTTGCCTTCTCTTTTCTTCTTTCTCTCTCTCTTCTCACTTTTCACACTCCTACTATCCTTCCTCTTGTAAAAAACACCTTCTTAGGCCACCGTACATGATTCTATCAATATATCCCATTAGTTACATATAGCGGGATTAGAGTATTACAGGGCCCGATAATCATTTGTAAACAATAATATATCTATATACCCTGGAAATCTGCGCAATTTGTTGTCATGCTTTCACTGTATGCTCTGTTATTTGTAATCTAAATAAAAACTGTTTATGGAAAGATCTTCCAATCACTCCTGTTCAAGTGGCAATTGAGTTGATAACGCTTCATCTATTCTACCCAAAACTCAAAAAAAAAAAAGATTTGTACTGAAAAATGAGTAATCCCAACTTTAGAGGTGCATAATGTTATGACTTCATCAATATAGATAACATCACAAAAAGTACACTCACCACACAGCAACCTGAGTGTGTGTGTGTTTATGTCACTACCATTTTCCATAGTTCTGTACATTGTGCTTGTTAAGCCCATGATAATTCTTTTTTGCATTTATCTACACTCTCCACTGACACCACCAACTGTGGAAGTGAGTTCCACATCCTCACTGCTCTAACAGTAAAGAACCCTTCACACAGTTTAAGACTGAACCACTTCTCATCCAACTTCATTGTGTGGCTGTGTGTCTTCTTTAGAGACCTAAGATTAAAAAGTTTCCTCCCTATTCTAGAGTAACCAATATATGTATATCGCTATCATATCACCTCTAAAGTGCCTATTTTCCAGGGAGAATATGTTTAATGTTTGTAGTCATTCCTCATAACTGTGGCCCTCCAGTTCCATTGGCTTTGTTGCCCTTCTCTGGATTCTCACCAGTTTAAGGATGCCCTTGCTGAAAATGATGATCAGAACTGAATGGAATAATGTGGCCAAACCAGAGTTTTGTAGGAGTGGTAAAATTATAGTTTTATCTCTTAAGTAAATACTATTTTAATGGATGCCATTGCATGCTATTACTGAACCTGTCATCTACTAGGGCCCCCAGATCCTTTTCTATTCTCCATTTCCCCAGAGCTTCTCCACCTAGTGACTAATTTGCATTTCTACCTCCTAAGTGAATTACTTTACATTTTTCAATATTGAACTTCATCTGCCATATAGCTGCCTACCCCTCTATTTTAACTAATTTTAACTACTAATTTTAATTACTAATGTTATCTAGGTATTATTGTAAAGTTGCTATATCCTGTTGTGGAATTATTACCCTGCTTAGCTTTGTATCATCAGCAAACACTGAGATTGGACTATTTATTCCAACCTATATATATCATTTATGAACAAGTTAAACAGAATTGGTCCTAGGATCAAGCCTTGGACTATCCCTTTCACAACTCTGGATCATTCAGAAAGTATGTCATTATTCACTACCCTCTGGAAATGCCCCTGTAACCAGTTTTCTATCCAGGTACAAGCAACATCATTAATGCCAAAGTACCCTAATTGGTAAATTAAACATTAATGGGGTACTGTATCAAATTCCTTAGAAAAATCCAAATTCAATACATCCACAGGCTTTCCTCTACTCAAATTACAAGTTACCTCTTTAAAGAATGTTAAAACATTGGTCTGGCAAGAACAGTCTTTCATAAATTCATGTTGGTTTCTACTAATAATACTGTTCTCATTAGCAAATTATTTGATATGGCCCCTTATTGTTCCTTCCATTAGTTTACATACTATTGATGTTAGGTTGACTGGACTGATATATATCTCGGCCCGTTTTTGAATATTGGTATCACATTTGCTTTTCAACAACCAGCAGGTACAATTCCAGTTAGTAAGCTTAAAAATTAAGAATAACGGAATAGCTATAGCATGGTTAAGTTCTTGAGAATGCTCGGCTGTAAGCAATATGATCCTGGTGATTTATTCCCATCATTTTTTTCTAGTCTTTTTTGAATATTAATAAATCATAAGTGCAGCACTACAATTATTTAATTTAGACAATCAAAAGTCTTTCATAAAATAAGTAAAATAAAAATCCTTTCCAGACAGATATACATTTGATTGTTAGGAACAGGAATGCAAACACTTATTTTAGGCGCTCCAAAGAAAGGAAGAGACCACCACCGTCACCCAATCACACTGCCTCTTACCATCCGACGTGGATCTCCAAAAGGGAAGGTCAGATGCACAATATAATAACCTCCTGGAAAGAGGTCTCCGATAAGAATGAATCACCACCCCTCACTTGGAGCACGCTTTTATTTCTGTGGATCAACAGAGCAAAATCACTCCCAGCTTTTCAGCTACCAGAGACAGAATCATCCTTCACACTCTCCTCATCTCTGATGGCGAAGGAACCGGATCCTCCTCAGTCACTCCTGCAAGTTTTTATTGTCTAAATTACATAATTTTTGTGCTGCACTTAATGATGTGTTAGTAAATTTATATTGTCAACAATAGCCAACAATATTGTGCTAGTAGCTGTTACTTGTTCACTTTATTAAGTATTCTTTTCTAGCGAAGCTGATTGTGTTTATATTTTCGTGTCTTTTTTTAATATTGGTTTCTGTCAGCTACACAGGTACATTCAATATAATGTTATTAACACTACTGTCTTGTTTATGAAAACCCTAATTTTCCTTTGGTTAAAATGAGAAGAAGAATGTATTTAATACAGTTGACTTCTCCATTTCACTTGTGACCAACTTTCAAAATCATCTTTTATTGGGCCAATATGTTTTGACTTAGCCTTTTTATTGTTAATATATTTGAAAAAGTTTGGGGGTTTTCTTTTACTCTCCTCAGCAATGTGTCTCTTGTAATATATTTTAGCTGCCCTGATAGCACGCTTGTATTTTTTTTTTTTTCATCCTTTGTAGTTTCGGAATGCTGTTGGTGACTATTCAGGCTTGCATTTTTTAAAGGACTGTAGTTTCTTATTAATAATCTTTTCATCTGAGTTTTCAGTATTTCAATATGCTGTACAATTCCCCTATGTAACATTTGTGTCTACAATCAATTAAATACATGAAACACAATGTTAGGAAATTGCTATATTTCTTTTAGATACAAGCAAGCCTAAAAACTGGAGAAACAGTAATTTCAGGATTGTGTCAGAATACTTTCAGAAGCAGAGACATTAAAGAAAGGTAAAATTTATTTTGCAGTTATGGCCATGTTCCAAAAGTCAGAGAAATCAGCTCCATATTACTGGAGTCTAGACCAGTGTTATTACATGACAGCCATACTATAGTAACCTCCTATAATAGTAGACTAGACACCATACAAATATACTGGATGTTATTTTAAAGGAGATCATAATAGCCTACTCCAATAGCCTTCTACAGTGGTAGGCTAGATGACATAGTCATAAACTAGATGCCATTTTAAGGGAGACCAGGGCTCATTATGGATTTCAATTTAAAGTGGGATTCCGGCGGTAAATAAAAAAATTTTAAAGTCAGCAGCTACAAACACTGTAGCTGCTGACTTTAAATAAGTACTTACCTGTCCTGGGAGCCCGCGATGTTGGCCGCCCGAGGCCGACCCATCTCTCGGCTCTCGGGTCCCGGCACCGCCATCCTAGGTAAGTGAAACAGGCAGTGGAGCCTTGCGGCTTCACTGCCAGTTTCCTACTGCGCACGAGCGAGCTGCGCGGTGCTCTGTGAATGGCCCCGTGGTGTTCTGGGAACACACACAGTTCCCAGAAGACAACAGGGCCACTCATTGAGGAGCAGAACACGTCGCGGAAAAGGAAGAGGCAGATTAGGAAGACTGCCTAACAACAAGGGTTTATGTAAGTTTAAAAAAAACATTTTTTTTTATTTTTTTTACATTTTTTTTAGGATTTTTGGTGATTTTTTTTTTTCAGGGTGGCCCTCCACTTTAAATTAAGCCACAGAGTAAAATCCAAACAAAAGCAGGAATAAAAAATCTAAATTAAATATAAAACAATAGTTTTATCTAAATCTTGTCAATCGATTAAAACTCCAAAAGTAATACAAAATACCAGAGAATATCAAATATATTAGGTCCCATGGCAAAGAACAATAATGGAAATGGTTATTATGGTACACTAAGAGTCCATTACAACAAAAACCAAAGCTTTGTGGCGTATTTTTTAATATTATATATTCCCAAAAACATTAGTACAGAAATGCAAAGAGCCGCAATGGAAATAGTTAATGTCAGAGAAGAAACCGGAGAAGAACTGGTAGATATGCCGATATCCATTATGCGAATGCATGTTGGCAACGGCTAACCTGCTTACGCAAAACGTGCTAATTACCAGTGTTCTGCTGGCCTATATAAGTACTCCAAGTGCTCTCATAAATCGCTGGATTATCATCAGGTCTGTGTCCTGTGTTCCTGTGTTACTTGCTCCTGTTGGATTACCTGTTACCAACCCGGCTTACCCTGAAATGCTCTTCTCTTCTGGCTCTGAACCTGGCTTGTTTAATGGACCTGCTCTTGTATGTTTCAGATTGACTTCCTGTGTTTGACCCTGGCTTGATCACATCTACACCGCCTGCTCTGCTTCTGACTACCTTCTTGTGTTTGACCCCCGGCCTGGCTTCTTACGAAGTCTCTGCTTTTCCACCTGTTAAGATCTGCCAGTACCTTCAGGGAATCATTGGCTGTGACCACCCTCTCTGCTCCTGGGTGTCTGCTCCTGGAATCATCAGATAGCTTCACCGGCAGGCAACCCGTGCATCTCTGGGCATAGCACCCTCTATCTCCAACTCCAGGGGTGCTCTGCACTCAGCCGCAAGGGGAGCCCTCTCATCACCTCAGCCTCCAGTCCAGTACGTGACAGTTAAGGACTATGGTAGACTATTTACCGAGTCCACAATGATAAAATCCAAAGCTTAATGGCAAATATGTTAAGATCATATATTCCTATAAAACATACATAAATGCAGAAATAGATATTTTTATCCCATAAAACAATAAAAAGATGATCATTTAAAACAGAGAAAGGTCAACTATTATCTATGAAGCATTATACAGTATCTCACAAAAGTGAGTACACCCCTCACATTTTGTAAATATTTTATTATAGCTTTTAATGTGACAACACTGAAGAAATTACACTTTGCTACAATGTAAAGTCGTGAGTGTATAGCTTGTATAATAGTATAAATTTGCTGTCCCCTAAAAATAACTCAACACACAGCCATTAATGTCTAAACCGCTGGCAACAAAAGTGAGTACACCCCTAAATGAAAATATCCAAATAGGGCCCAATTAGCCATCTCCCTCCCAGTGTCATGTGACTCATTAGTGTTACAAGGTCTCAGGTATGAACAGGGAGCAGGTGTGTTAAATTTGGTGTTATCGCTCTCACGCCATCATATTGGTCAATGAAAGTTCAACATGGCACCTCATGGCAAAGAACTCTCTGAGGATTTGGAAAAAAAAAGGTTGCTCTACATAAGGATGGCCTAGGCTACAAGAAGATTGCCAAAACCCTGAAACTAAGCTGCAGCATGGTGGCCAAGACCATACAGCGCTTTAACAGGACAGGTTCCACTCAGAACAAGCCTCACCATGGTCGACCAAAGAAGTTGAGTGCATGTGCTCAGCGTCCTATCCAAAGGTTGTCTTTGGGAAATAGACGTTGTAACGAGCCCCTTGCTCACTCGGTTCAACTCTCCCGACACTCCACTGCGGCTATAGAATCAGACTGCAGATCGCAACATCTGATGGTTCGGTCATCCGATGCTACGGCACTAGAACTACAGCTATGTGCCGTTCTAATCCAGTTGTGTAGCTCAGAACAAACACCAGGCAGGCTGTATGTAAGTTCAACCAGTAATCTCTTTTATTGAAAAATACAGGCTCTTTTATACAATAAAAGAGGAGGTGCGTACCTCCAGCTCATATTACTCTGAACATACACCTGTGACCTAATTAACCTAATTAACATGAGCTAGTTTACTAACATGACCTTTTGCCCAGACTTGTGGTCACCGAGCTTCACACAGTACATTATACATTATCATAAGTACAACCACAGGACATTTTCACAATAGCAGGAGCTAATTACAATTATCAATACAAACAGTGTTCGCCCCCCTCCTCAGCCTAGTCATCAACACTTATAGTAGGAGTAAACTGTTCGTCTCCTAGCCAGTCCTGGAGGCTAATGTGATCAGCTCACTCAATTAACATGTTAGGTTCAGAATCAAACAAACCAATAATAGTCTTTACATATATATCCTGGGAGATATTAGGGGATAAATATTACTGTCCCATTTTAAGCAATCCAAGACATACCCTCCAAGTCACCATTTCCCATATGGCATACACAGGGTCCCCAGAGTCTGTGTTCTGGGGGACCAGGACCCGAATCCACAGTAATACCACCTCAAGGGTACCCAGGCATACAGCTCACAAAGAGCACCATTCCCTCAAATGCCAGGGCCCACGATCGAACGGCAAGAGGCTAGCATTCAGTCCCCTCCAAAAGTCTCTCTCCTGGCTAGGTCTGTCACAGATGTATGAGTGCTGCCAGCATTGCTGCAGAGGTTGAAGGGGTGGGGGATCAGCCTGTCAGTGCTCAGACCATACGCCGCACACTTTATCAAGTTGGTCTGCATGGCTGTCAACCCAGAAGGAAGCCTCTTCTAAAGATGATGCACAAGAAAGCCCACAAACAGTTTGCTAAGGACAAGCAGACTAAGGACATGGATTACTGGAACCTTGCCCTGTGGTCTGAGATCAAGATAAACATATTTGGTTCAGATGGTGTCAGGCATGTGTGGCAGCAACCAGATGAGGAGTACAAAGAAAAGTGTGTCTTACCTACAGTGAAGCATGGTGGTGGGAGTGTCATGGTCTGGGGCTGCATGAGTGCTGCCGGCACTGGGGAGCTACAGTTCATTGAGAGAACCATGAATGCCAACATGTACTGTGACATAATGAAGCAGAGCATGATCCCCTCTCTTCGGAGACTAGGCCACAGGGCAGCATTCCAACATGATAATGACCCCAAACACACTTCCAAGACGACCACTGTCTTGCTAAAGAAGCTCAGGGTAAAGGTGATGGACTGGCCAGGCATGCCTCCAGACCTAAATCCTATTGAGCATCTGTGGGGCATCCTCAAATGGAAGGTGGAAGGTTAAGGTAGTGCTGGGAAATAATGATGGCCACACAAAATTTTGACACTTTGGGCCCAATTTGAATATTTTATCTTAGGGGCGTACTCACTTTTGTTGCCAGCAGTTTAGATATTAATAACTGTGTGATTAATTATTTTGAGGGGACAGCAAATTTACACTGTTAGCATTGCAATTTACACTTCAGCATTGTCGCATGAAAAGATATAATAAAATATTTACAAAAATGTGAGGGTGTACTCACTTTTGTAAGATACTGTATATATATACTGTATATATCCATGTTCAAGTCATTGGGTACTGATGTTCTCATATCGTAAATCCGGCAGGTCTCTAGTTTAGAGACCTTCTCTTTCAAATTATTTTATTGGTTTTTTGCAGGGAAATACAGAGTACAATTGAGAGATTGTACATCGTGCAACGACGTAGAGTATAACTTGAAATAAAAACAAAGAATATGCATACATAGATTATACGTAATATTCAGCAGCTCGTCATCGGCTAGAGCGCGTTCAAATAATCATAGGTACAACACTTCACTGAACTATGGTTGTTGTGTTTTGCAATTGGGGTCCCTTCCCCTCCCGCAGCACCCCTATTGGGAACTCTTTGCGCTGCAAAGGGAGAGTGGCCCCACTTGAACTTTGTGAAGCGCAGGCAGTTTCAATTGTGGTGATGTGCTGAGTTTCTGTAGGGTTCGAGATTAATGTCGTGCGGGTAAGACATGGCAAACATGTTGCTCGGTCAAGAAGGACTAGGGTTGAGTTAGGGAATCTGGGCCTTGGGTGCAGCATTGGTCCAGTTAGTCCAGGGCGACCATTGTTTACTGGCTTGTGTGGCGCGACCATTACTGGTGGCCACCGTCATTTCATAGCTAAAGTGGAGTGAAACCAGGTCAATGGTTTGTTTTATGTTTGGGGGTATGTCGGACTTCCAATTCCTCATTATATTGAGTCTGGAAGCTAAGAGAATATGGGTTATTGTGCGTCTGAGAGGTCCAGGTATGTCTCCTATGTTTAAATTCAGGAGCGGCAGTTCCGGTGAGGGTGGGATATGACATTTTGTGATGTTGGCTATCAATTCAAACGTATCTAACCAGAATTTTCTGAGGAGGGGGCATGCCCAAAAAATATGGAACATGTCCCCTCTAGATGTTTTGCATCTCCAGCATGTCGCGGGAGTGTGGGAGTGGAAGGCAGCTAACTTTACTGGGGTTAGGTACCAGCGGAGCGAGATTTTTTGAGTGAGTTCCCAAAGTGATGAGCATTGGGTTGCTGAGTAGGTGGACTTGAGAGCTAGTTGCCATTGCGCGTCAGAGAAGGTAGTG
This sequence comes from Lithobates clamitans, assembly GCA_037952925.1. NCBI lineage: Eukaryota > Metazoa > Chordata > Amphibia > Anura > Ranidae > Lithobates > Lithobates clamitans. The sequence continues at coordinate 856,799 of JBBGZY010000178.1, read as the reverse complement.
TTAAGATCTTTTTCCCATTGACAATGGGGGGCCAACTTATTAAAGGATCTCTTCCCTTGAAGCAGGGTGTAGAAGTAGGATATACCTTTGGACTTTGGATTGGGGTTTGTAAGGAGGTGCCAGGTTTTTTGAGGTATATTGTAAAGGGGGCGAGGAAGTTTACTTAGGCAGTGGTGTATACGAAGGAATGTAAATCTTTCTCCGTCAGGCAGATCGTATTCTTTTTGTAGTTGGGAAAAGGATTTAATTCGATTTCCTTGTAAAAGGAGGTGTATTGAGTGTATTCCATTGTTGGACCATTTGGTGAGTCTGAGATCAGGTGACAGATAGTGTAGTGACTCCAAGGGTATGTGGAGGTGAGTGTTGGGGGGGGGTGCATTCTGAGAGGGCGAGCATTTTCCTCCAAGCGTAGACTGAGGCCTTCATGGTCGGGGAGATAGAGGGTGAGATATAAGAGCCCAAAGGGGTGCTCATTAACCAGTTTTTTAAGTTTGGGTGTGCCAGTGAGAGATTTTCCATCTGGACCCATAGGGATTGAGTAGTGGGTTGGAACCACTCTGGAAGTTGTGCGAGAATGGCCACTAGGTAGTAGTCCCTAAAATCTATGGATCCTGTGCCCCCCGCCAATCTGTGTTTAATTAATTTGGCGTGTGCACATCTGGGTTTTTTCCCGCTCCAGAGAAACTTGGAGAAAATTGCTTGGAGAGATTTGAAGAACGAGACGGGAATTGGGATTGGTAGTGTTCGGAAGTAGTACAGTATTTGAGGTAGGCATGTCATCTTAAAGGCTGCTAGCCTCCCCGACCATGAGAGCTCGTGTTTCGTGATTTGTTGTGAGTCAGTTTTGATTTTGTGAAGGAGTGGGAGGAAGTTAGATGAGTATAAATTCTTTGTCGTTTTCGGGAGTTGGATTGCCAGGTATGTGATTTCCTTGTCTGCCCATGTGAAGGAGTATTGTGCCTGAAGTAGATTTTTAGTGGTGGCATCTAGATTGATGTCAAGGATGGAAGATTTGGATGTGTTTAATTTATAGTATGATACTCTACTGAACCAATTTAATGTGGTTTGTACTTCTGCCAGGGAGGTTGTGGGATTAGTGAGTATTAAGATCACGTCGTCTGCAAAGAGACTGATTTTGTGGGTGACGGGGCCAATTTGTATCCCGGATATCGTAGTGTTGGATCTTATATGTTGTGCTAGAGGTTCCATCAATAAGTTGAAGATGAGTGGGGACAGGGGGCAACCTTGGCGTGTTCCATTTGTGATTGGGAATGGTTTTGAGAGCATACCTTCTGTGAATACTTGGGCCGAGGGGGTTGTATACATAGCTAATATAGCTCTAAGGATGTGGTCTCTGAAGCCAAATTTCTGAAGGACCAATTTTAGGTAGTTCCAGTGAACCCTGTTGAACGCCTTCTCTGCATCCAAGGACAGGAGCAGAGAAGGCGTTTCGGTGGATTCTGCGTGGTGTATCAAGTTGATCATTCTTCTGGTTGCATCTGGTGCCCGTCTTCCTTTGGTGAATCCTGTCTGGTCCCTATGTATGAGGGTGGGTATAATATCTAAAAGGCGTGTGGCGATTGTCTTAGCGTAGATTTTCAGGTCAAGGTTGAGAAGGGATATTGGTCTAAAGTTTTTGGGGGAGTCCGGGTCTTTCCCTGGTTTGGGAATCGTAACAATCAGTGCATTCAGGAAATCATTCGGCATATTGGAAGAGGAGGCAGCGTTGTTAAATAGCTCAGTAATGTGTGGGGCTATCTGTGGGGCATATTGTTTGCAGTATTCGGCTGTTAGGCCGTCCGGACCTGGGGCTTTCCCGTTATCTAGTTGGGTGCCTGTTAAGGTGGGTAATTGAATAGATTGAAGAAAATGATTGATCTCGGCTGGTGTTGGTTGTGGCGTGTTAGCGTCGCGTTTTAAGTTGTAAAGGTCACTATAGTAGTCGCTAAAAGCGTTAGCTATGTCCTGAGGATTGGACTGGGGGATGTTCGTGTGGGGGTGAATAATCTGAGATATTTTAGATTTGAGTCTTCTGCCTCTGAGTTTCAGTGCTAGCTTTTTACCTGCCTTGTTGGAGGTGGCGTAGGAGGTGGCCTTTAATTTACGTTGGAGGTACTCGAAGGAGTGGAGGAGCAAGGTTTTCAGTTCTTGCCGTAGATTCAATAATTGGATGGTTTGTGGGGGTTGGGGGTTGGCTTTATGTGTTGTTCTAGGGAAGTGATTTGGGATGTTAGTTCATCTAAACGCTGCGTCCTCTTTTTTTTGTGAAGGGAGCTCATTTTAATCAACATACCTCTAATATAGGCCTTATGGGCATTCCACACCACACCATGGTCAGACACTGTGCCTTTGTTTATAGAAAAAAATTCAGTGAGAAGATTGGATATTTCTGTGTTGTATTTTTCATTTTGTAGTATGAAATTGTTGGCACGCCACAAGAATGTGTTGCGTTGTGGAGTGGAGTCTGAGATAGTAATTGATATTGGGGCGTGGTCTGACTATGTTGTGGCGTGGATTTCAGATTTACATATTTTCTGGAGAAGCCATTTATCAGTGACAAATAAATCAATTCTTGAATACGAATTATGTACGTGGGAGAAGAAGGTGAAGTCCTTTTCCGAGCCATGATGGCAGCGCCATACATCAAAGAGTTCCTGTGAGGACAAGAAATTTTTCAGTGGCGATAGACGTCTCTTCGCCGGAGACGTAGTGTCCATGATGACATCAGGGGCAATGTTAAAATCCCCACATATGATCAGGTGACCTTCTTTTATTTGGTTGGTTAGGCGTAGGACCTTGTGAAGGAATTTCTTTTGATGGGAGTTCGGTGCATAAATGTTGGAAAGGGTATAAGAAATTTTGTTGATGGAGCATACTAGAATTAAGTAGCGACCTTCGGGGTCAATTAGTATTTTGGATAGTTGGAAGTCCACTGTGTCTTTTATGGCTATCATGACGCCCTTGGATTTGGTGGAGTGGCAGGCATGGAAGATGTGTGGAAACTGACGGTTGACACATAATGGAGAGTCCGATTTTATCAGATGTGTCTCCTGGATGCACAAGATGTCGCTCTGTAGAGCGTTGGCAGATTTCCAAAGAGAGTGGCGTTTGGCTGGATGGTTCAAGCCTTTAGCATTAAGCGATAATACCTTTAGTGGCATGGTGTTAGGAGATGTAGTTAGGTTGGTGTGGGAAGTCACTTACAGTTAGATGACCTGGTTTACTTGCCAAAGGATCTTGGTGGTGGAAGCAGTAGGTGGGTGGTGTTCGGTCTCTGGAGCCAGAAGAGGGATGGTGTTAAAGCTGCAAATAGAGCAAAATGTTAACCACAGTTGGCGATACAGTGCCAATGAGCAAACCGCTGAAAAGGTAACTTTGCAAAGAAAAAATAAACAGGGAGATGTAGAGGAGGTGTTTCACACCGCTTCAACCTCTAAATGGGGGTATAAACAGTTATTGTCAAGAGGAGCTGAGCAATCAGTGGAACAATTCGTCTAACTCCAGGGGATGTGCGGTGTCGTAATTAGGCCCATTGCGGTTTTAGGTGTAGAGCCACCTCAGCTGGGGTGGTGATCCATGCGCCTGCGGGCCTGGGATGTGTCGTTGCGCGTTGGTGGGTTCTTGGGGGGTTCTAGAATGATTCCCCAGTTATGCAGGAGTTGCAGGCCTTTGTGGAGGTCATGTATGGCGTGGGATTGCCCGTTTCTAGTGACTAGGATAGTTGCTGGATAACGCCATTTGTATGGTATTTTGTGGTTTTGAAGCCCTTTGGTGATCGGGTTCAGGTTTCTTCTTTGTTGAAGTGTATATTTAGATAGGTCCGGGAAAAATTGGATTCCCGTGTACGGAGCAGGCAGTGGAGATTTGTTTTTGACCCCCAGCAGGAGCTTCTCTTTGACGTGGAAGAAGTGGACCCTCATCAAGACATCTCTGGGGATGGAGGCAGCTAGGTGGGATGGCTTGGCTATTCTATGAATTCTGTCGATGATTATGTCCCTGGGGGATGCTTCTGGGACTATGACATGCATCATTTCTTTCGCATAGCGTGGTAGGTCTGCAGGCAATATGGATTCAGGGACTCCGCGCAGTTTGATATTGTTCCTGCGAGATCTGTCCTCTAAATCGGCCAGCTTGGCGCGGATCCATGTCTGTTCCTCTCTCATGTCAGCACATACATCCATGACCTCATTCACTTTGGTAGTGCAGTCGCTCATATCATTTTCAATGCATGTCACTCTGTCATCCATTATGTGTATTTCTGAGGAGATTTTTGCAAAAAGTGAGGAGAGATCTGTCATAAGGGAGGTCTGCAGTGATAGGAGCATGTCCTTTAACGTGGTGTCCATAACAGGCTGCCCTGAGGTGAGGAAGGCTGCCATGGATGAATGCAGGGCCTGGTTGCTGAGAAGGGAGTTGAAGGCCTGGGCCTCAATTTGTGGGATGGGCGGCCGCTGCGGCGGCGCATCGATCCTCATTTTAGCCTTAGCAGGGCTATTCAGGAGGTTGTCTCCCTCCGGGGGGTGAGGGGGTAAGGCTGGGGGGTCTGGTGTGATTGGATCTGCCAGGAATTCGTCCTGCAGATCCGTGTATGTGTCCCGCGGCGCGGCCGGGCCGGCGCCATCTTGGAAATCACTGACCTGCTCCGCCGGCTTGTATGAGAATTCAGTAAGTTTCTTTGGCTGATATTCCGGGTTTCTCTTCCGAGATGTGCTGGCCATGGTCTCCGGTGTGTTGGAGGCAGGGATGGCTCTGGATGAGCTTCGTTGTGTGGCCTGAGTAGCTGGTTTATCTCCCCTGTGAGACGAGCTGAGGTATCAAGCGTCCATCTACAGCTCCGGTCGGCCACGCCCCAGTTTAGAGACCTTCTGAGTACAGTTACATCCCCTCCAGTTAGGATTCACTTTATCATTACCCATATGTCTAATGCTAATGGGGTTCCTGTGATGTTAAATTGTGTCTGTGGAACCCCCTTTTATATTATATATATATATATATATATATATATATATATATATATATATATATATATATCCTCTTAATCTATCCTTAAGCATTCTAGTAGTTCTACTTCTACGTATATAATGTCTATTACAGGGGCATCATAATAGCTAAACCATGTGCCTGGCTTTACACATTATAAATGAATGCACATCATAACGTACCCCCGTGGTGGTCAACATTAATACATTTACATTTAACCTTTATAGAACCATCTTGTTTACACATCATGCATTTATTGCACAGATAGAAGCCTTTTAGTTTTTTAGTTCCACTTTGTCAGGTGGATCTAACACATTTTTGGATATTTTGTGTTAAGAATTAGTGCCTGCCGGAATTCTAGTTGTGGATGTTCTGGTAAAAGAGTGGCTGTGACTGGTAGAAGCAGGCTGTGTCTCAGCCTGCTTCCAGCCTTAAATTTCCAGGAGTGCCCAGTCTACTTGTGTTACCAATGTGTCCCAGCCTGCTTTAAGCCTTGTGTTCTAATGCCCTCTACACACATTAGGATTTTCCAACAACAAAATCCATGTTTTTTTACGGATGGATGTTGGCTCAAACTTGTCTTGCATACACACGGTCACGCAATTTTTGTTGGATAGTTCGAACGTCAAGAACGCGGTGACATACAACTCGTAAGTTGATCCGAGAAAAATGAAGTTCAATAGCCAGTGCGGCTCTTCTGCTTGATTCCGAGCATGTGTGGAACTTTGTGCTTTGGAATTGTGTACACACGATTGGAATTTACGACAACGGATTTTGTTGTCGGAAAATTTCAGAACAAGCTCTCAAATTTTGTGTGACAGAAATTCTGATAGAAAATGTCTGATGGAGCCTACACACGGTCAGAATTTCCAACAACAAGCTCCTATAGAACATTTTCCGTCAGAAAATCCTATCGTGTGTATGGGGCATTAGTATGTCTCAGCCTGCTTCCAGCTTTGTGTTTCCAGTGTGTCTCAGTCTGCTTTCAGACTTATGTTGCCAGTGTGTCCCAGTCTGCTTCCAGCCTTGTGTTGCCAGTGTGTCTCAGCATTATTTCAGCCTCATGATTCCAGTGTTTCCCAGCCTGTATCCTGCTTCTGCCACTCCATGCACTCCTATCTGCATCCAATCTTTCTTTACCATTGTGTCTCCATTTGCACTTCAGTCTACTTGTTTCTCTGCACCAGTGTGTCTCCCCTGTGAGTTCTAGCCAGCCTCTTTAACAGCACCTGAGCACTTTCAGACTGTTTATCTCATCTGTATGTCTGAGTATTGCTATTTCTTCTGTATTACCTGATGCCTTGTGAGGCCTGCATGGATGAGTCAGAAGACCACAATCTGGGCATTACTAGGAACTTAAAATGCCAACCTCTAGGAGCTTTTGTGTAGAACAGGTGGTACCTTAGATTCTTGGTCCTTGGCCCTTTCATTGTTCTCACTATGCTAAATGAGTATGCATCTCGGACATTGTGTATCAACTCTGTGACCACCGTCTACCCCACTGCCTCAGCCAGTCCCAGTAATTTCTAATCCAAGTGGAAGAGCATTCCCAAGTTGTGACATATGGTAGGATTGACTGTTTTCCTGTATGTGCTTACAGACCTCAAATGTGTGTGCACCCTGCAGGAGGAAACCATTATCTGTCTGTTGTTTTCCTTTTTCTCAGGATGCAACTGTCATTTTTTGTTTAAGTTCATGAAACATAAGAGAGTGCATAACTTATTTCTGCCTTAAATGTCAAATGCAGCAGCTAAATATTTCCTCTGTTACAGCTTTCTTTTTAAGGTTTGCACTGAGCTCACTTCATTCTGCTGTTATAGTGTGTGTATCAAACTATTTCGTAATCAATATAAAAGAAGCATGCTTTCAGAAGGGGCTAATGCTGATGCTGATTAAAAGCACAAGTGTTTAGTGCAGAAGTCGGAAATCATTAAGGCTACTTTCACACTGAGGCGCTTTACAGGCGCTATAGCGTTATAGCGTGATGCCTCCAATGCCCCAGTGTGAAAGTGTTCTAAAACCTACCAATGAGTAAATGGGTTAAACACCATTTGCAATGTTTCAATTTATCTTAAAATATAATTTAATTTTATATTTTCTCATTTTAACTTATTTTTAGCCATGCCTTTAAAAGATCAAACTATTGGGGGGCGTGGCTAGCCGACAGCGTGGATGGCTGCACATTGAAAGAGCTCTGCTGTATCCAGGGCCAGAAAGGGGATCCACAGCGACTAGGAGCTTCGTTTCTGACCACAGATCAGTGAAATAGGAGAGGGCATAACTCCGGATGACATCCCGCAGGAGAAAGCAGTGCCCTATACCAGGGAAAATTACCGACTTTTTCACCCATACGAGCCGCTCTCACAGCCAAGATGGCGCCGGCGGCCGGAGAGAGGACACGTGCAGCCACAACAAGCAGCACAGAACGGACTCTGTGAATGCTAGAAGCCGCATCAATAACATTACCAGCCAGTTATATAAGAATTACTCCCCACCTCCATCAGCATCCTCCAGCCCAGCAAAAAGCAGACAGAGGATGTCTGTGGAGCCTACAGACACTGAGGAGGTAAACAGACTTAATTCTTCATTAAACGACACCAGGGAGTTACAAGACTCCATAACTGAATTCCCCACGTCTAACCAGCCTGTAATGGACACCACCCTTAAGGATATGCTGGTCTCCCTACGTTCTACTTTGCACGCTGATATTCTGGCTATCACACAGCAGTTTAAATCAGAAGTTAAGGCGGTGTCCAACAGAGTATCACACATTGAATCTAAAATGGGGGAGTTTGCAAATACTTTCAACGACATGGTTGATGCCCAGAATGACAGAGACGACGAGATTATGCAAATTAAAACCAAATTAGCGCATTTAGAGGACAGATCAAGACGTAATAACATTAAAATCAGAGGAATTCCCGAATCGGTCAAGCCCCCTGATCTGAAAAACTATTTTGTTGATCTCATGAAATTGGCTCTCCCAGAAGACCTGGTCATTGACTGGATTCATAGACTGCCAAAGCCAAAAAATATCCCAGCTCATCTACCCAGGGATACAATACGCATACACTTTTATCACATTAAAAACCAATTCATGGCCACTGCTAGACGTCGCGATGCTATGCCGCAGGAGATGCAGGACTTATCCTTCTTTGCAGATCTTTCTGCATTCACCATGCAGCAACGCAGACAACTGGCCACTATCACCAAACCGTTAAACAACCATCATATTCCCTATAGATGGCTATTCCCAGCCAAGCTAATGGTGACAAAAGATGGAGAGTCCTTCTTGATCACTTCCATTAAGGATGGCCTCCGACTCCTGAAGGAATGGAAGATTCTGGAACCCCAGAACTTGAACGTGAACACATACGGTTCACCACTATCTACAAGGCACAACTCTGATGCAGAATCAGGCTGATTTTCTGCTCATACTTGCCATATCATATTTTTCCCCTGATGGCCCAGGAGAACGCTACACAGTTTTGGTTTAAGTTTTATATTTCCCCCCTAGTTTTAGCAGTTATCCGCACAGGTTTCAACGGAATCGCCAACTTTTTAAATCTTAGATTATTTCTTTTTCTTGTCTTTTCTAACATCTTCCTCCCACAGGATACACACGGACAGAAAGTAATAGAAGACCATAGAGATCTGCAGAGTATCATCATTTGGACTCACGCCGTACGACTCAGCTGTAATTAGATTGAGATAACCTTCTCAAGGTGATAGTCAGTCACACGGTCCAAACTCACCACCTCATCCGGTACATAATTTATTATTTTTTGCATTCTCAAGATGGCCTTAAACATCACCTCTTTCAATGTGAAAGGACTGAATAGCCCTTATAAAAGGCAAATGGCCTGGAAGAAGCTCTCAGACTCAAGAGTGATGTTATTTGTTTTCAAGAAACACACTTTGTCTCTAACAAACCACCATCCTTTCACCACCCAAAGTACCCTCATGTGCTCCTAGCAAATGGCCCCAAAAAGAAAGGTGGTGTAGCTATAGTCATTAGAGACTCTATCCCATTCACTAAGTTGGAAACACACCTTGATGCATCTGGAAGATACACTATTTTAATTTGTGAACTCTTCAAGACCAAATACACGTTGGTTAACTTATATCTGCCAAACGTACACCAACTTCGATTTCTGAAAAAGATTTGGAAAAAAGTGGAATCCCTAAAACAAGGGCATGTCATTTTAACTGTTGATTTCAACGCAATCTCAAATAAAGAGTTGGACCTGTCTAACCCATTGCGCTCCCAACAAAGAAGAGCAACTCTATCCCAATTCCTTGCATCTTCCAACCTTTTTGATGTATGGAGATGTCAACACTCTTCAGAAAGAGACCTTACCTTTTTTTCTAATGTGCACCACACATATTTGCGCATTGATTTGTTTATGGTAGATAAATTCATGTTACAAAAGATTGTAAAGTTGAATATTCATGTTATCACATGGTCTGACCATGCGTCCATTTCCATCAGTGTGGGGGATTAAGGAATAGAAACAAATAGAGCAAATAGATGGAGGAACGATATCCTTACTTTATCCAAACCGGAAAATTTAAACAAAATTAGGAATGCCCTAAAGGAGTACTTTGAACTCAATGCCCACTCAGTGGAGGATCCCTTCACACTATGGAATGCGCACAAGGTATATATAAGAGGGTTGCTAATACAAATGAGCAGTAAGCTTAAGAGGCAGCAGAGGAAGCGGCTCAACGACTTGTTAACCACAATTCAAAACTTAGAAGCTAGCAACAAACAGAACACAACACAAAAAACTAGATTCATTATTTTTTGCAAGACAGGAACTACGTACTCTCCTGATTTTCCGGCAGCAGAACCGCTTTTGTGCTTTAAAAGCCAATTCTTACCGCTGTGGAAACAAGGCAGGGAAACTGTTGGCAAATCATTTGAAAGACAAAATTATTCACCAAAAAATCCAACATATGTTCAATCCCAAAACAGGGAAAATGGTATCAAATCCTAAAGAAATTTCTGACGCATTTAGCGACTATTACAAATCCTTGTATAATCTTAAAGACGATCCTGATACACATCAACCTTCGGAGGAAGTCATTTCTGAGTTCCTTGCTTCAATTCACCTTCCAAAACTTTCCCAAACCGAACTATCCTTGCTCAACCTGCCATTCACAGTCCCTGAAATTGAAAAATTGATTAGAAGTATGCCACACAATAAATCACCTGGTCCAGATGGTTACTCTTCCGAATATTACCAGCTGTTCCAAAATGAACTATCACAGTACCTAAAACAGGTCTTTGATGCCGCAATATCTAAAGCCTTTTTTCCACCGGAAATGTTAACAGCAACAATTATTACCTTGCCTAAACCAGGCAAGGAACCTACCACACCACAAAATTTTAGACCCATTTCATTGTTGAACGTCGATGTCAAATTATATGCCAAATTATTTGCAAATAGAGTGTCCTCTCTTTTGCCGAAACTTATTAATCAAGACCAGGTGGGCTTTGTGAGTGGCCGTCAAGCGAACAAAGCCACAAGAAGAATGATCAATATTATACACTCTGCTGAGAAGTCGAAAGGGCCCTCTCTACTCCTAACATTGGATGCAGAGAAGGCCTTTCACAGAGTGCATTGGGGATACCTGTGTGGGGTCTTGGAGAAGTTCAACATAACGGGTCCTATTCAAAAAGCTAATAGGGCATTGTACTCCTCTCCCTAAGCTTTTGTATACACAGCAGGTATGTTCTCCCAAAATTTTAGGATAACTAACGGGACTAGACAGGGGTGCCCATTGTCCCCTTTGACTTTTGCCTTGGTCATGGAGCCCCTAGCGGAAAAGATTAGAACCCAGCCAGTAATTCAAGGAATTTCTTCCAGAAACCAACAACATAGATTCTCACTTTTTGCTGACGATGTAATTTTGACACTGTCTAACCCATATCTATCTCTCAGTGCTGCTCATGATACTCTTGCTCAATTTAGTAAGGTATCATACTACAAGGTCAACGCTTCCAAATCAAGCATTCTAGGTATAGCAATAGATAATCCCACCAAATCAGCTATCCAACGTGATCTTCCATACCCTTGGTCATCTGACTCTATTCCATACTTGGGAGTCAGACTAACTTCTTCTATCTCAAAATTATACAAAGCCAATTATTACCCCCTAATCTCAAAATTGCAACAAGAATTATCAAAAATTCAGAAACACTATCTTTCATGGGGCAGTCGCCTAGCGGCATACAAAATGTTAGTGTTGCCAAAACTCACTTACTTCTTTCGAGCTCTCCCGATCTCTGTTCCTTCCTCTTTCTTCATAGCCATGCAGAAACAACTCATGAATTTTGTATGGGCCGGTAAGAGAGCAAGATTCCCCGTATTGATGCAAAGGAAGCATAAGTCAGTGGGAGGGCTAGGTATCCCAATCTTGAAAGACTATTACATAGCGGCAATATTGGACCAGCTTAAAGGCTGATTTGAACAGCCTGCGACTAAACCATGGTGCCAATTAGAACAGTCTTGGCTGTTTCCTCACTCACCGAGGTCCATCCTAATAGCACAAACATATTACAGTCCAATTTATCGGTATATCATCATACTATACAGGCCTCCCTGCATGCCATGTCATAATTAAAAGAGGTAACACATTCCAAAATACAATCTACCCAGGGTCCCTATCCCTTTAGAATCCCTGAATTGTTTAATTCCGAACATCTCCCTAGGTCACTGGTTGAAGGGAGAAATTCTCCATTTAAATGACCTCACAAAGGACGATAAATTAATGACATTCTCAGACATACAGAATAAATATAGTACACCGGCCTCTGAGTTTCTAAAGTATTCTCAGATTGCATCCATCTTTAGACAAATAAACACAAATAACCTTCCAATCCCCACAACACTTTGGAATTATTTAACTTCCACTAACCCCAAAGCAAAAGGTATTTCCCTAATTTTTGACATACTTAACTCTAAATTGGTCTATGTAAAGACCAACCCACAAATTAAATGGGAAAAAGAATTGGGCAAAGTCTTTACGGATAAACAATGGTTGAGCGCGATCAAATGCAACCACCAATTTTCAAGGTGTTCAAACTACGACGAATTAGCGCAAAAACTTCTCGATAGATGGTATTATACCCCATACATAGTTGCAAAATTTTCTGACATCAACTCAAATCTATGTTGGAGGGGTTGCGGTCAGGTCGGAATACTGGCCCATATGGTTTGGGCGTGTCCTCACCTCTGTGGGTTTTGGTCAGAAGTTTTCAAAATGATAGCAAGAGTCACAGGGGTCATCACTCAGCCTTCTATTGAAAAAGCTATTCTGAGCGTAAATATGTCAGAATACCCCATTTCAGTTAAATCTATAGCAATGCATATTATATTCGTGGTTAGATCCTTGATAGTAAGTAACTGGAAAACAAATGTAATCCCAAGCGTGAGAGAGTTAATCTTAAAAGTTAACACCATTGCAGAATATGAAAAGATAATAGCCTTCAAAGATGGTTGTATGGCTAGATACTTTTCCAACTGGTCAATTTGGACCTCCTTGGTCTCTCTACGATAGTACTCATGTATTGATGTCGAAGTGTATCCATGCTTCCATTTTCTCTTTCCTCCCCCTTTCTTTTTCTTTCTTTCTTTCTTTCTTTCTTTCTTTCTTTCTTTCTTTCTTTCTTTCTTTCTTTCTTTCTTTCTTTCTTTCTTTCTTTCTTTCTTTCTTTCTTTCTTTCTTTCTTTCTTTCTTTCTCTCCGTTATATTATTATTTTGCTGTACTGTTTGCAGAATGCCACTGTTTGTGGCCCACAGAATTGTTGTACCTTAAATCTATTTAAAAACACCGGTATATACAAGAGTTACGTGGTTCTAATCAAACACTATTTTGTAGTTATGATATTTTTGAATATATGTGGCATAGAAGTAACAAAGGTTTTAAACGTTATGGTATAACTACTATGTCAAGTTAGTGCTGTGATGTGCAGGTTAAGCCCAAAAGCCATTGACGCAGCTTGGTCCCACAGGGGGTGTCGGGGCTGGAGGGCCTGCCTGGTTTCATCAATACATTATCCACACCCTAAGCTTGATATCACCTTTAATTACCTCTCAGGTGGTCTTGATTTGATATGTTAAATAGCAGATGGCATCTTTGCTTTTGCTTTTGTACTCTTTTTGTACATTTCTTTTTTGTATCCTATTTGTTATACATGTCTCTTTTGTCTTCATAAAATGTTAATAAAAAACTATTGAAACTAAACAGATCAAACTATTGTCTATGTTTTAAAGGTGAAGCTTGGGGTTTTAAAAATATATATATACATATTGTATCTTTGTTGTGCTGCAGCATTGGTGTCATACATTGGCTCTAAGATCACATGACCGCTGATCGCTCAGCTCTAGGTCTTCTTAAAATGGAGAGTGGTGACTGTCAGTCACTGCTCTCCACTCTGCTCCTTCAGAATTCACTGGAGAGCCAAACTGCAGAAGGTTGGGCACAGTTGGCTCCAGCACTCAACCTGGAGTGGGTCTATTATGTCAGCTGACAGCAGCCTTAAGCCCGCTGATTCTGGGTCACAGGGTTGCAAAAGTAGGTGCACTTCTGTGACCAAGAATATAATCATGGCAAAAAAAGCTTTGGCCATACTTCTTTTTTAATTTCTTTATGTATATTTTTAAAAGTTGAAATGGTTGTAAACCTCAGACATGAAAACTGAACAAAGCACATCCCACAATAATATGTACTAACCTGAATCTAAATCACAAAGTTTGGTTCCTCCCTGATCTCTCCTCTGTCTGCTATTTGCATAACTCACTTCTAACAGAGGAAGTGACAAGAGGTTGCTTTGCTTGGGTGTGCTTTAGCTCCCCCAAAAATTCCCAAAGCACCCCCACAGGACCTCCGTCTTGGGCATCTCCATGATGGAAATCCAATAGTCATCCTGGGCATCTCTGTGAATATTGCAGCCTGGGTCTCCTGTCTGTGATGACTGCAGGCAGACCTGTCTCCTGATGTGATTGGCACTTCCGCCCCCCATTCCTGGTCCTATGTGTACTCATGCCCACTCAAGTATTAAACAGCACTTCTTCTAGCCATGCTCCACATCAGCCTGCCTGGTCACTGCAAAATTACAATGTAAGTATGTTGTGGATTGTTAAATCACAAAGTGCACAAATATAGGCCAAAACGCAACCGCTCAGCGCTAAAGATGAATTAACCTCCAAGGTAATAGATATCCCAATTTTAGCTTATATATGAGGTATATTAATTAGCAGCTACTGAAAAAAACACTACATATGTGCACAATTGACAATGTAAAAGAGTCCAGTACTTCATATGACTTTAAACCACCATAGCAGCACTCATATGAAATTTTATATTTATGACATGCTTGTATAAAAATTCATCATATACGCAAAAGAAAGAGTCCTGTGAAGTGGTATCAGGTGAATAGTTCAGATTTTCTTATATGTGATTGAAAAGTTCTTTAAAGGTGTACAACACACACCAAGGCTAGTCACCACATGGGAAGAAACTCACCCCTTTGGGGTAAACTCACCAAAAATCTGATAAAATCAAGCCTCCTAAGTACTGTATAACTTTTTGTTGCCACTTCCTGAAAAATGCAACTGATTCTGTTAGTATTCCTATTAGGTATGGGCAGCTCCAATCAACCAGGATCATGTGAGGAAATAGAAGAAATCACATAGCATAATCTCCTTTTACATACTTTATTGAAGCAAAAATAGAGGCCCCCTTACAGGTTATACGTACAGGATAAAAGAATTAAACAGGCTATTAATGCAAACCCTAGCATATGTCGCCAATCACCAGTATCAGGGAGACATCAGCGTTCAAACGAACACCTCACTTCGTTGCTTCCTGGTACCTCTGGCTGATGGTGACATGCAAATGTCACTTCCGGCTGTCGTGGAGATCACGAACTGACGCTTTTATGAAACACCTTTTGAAACATAATATTAAGTTATCATAATGTTGAGATTTAAGATAGCAGCCATGAGGTTGGATCTGTGACTTTTGGTGAACTTCAGTATGGATGTGTTTTAACATCTCAGAATTTAGTGTATTAAATAAATATATATATATTTTTTAAATATATATCCATTTTTCCTCACTTATCCTCTTTGCATACACTGAATATTGGTTGCTCTATGTGTTATGTGACTTTGTGTTTGCGGCTAAGGATAGTTGCATCTTTTTATAGTAAATCAACAGATTTTTGATGATGTGATGACCATAAATCTGTTTTTTCTGTAAGTGTAGTTATGTGACTTTTGCTTGCGACTCTTGGAAGTTGCAACAATGAGATGTTGCGGTAGTACATACATTTTACTGTCCTATTATTTTTGGACTATTTTTATTATTGTAGCAAATGTCTTGTTCTAGCTTATTATGCTGGGAGTGATAGCCATGCAATTTCCTATATGCAACTAGAGGTAGTCACACACCCTTGTGTTGCATGGGCATTAAATCTCTACGGCTTTGTATCATTCTAATGTTGTAATGAAGTTTGATGTTTTTTATATATTCCTTTCTTAATATACATTTATATATATATATATATATATATATATATATATATATATATATATATATATATATATATATATATATATATATATAGCATTTAAATAAAGGAATTGTCAAAAACTGTCTCTTGTAATTTTTAACATTTTTGACAGTTTTTTAGTGAAATGGTAGGGGTACTTTTGTACCTCCTTACCATTTCACACAGGGGGGAGGGCCGGGATCTGGGGGTCCCCTTGTTAAAGTGGGCTTCCAGATTCCGATAAGCCCCCCGCCCGCAGACCCCGACAACCACCGGCCAGGGTTGTGGGGATGAGGCCCTTGTCCTCATCAACATGGGGACAAGGTGTTTTGGGGGCTACCCCAAAGCACCCTCCCAATGTTGAGGGCATGTGGCCTGGTACAGTTCAGGAGGGGGGGCGCTCTCTCATTCCCCGCTCTTTTCCTGCGGCCTGCCAGGTTGCATGCTCGGATAAGGGTCTGGTATGGATTTTTGGGGGGACTCCACGCCGTTTTTTTTTTTTTTTTTGGCTCGGGGTTCCTCTTAAAATCCGTACCAGACCTTAAGGGTCTGGTATGGAATTTAGGGGGACCCCCATGTCATTTTTTTTTTTAAATTTTGGCTGGGGTTCCCCTTAATATTCATACCAGACCTGAAGGGCCTTGTATGGAATTTAGGGGGACCCCCACGTCATTTTTTTTTTTTTTGGTTCAGGGTTCCCCTGTGGGGAATTCCCATGCTGTTTTTATCAATGAACTTCTATTGTCGGACCAGCAATGCAATAGCTGCGAGTAGTTTTAAATGGGTTTTTTCCTTTGAAATGTCATTTTGCTGTCAGACTGTTATAAACACAGGAAACATGCGCCCCTTTACGGGCATACTATAGACACCCCCCAGCTACGAAATTTAAAGGGATATTACACTTTTATTGTTTGACTTTAAGCATTATTAAAATCACTGCTCCTGAAAAAACGGCCGTTTTTAAAACTTTTTTTTGCATTGATCCATGTCCCCTGGGGTAGGACCCAGGTCCCCAAACACTTTTTATGACAATAACTTGCATATAAGCCTTTAAAATTAGCACTTTTGATTTCTCCCATAGACTTTTAAAGGGTGTTCCGCGGCATTCGAATTTGCCGCAAACACCCCAAATTGTTTGCTGTTCGGCGAACTTGCGAACAGCCAATGTTCGAGTCGAACATGAGTTCGACTCGAACTCGAAGCTCATCCCTAACCCTGATCTCTAATGGGCTGAGCTGTGCGTTAGCTCTTTTTATACTGAGATGGCACGTTGTGGAGATCACGCCTACAGTCAAAGTTGGAAGTGACTAAACGCATCAGTTTGTGATCTCCACGACAGCCGGAAGTGACGTTTGCTTGTCACCATCAGCCGGAGGTATCAGGAAGCAACAAAGTGAGGCATTCGTTTGGACGCTGATGTCTTCCTGATACCGGTGATTAGCGACATACGCTACGGTTTGCATTAATAGCCTGTTTAACTCTTTTATCCTAAAGGGGTGAGTTTCTTCCCATGTGGTGACAAGCCTTGGTGTGTGGTGTACACATTTAAAGAACTTTTCAATCACATATAAAAAAATCTGAACTATTCACCTGATACCACTTCACAGGACTGTTTCTTTTGAGTATATGATGAATTTTTATACAAGCATGTCATAAATATAAAGTTTGATATGAGCGCTGCTATGGTGGTTTGAAGTCGTATGAAGTACTGGACTCTTTTACATTGCCAATTGTGTACATGCTGTATGTTGTGGATTGTGCTGAGGGTAGCAACTGTATTTTTTTTAGTGGAGAATACTGTGATGATTGTGGTAGAGCTTATGGTAATGATTGTGGCAGAGCATACTGTAAGGTTTGTGGTGGAGCAGCATACTGTAATATTTGTGGTGGAGCACCATACTGTAGGGTTGGTGGTGGAGCAACATATTGTAATTTTTGTGGTGGAGTCTACTGTAATGTTTGTGGTGGAGAAGCATACTGCAATGTTTGTGGTGAAGCATATTGTAATGTTTGTGGCTAAGCAACATACTGTAATCAATAATATATCATGTATAATATGCTAGGTTCTATTTAGAGCTGCTGACCAACTCTCATCACCTTCTCTCATCACCTTCTGGGCACAATTGACATTGACAGACACAAAAAAAAACTCAGTCTTGCATGCATGCAAATATCCAAAGTCTAAAGTTTTCTTTCTGGAATCAGTCTCTGCTTAACTCTCATTTTCCTAGATTCCCCTGTTAGACAAAATTGCTGCAATACATATTGTCATATAGCACATAGCAGTTCTGAAAGTGTCAAAGACTGACCAAACTCAGCTTGTTCAGATTAGTGCAGTCCCAGCTCCCTGCTCTGCAAGCAATGATGATCGGCACTGTCCTAGCTTCCTGAGTTCCAAGCCTCTTTCTGCATCACTCTTCCAGTTACATGCATTCAATTGACCAAGCCCCACTGTCAGCCTTTCTCCAGTGTTGCTTCCTCCAGTCTTTCACCAACCTGCCTCTCCAAAGGAAACAGCATCACACGCGTTCTTCAGCCCTTATGGGGCATACACACGGTCGGACTTTTCAGCTACAAAAGTCCGACAGCCTGTCCGACAGACTTTCGACAGACTTTCGACGGACTTTTGGCAGAATTTCTAACGACCGGACTTGCCTACACATGGTCACACCAAAGTCTGACGGATTTGTATGTGATGACGTACACCAGACTAAAATAAGGAAGTTGATAGCTAGTAGCCAATAGCTGCCCTAGCGTCAATTTTTGGGACTAGCATACAGACGAGCGGATTTCTGGGTCCGGCGGAGTTACGACGTAAAGATTTGAAGCAAGTTCCAAATCTAAAGTCCATCAGATTTGCGACTGAAAAAGTCCGCTGAAAGTCCGGGGAAGCCCACACATGATCGAATTGTCCGCCGGATTTGGTCCGTCGGCGTCCGTTGGACTTTTGTAGCCGAAAAGTCCGACCGTGTGTACGCCCCATTACACTTCCCTTTAAAAGCAAAAAAAGGAAGAAAAATTATCCTTATGCAGTACAAACATAAAAGAGCTCTATTCACATTAAAAATACTATTCACAAGTGTACAGTCTATTCATGCTTTCTGAATGGGGCTATTTCCCCACTGGTAACATTTGATTAGGGTCGGCACTCCAACACGAAAGTCCAAATACATACTTCATCAGAGGGTAGAGAGCCAACCTTTTTCCCTTTTTTATATACATGTAAACCAGATCTATTAATTCCTTAATGGGCAATATTAGTTATCCCCTTCTAAACAGAATAATGGCATCACAGTACCTGGGCAGCATGGTGGTCCAGTGGCCAACACTCCCATCTGGCCACTCTAAGGTCACTGGGTTGAATCCCAACCATCACACTGTCTGCTGAGTCTTCCACAGGGAACATGCAAATATACATAAAATATTGGTGCCATTTTAACACCTAAAAAAACCTTTAAATACAAACTTACAACGGTAAAAATATAAACACCACTCTTGCATTAAATTTAAACAACAACTGATGTTAAAATCTACATTCAGACCTTTTGGGAGCTTTTTGCAATGGATCCACTCATCTTCATTTTGATCCAAATACATAATAGGGTCCTCCTCTTAACTTAGTTGACACTTTTTGGATCACTGAAAATTTTTACTTGGGTTCTGTTTATGACAGCACCTAAAACGTTCTGGTACTTTATGATTCTTGTTCCCTTTTGGTAATATTCCTAATGTGCTCTTCTACCCATTTTGCTAAGGTTCTTTTCGTGCATCCATCATACTATTGTCCACACCCACATTCTAATAAATAAATTACATTTGTAGTGTTGCAGGTCAGAAACTCTCTAATTTCATATTCCATCCCAGCAACGTTTGGCTTGAATTTCTGAATCCTTCTTCTTATATCCCTCACCTTCGACACCTAATAAAGCCCTATCAACAAACTCCTACGGGGGCTTTTGTCCAGTATGAAACTCCTTGCTAATATATCTGTGGGGGCCTTTTTGTATACAATCTTATGTTTATAGATAGAACACTTCTAAGGATGGGGTCTTTAGGTACTATTGGCCAGTATTTTCTAATCACCTTTGTAGATTTATTTTTATTTATACAGTAGAGAAGTACACTGCTCTTATTATCTAACAGAACTCTCCTATTACAATCAAGGAGCACATTAAAAGCTTTATCAATAATTATGGGCTCATATTTCTTGTCCAGGAACTTATGTTTCAAACTCTCAGATTGTTGTACAAAAATGTCTTTGCTAGTACAATTCTGCATGTATCTAAGGAATTGTCCCTTAGATATATCCTCCATCCATGGATTTTGGTGACAACTTTCTGCAGAGACAAACTGATTGCAGTCAGTCTATTTGTGGTATATTTGTATTTTGACTTTTTTGTCTACTATTTTTATGACTAAATACAGGAATTTCTCCTCACCCTTTCTATACATAGCGTTAATATCCATTCTGGGTTGTCTAGCTGGGCTAAAAATTCCTGTAGAGATTTTTCCATACTCCCCCACACAAACAGGCAGTCATGAATAAACCTTTTCAATATCACTAGATCATAAACAACCCTGTGCTTTATGTGGATTTCCTCCCACACTCCCATAAAAAATTTTCTGTATTTGGTCATCAAAATAGTAGACAGAAAAGTGAAAACACAGATATACCACAAAGCTCTGAGTGTACAATCCTGAGCAGCTTCATCTCCTTGTTCAGGTTGGCAGTCAGGGAGCAGTGAGAATATATATCATCCACATGCTTTTACTGCTCCCTGCCACACATGTGAATGTGCCCTGACCACCGATCTAAGAGGGAGCATTGACCACCAATTTATAGGGGTACACTAAGCACTGACCACCAACGTAAGTGGGTAAACTGAGCACTGATAAAGTGATAAAGAAATACTACAGTACTGCTATGTGTAAAAACAAACAGTGATGAGACATTATAAAGCTGATAGATTATTGGGTAATAGTGCGCTTGTTCATACTCAAACAACATTTGAAATACAGGTGCGTAAAAAAACCATACACACAATGTATTCAGAAATGTATATTGAGTCCCATCAGGGAAAAAAATATATAAAACAAAAAAATAAGAATAAAAAATGAATACATAAACTAATAAACAAATAAGGTCTTCTTCATAAATTGAGAAAGGTGACTTGTTGAAGTGTTAATAAAAGTGCTCATCCAAAATAAGAATTTTGAAAATTTTCAGTGACACCACCTCCATCACCAGGTGCAATGCCTGCTCACCTTAGGAAGCAACCCCACTTGGTCTAATTGTGCTTTAGAGATATCCCAATCTCAGAAGAGCCCGACAGTACTATGTTGCTGTAACAGATCTTTTCAAAAAAATCCTGGGCTGTGGAGATAACAGCTGCCATCTGGGGTAGCACAAAGTGAAAAAAACAAAAACTTCATTGTGCAAAATTGTATGAAAAGGTATGAATTTGTTATAAAAAATAATGGTCCTACTCAAAAAAGTGTCATCTTGTATATTGCTTGATAAACAGAGTATAAAACCAAATTCAAGAGGGACAAGAGGCTCTCCTCCTCACCGCTATTACCAGGTGCAGAGACACTGTGTAAATGATGTCATGACTCCTCCCCTGAAGTGCTTGGGGGTCCTCTTAGTCTTCCTGTAAAGTGGCACATCTGTAGCATGCATAGGACATGCTGTAGCAAAATGACATTTCTAAAGAAAAAAAAAGTCAAATCATATTTAAAATGACTTCCAATTGCTGGCACCCGGCTATTGAAAAAAAAAAAGAAAGAAAGAAAAAACAGACGTCACGAACCAGTGCATGCTAGGTCGACAACATCACAAGGGGGTGATGCCACAAGGTGATGTTGCCAGGGGGCTCCACCCCTTACCTATATAAGAAATGTCAAATGGCATAGCCTGCAATAGGCGGCCAGCCTTCATAGATGGCGGGAGCGTTTTTTTTTATTCTTTGTGTGTGACGTACGACCCAAAGGACCTGGTATGGACTGGGGGGACCCCACGCCATTTTTTCTTTCTTTCTTTAACTGGCAATGTTATTTTTTATTCAGCTATCAGCAGGCAAACCAATTCACAGCTAATGACTCATTGATTGTTAAAGCTTAGTTCGACCCAAAAGTGGAACTTCCCCTTATCTGATTCCCCCCCCTCCAGTGCCAAATTTCGCACCTATTGAAGGGAGGGGGAGTGGGTACCTGTTTTTGACAGGTACCCTGTCCCCACTTTGGTCGGACCTTGCCACGGCGAGGTACGTCAGAAGTCTGGCTCCCCTCCTCCTCTCGCCTCCTTCCCCTGCTGTCGGGCCAGTAGGAGAGCGCATCGGGCGCAGTAGGGACCTGGCTGTGTACCGGCAATGGCAACGGCAGTACCCAACAGCCAATGGAAACATCACCTTTGGTACTGACATCGCTGGATTCCAGGATAGGTAAGTGCCCTAATATTAAAAGTCACCAGCTACAGTATGCATAGCTGCTGACCTTTAAGTTTTGGAGGGGGGATGGAAATCAGCGCGCAGTGCATTGCAGGGCATTCAGCAGGGGGAAAACCCACCGAAAACCCTGCAAATTACGGGTGTTGGATGAACAACCAATGTTAGGGCCGAACTCATGCTCGGGCCGAACCATTCACCAACACTAATAGCAAGTAGTTCAGATTAATTTTAACCTATTCCTCTTAAGCCACTCCCACTGTTATCCAGAAAAGCAAGCTAAGCAGAGAGGGGTCCCACCGCTCAGGTAGGCGCAGACCAGGGGAGATGAAAGCCAGTGTAGTATTATCCTTCAAGAGGGAAGAGTCCCAGGTGCTGGCTGATGCAAGATGAGGCAGACAAATCGAGGAAAGCTGGAAGCCGCACACCGGTATAATGATGAATGCTTTATTTAAAAAGCTGAATCATGAAGAAACATAACAGCAGAAGCGTACAAAAGCAGCTGACGCGTTTCACACTACAATGAGTGATGAATAAGCACTCATTGTAGTGTGAAACGCGTCAGCTGCTTTTGTACGCTTCTGCTGTTATGTTTCTTCATGATTCAGCTTTTTAAATAAAGCATTCATCATTATACCGGTGTGCGGCTTCCAGCTTTCCTCGATTTGTCTGCACTCCCACTGTTAGGTGAGAGTGGCTTGCTACATGCTAACATACTATCTCTAAATGTCCACCATGGCATGAAAAGGACCTTTTTTAGTGTGCCACTGGGTGCCCTAGATCTTCACAATCCTAGCAACATAGTGATAGTCTGTATTTACCTTTATTTAGGTAATATGCAGTAACAGAGTGGTGTAGGGGACCTATCTGTGGTCTTCAGAGTAATCCTGTAGCTCCTGACTTCTAGTCTATAGTACTCACAGGCTGCTGAGACTCAGGGCTGCTAGTACTGCCATCTTTGGCAAATTGATATGGGAAGAGTGGTTGCTTGCGGTGCAAAATGAAAGTGGTCTGGAAAAGCATTGTGGCATTGGCATGGGACAGAGTGCTCAACTGAATGGCCTGTTTATAGTGTGTGACTGACTCTGTAGATGGTTCTCTAGCTTCTTTGCAATTGTTGAATTACTATACTTAACTATCCCACTAACTTAAAGTAAAATTGCCTGCACTCAGGTGTGGTACGTAAATATTAGTAGACTGTCCTTATTCAAGATGTCCTGGATAAATCCATTCCATTTCCACTGTACGTTGTCAACTGCACACCTTACTGCTCTCCTCAGACCAGAGTAGTCCAAACACACTATATATGAAAAACGGACCCGAGAAAGAAAAAATAACAAAGACACTCTAATTGTCGGTGAAGTCTGGCTGCCTACTGCGGGCTCTGCCGTCTAACATTTCTTATACAATTAAGGGGCGGGCAACCTGGCTATGTCATCTGGTGGCCCCGCCCACTTGTAATATCACTGACCGGTGCATGCTGGGCTGGTGCCCGCACTGCCCCAAAGCACCCACCCCCCCATGTTGAGGGCATGTGGCCCGGTATGGTTCAGGAGGGGGGCACTCGCTTGTCCCCCCCTTTCCTGACCAGCTGGGCTGCATGCTCGGATAAGGGTCTAGTATTGATTTTGGGGGGGACTCTACGCCATTTTTTTTATTACATTTTGGCATACGGTTCCCCTTAAATTCATACCAGACCTGAAAGGCCTGGTAGGGACTGGGGGGGACCCCATGCCTTTTTTTTTCATACTTTTTATTTGTCTGGGTTTTTCAATTTAACAATCAGCTGTCAGCGGAAAAGTCATCGGTTGTTAAGGATGTGGCAGCTGTCTCCCCAGCCTGCTGTTTAACAACCAGCTATTTGTCCAAAAAATTGCTTGAGGGTCATTCCATACAATAGATTTCATGACTTTGGAATACCACAGTAATCTAGTTGGATGTTGAGTCTCCTGCCAGAGAGATGGAATAGGCTTGTATATAAAGGGACACCTGGTTATTGCCTTGGAAGTGGAATCAGCAGCCGTTAAGTTTTCCTGTGATAGTAGATGGCATATTAGCTGGTTTACAATTTGACCAGCATATAGTTCTGGTGAGTTTACAGAGTACTCAGGGTGGAGGATAGCACTGGGTGCTTTTTTGGGGCACATTTATAAGTATTGTGTTGTAGAGAACCGAGTCACGTTTATGATTGCACAATAAATGACTTTGGGACTTCCTCTTGCATGACATTTATGAAAGACACAGACTTTGATGTTTTGCTTGCTTGGGATTTTTTCAATATGAAATATATGAGATAGATTTTTTTGTACATAGATTTTTGCATATTGTGGCACATATATATTGCCCAAAGCACTTTTTTGCATATAAATTGCATATGGTATTCGAGTTTTATTTAATTATTTATTGTATATTTTGTACTTGATATTTTCACAGCTTGTGATACATGTAATTAGCTGGTATTTGGGTAGGTTTAGAGTACACTTTTATACCTGTATATGGGGTAGCACTGTGCATTTTATAGTATTATGGTTTGATGACACATTAAAATTAGGATAGCAGCTCTCCTGTTCAATATTCACCAATCTGTGATAACAGGTTTGTGGCGCAGTTCTATTAGAGTTCCCTACAATACCTTAATGACAATAAATGTGCCATCTCCAAGGGTAGACAGCCTTGGCAGAAACTACAAATCCAATCATACCTCTGCCTCTGGAAGTCATGCTGTCAGGTTGTCAGAGTCTTGCAAGGCCTCATGGGACTTATAGTTCCACAACAGCTGGAGTGTTGAGGTTGCCTACCACTAAAGTGGTTCTAAAGGCTCAAATGTTTTGTTTACCTTAATACATTCTATGCATTAAGGTTTAAAAAAAAACTTTCTGTGTGCAGCTCCCCCCAGCCCCCACTTATACTTACCTGAGCCCCATATTGATCCAGAGATGTGCATGAGAGCACATGTCTAAATGGACACACATAGGACATGAACAAACTTGCCCAAGTGCTCCCATAGCAAGAGGATTGCTATTGCGCATACTTGGGAGGGGGGAGAAGCTAGAAGCACTAGTGAGGGACAAAAATCACTGCACCGAGCAGGTAAATATAATGTTTTTTTTTTTTTATCTGTCCTTGAAAATCACTCTATTCGTGAAATTTGACCTAAGCACATTTACAGTATCTGTAGTGTTTACTTATCTTTCTCCAAAGCTCTAAGTGACGTTTCTCTCTGGTTCTTCCTTCCCCTGTTATCAGCATGAGCCACTTCTGACAAGTTCTCTGACACATGAGATAACAGTAGCTGAAAATTTGTGTTGGAGAGGGAGCTTAGAGGGAGATAGCAGGGATCTTGTCTATTCAGACTACAGTTTTGCATGTCCCTTCATTCCTCTGCCTATATGGAAGGGGGGTGTCCCTTTCTTCCAATCAGTTCTCACAAAGTGTATGTCCAGACTCCCCAGCCATCCCTATGTGCTGCTGAAAGAGGAAGAAAGATTTCTAACATGATCTGCACTTTCCAAAGAGTGTAGAAAGGAGAAGAATGAAGATATGTAATTAAAACTTATGTAGGAAGATTTGCTTAATCTCTGTGGGTATATGTGAGGGTTTACAACCACTTTAAGCCTTCTGAAGACAACTCTTATAATGCTACCTAACACAATAGATTAAATTTAAACCTCCTTCACCTGTCCACAGACAATTTCCCTAATTCTTTACTGATATGCTGCAGAAAGGTCAAAACTACAAATGATCATGAGATAAAGCTCAGATTCTGCTATCATGTCTCCATTTCTCCACACCAATTCTACGTAATGGCCCTGAGTTTCTCCTCCTGCTATTTAAAAATGTGGACACCTTGATGAAGACATTTTCTGTGTTTTTTGGACAAAGAATAAACAAATGTGGACTATGGTGGTGAGATATTCTGCCACTCATCTAGTTGTGACTCATCTAGTTAACCACTTACATATGACCCTTGAATGGGCTCTGTGGTACTGTGTGGCATAATAGACATTGCTGGCACCAGATTCTTCAAAGTCTTCAAGCAGCGTATTTCTATTATTTCTTAAGCAGCCAAAAAGATGATGTTACATAGATGTAGAGGGTGGGGGACTCCCCACACAGAGAAACTCAGGTTCAGAAATATTTTAATATTCTGGGAATTATTTATGCAAACCTTTAACATTCAAACTAAACAATTAATAGATCAATGTTTTCAATATATTCAATGGTATTTAACTAGACTAGTTGCAAAAGATCCCTCACTGTACCTCCCACCAGCAAATCCAAATCCCCAGTTTATCCCTAATGTGTCAGGATTCTACCTTCCTTTGTCGGTCTACAAAACCACCCACCACCCATTAGCACCTGTTTTCCTGACAACAAAAAGATATATATTTTTTTCCATCAATGTCTCTACTGTATTATTACAGGACTGTACATATATGACTTCAATGGCCAACTGGCAAGGCCTTCTCCTTGTTTAGAACAGTTTGCATTAAAAAAAATGGTTATGGACTCATGGTTAATATTCATTGGAGCTATAGGGTAATTTAAAGATGCTGGTTTAGGATCCTTTTCACATTTAAAAAAAATCCTGATAACTATGAATGAAAAATGAATTCAATCAATCATTTCTTTGTCAATCATAAACTTATAAATCTAAAAATTGTAACCATTAGGGCCTGATGTTGTCAATATAGGGAAGGAATGTTTGTCACCCCTTTACACTCCCTTTCTGTAGTCAGGGTCTAACAAATTCAGATGACAGAGGGTCAACTGACACCAGAATACATTTCTGCTTTCAAGATTAATTTCAGGGGATTTGTGTATGCCTTCAAAATATTTTTTAAAAAGAAACTCAATTTCTTTCTGTAATACATACATTTTCCTCCCACAATATTGGACTTTACAGATTTTAGGTTTAGATTGACAAATTTTAACTAACTCCTAAGAAATTATCTTATCTAGCAGATTGGCATTCCCTATCTCTCGCTAGCAGGAAGGTCTCCAAAATTTTTTTCTCAGCTCCAAATATTTGGTGTACCCTTCATGGGAGAAATATTTCAAAACTGCAGCATTATCAGCCCTAAAATTTGCATTCAAATCAACTAATTGTATGTCTTTTTTTAAGGTAAAACAAATTAAACAATCCCTTTTCATAGGACCCTCTTAGTTAATTAATATGAAGAAGAAGGATTTTGTATATCTTTTTTTTACAAATATATATTTTTCTTTATTTCTAACAAAAAGTCAAAACAAATTATTATTTTTCATTCTTAATTTTTACAAGTAAAAAAAAAAACATCTGGAATGGTATAAAATCTGAATGAATTACACTGTGTATTTTATCAACAATCAGTTCATGAAATTGTAAACTGACTTACACATGCATCATTTCTCTTTTTCATTGCATAGGTCAAAGTGAGCTACATGGAATCAGGTTTTCCCATTTAATGGAATTGATTTAGTAAGGGGGTAGAGAGTGCTCACCTGACAAAATGAAGCTATATTCACTTTGAATCCTAAACATGATAAGAGGAATTTGGAAAAAAAATAATTTTCTTTGCACATAAATTGACAATTGCATAGCTCTAGCTGCATTTACTATGTGTGTTTAGTTCTTTAAAAATCAGCCCCATTATTTATTTAGTATCTTTTTTCCCAGTTTGTCCTTTGTTAAAAAAATATAATTTTTGGATCCTAGGGAAGATTATAATCTTCCCCTACTGCTAAATAATCTATTTTACATGAAAGTACAGTCACTGGGGTTGATTTAGGAAACAAGGAATACATGTATAGAAACTGTTCACATAGCAAAGTGAATGTTCACTGAACTTAACATACACAGATTGAAATTTGCCCAGTTCAGCAGGGACCAGGCAAATTTCAATCCATGTATGGCAGGCTGGTCGTACAAAAGTCGATCTACCGATTGACTTCTGTACAAGCAGCCTTTTTCAACAGTACAGTATGTATGATCAGCACTGCTGGCAGCGCTAATCAGTGTATTGTTATTTTATTTATTTTTTTCGTTAAACCCGCTGGTTGGAAAAAAATAAAAAGGACTGCCTTTGTAACTATGAGGTAGCTATGTTCACTTTAGTCATCCAATTATGTTCAAGCAAAAATTCTGTTTCCTTTACACATATTTGGACATTTTAAGTGGAACTTTAATGCTAAAAGGAAAGTGTTTTGCTGCAGAAGAAGCATAGTATGTTGAATCTGCAATAAATGTTTCTTACTTGATAGAAAACTCCTTTAAATTTCTGCATGCCTTGGCCCTGCATGTGAAGGAGTGTACAATGTCACCAAAGAGGAAGCTTGCAGCACAGAAGAGCAGGTAAGTGCTGATAAACATAACTTCAACTTATTTATTAAACTCATACAATATTAAAAATGTATACACATATATACAGTATATATATATATATATATATATATATATATATATATATATATATATATATATATATATGTATATATATATATATACTGTAAATATATACTGTAAATATACTGCTTGAGGTCTCCTCTGCACTTCTCCTAATAGGGATATGCCTATAAAATGTTTTAATGTACAATTTCTCACTAAATGGTATAGAATATTACACTTGCTTGGTTGAATATATCATATTATCTTTTAATTATGTTAACTTCTGAGATATGCTACATTATCATTACTTCTGCATTTACTTCACTTCAGTTGGTTTTGAGAGGCATTATTTTACCTTTCAGAATCAAATCACTCTTTTGCATTCTAGAACGGATGTTAATCTAATGAAATGCATCCTTCAATGGCTCTCTAGCAATTTATTGAAGGATTTGACATGACTCAGTGATTAAGTCTTTTGTACAATTACATCTTAAACAAATGTCAGATTCATCTCTTTAAGTATTGTGCTATGATAAAGCTTTCTAAAAAGTTTTCCTGTTTAATTTTACAAATTGCAAATGGCTCAAATATACTTTTTTACAGCTCGCTATTGCTAGTGTATAAATACTTTAGGTGAAATATTTGCCAAATATTAACCATTTAATCTCCAGAGCCATGTTCACATTTAAGCCATGCATCAGTTAAATTCAGAAAGAATTTTGTTAAATTTCATTATGTTAGGTGCCTGTAACAAAGAAGTGAGATATATTGTATTTTTTGTTAGTTTATTTTGTTGGTACTGCATCTTAAAAGTAAAAATTTGAAAGCATTCTTTTTCCAGATTGACTAGTATTAACTTACACATTTACAATGAATTAAAACCAGTGCTACTGTGAATACAACAAGCTCATTTATTCTTCAATCTGTCTTTTTTTTCATAATGCAAAAAAAATTCTAGTAAAAAGCATGGCAGTTAGTTACATTTACATTTTGATTCCAATTGTATATTTGTTCTAATGCTTAACTACAAAAAACTAAAAAGTGACAAAATAAACGAAAAAAGAAAAAAAAAGATTTTTTGTGAAACAGTAAAAAAAAACTGTACAGTATTTGACTGAGTGACTGAGATTCCAGTTTGACCAGCTATGTAGTACTTTGTTTGATTTATTGTTATTGCAGGTGCACTTGCATACAGTCTGCACAATTGCTATCTGAGTTTACTGCACTATACAGGAAAATGCCTGTGCTATGTTGTCTTATGCTGATTAATATTTTGGGGTATTCAAGTGGAACATCACTAATGGATGTACAAATATCCATTTTTGACTTTGTCACAGAGTGAACACTGGCTGGAATACAGTGGATATTTTGAATACTACTGATACAGTATAACTTGGGATTTCAGTTCCGACTTTGTTGTTGGATGTCCATAGAATTTAAAGAACATTCTGACCATATTTTTTTGGTATTAGCAAGTTCTCCCACTTCTGTATGGCTTCCATGTCTAGTACAATAGCACAATTTTTATTTACTGTGGCACTTTTATGATTGTTTATCTATAAAATGATCTTATAAGGGGACACAGCTTGTGCTAGGTCTATTATTTTTTTTTTATTATTTCATGCTATTCTACCTATGTTTAGGGAATAGTTTGTGTTTTTTAAATTTAATTTAGATTGATCTGTTGTTATATTTAAGCAGCTCCTTGATGTTTTGCTGTAAGGTTCTACTATAGACTCATAAAATTGAGACACTAAAACGTTGTTTAATGTTAACTATCATTGAACTACTCCATTAACAGAATGCAGTGCATTGTGGGACAATAGTAGTATGTGTTCTGTGGTGTAGAAGGGGCGGGCAGAGACTGCTGTTATTCTTCTTTGCACTGGAAGACAGCCACTTAGGGCAGTATCCAGCAACTCTAAAGGAAGCACAACAGGGAGGATTTTTACAAGAAGCAACTGCCTATAGATACACACCATTACACAAAATGTTTTTAGTGCTGTATCCCCCATAAAAAATAAATAAGCTTTAATGCAACTGTTGCTGTGGACCTCAATGGAGGATGCAACTTTTTTTTTTCCTACACCAGTAATGCCAGGTATTTGAATAGTTGGACCTTCTTGATTTGGATTCTTTCAAGGTGAACTTAGGTACAGTGCCTTGAAAAATATTTTTTTTTTACATTTTGTCACGTTACAACCAAAAATGTAAATGTATTTTATCTGAGCTTTTATTTGATAGATTAATTTACGTTCGCGTAAATTCCGACTGTGTGTGGACAATTCCGACGCACAAAGTGCCACGCATGCTCAGAATAAATTCCAAGATGGAACTGCTCGGTCTGGTAAGATTAGTGTTCGTAATGGATATAGCACTTTCATCACGCTGCAATGTTTTAAATTGTTTAATGCAGCGCACTCTCTTCTTCTTTATTTTGCTAGAAGAATGAAGTTGTTTTGCTGCTCATATTCACACAGACTTCTCACAAACTTCTTTTTTTATTATTTATCATGATTTCATGAATATAATATTTTGGTTTGTCACATCTCCCAAAAATAATTTTATTTTTTTATGTTTTTAGATTTAGTTTTTTTTTTTTGAGTTTTTGAAATTCTGATCTTGTGTTATATTTTGTATTTTTTTTAAACTCCAGAATAGTTTTGGGTGTGTTTTGTGTGTCAAGTTACCACAACACCATTATTATCTTGTATTATTTAATCTCAAGAAGGTTGCTTGGTGTTGGTGTCTCTTGTTATTTTGCATTGTATTTTTGAAATGTACCTGCCTCCTCACAAACAAACTGTCCTTTTTGAAGGAAAACACACATAGGAGAGTATTATTAACCACTTCAGCCCCGGAAGGATTTACCCCCTTCCTGACCAGAGCACTTTTTACAATTCGGCACTGCATCGCTTTAACTACTAATTGCGCGGTCATGCAATGCTGTACCCAAACAAAATTTGCGTCCTTTTCTTCCCACAAATAGAGCTTTCTTTTGATGGTATTTGATAACCTCTGCCGTTTTTATTTTTTGCGCTATAAACGGAAAAAGACTGAAAATTTGGGAAAAAAAATGATATTTTCTACTTTTTGTTATAAAAAAAATCCAATAAACTAAATTTTAGTCATACATTTAGGCCAAAATGTATTCGACCACATGTCTTTGGTAAAAAAAATGTCAATAAGCGTATATTTATTGGTTTGCGCAAAAGTTATAGCGTCTACAAACTAGGGTACATTTTCTGGAATTTACACAGCTTTTAGTTTATGACTGCCTATGTCATTTCTTGAGGTGCTAAAATGGCAGGGCAGTACAAACCTACCCAAATGACCCCATTTTGGAAAGTAGACACCCCAAGGAAATTGCTGAGAGGCATGTTGACCCATTGAATATTTATTTTTTTTGTCCCAAGTGATTGAATAATGACAAAAAAAAAAATTTACAAAAAGTTGTCACTAAATGATATATTGATCACACAGGCCATGGGCATATGTGGAATTGCACCCCAAAATACATTCAGCTGCTTCTCCTGAGTACGGGGATACCACATGTGTGGCACTTTTTGGGAGCCTAGCCGCGTACGGGGCCCCGAAAACGCAGCACCACCTTCAGGATTTCTAAGGGCATACATTTTTGATTTCACTCCTCACTACCGATCACAGTTTTGAAGGCCATAAAATGCCAAGATGGCACAAACCCCCCACAAATGACCCCATTTTGGAAAGTAGACACCCCAAGCTATTTGCTGAGAGGCATGGTGAGTATTTTGCAGCTCTCATTTGTTTTTGAAAATGAAGAAAGACCAGAAAAAAAAATTTTTTTTTCTTTTTTCAATTTTCAAAACTTTGTGACAAAAAGTGAGGTCTGCAAAATACTCACTATACCTCTCAGCAAATAGCTTGGGGTGTCTACTTTCCAAAATGGGGTCATTTGGGGGGGTTTTGTGCCACCTGGGCATTCCATGGCCTCCGAAACTGTGATAGGCAGTGAAGAGTGAAATCAAAAATTTACGGCCTTAGAAAGCCTGAAGGCAGTGCTTGGATTTCGGGGTCCCGTGCGCGGCTAGGCTCCCAAAAAGTCCCACACATGTATCCCCGTACTCAGGAGAAGCAACAGAATTTATTTTGGGGTGTAATTTCACAAATCCCCATGGCATGTTTGAGCAATATAACATTTAGTGACAACTTTGTGCAAAAAAAAAAAAAAAAAAATTTGATTCTTTCCCGCAACTTGTGTCACAATATAAAATATTCCATGGACTCAACATGACTCTCAGCAAATAGCTTGGGGTGTTTTGAACTGTCCTGGCATTTTATGCACAACATTTAGAAGCTTATGTCACACATCACCCACTCTTCTAACCACTTGAAGACAAAGCCCTTTCTGACACTTTTTGATTACATGAAAAAATTATTTTTTTTTGCAAGAAAATTACTTTGAACCCCCAAACATTATATATTATTTTAAAGCAAATGCCCTACAGATTAAAATGGTGGGTGTTTCATTTTTTTTTAAAAAAGTAATTGCGCAGCGATTTTTCAAACGCATTTTTTGTGGAAAAAACACACTTTTTTAAATTTTAATGCACTAAAACACACTATATTGCCCAAATGTTTGATGAAATAAAAAAGATGATCTTAGGCCGAGTACATGGATACCAAACATGACATGCTTTAAAATTGCGCACAAACGTGCAGTGGCAACAAAATTAATACATTTTTAAAAGCCTTTACAGGTTACCACTTTAGATTTACAGAGGAGGTCTACTGCTAAAATTACTGCCCTCGATCTGACCTTCGCGGTGATACCTCACATGCATGGTGCAATTGCTGTTTACATTTGACGCCAGACCGACGCTTGCGTTCGCCTTAGTGCGAGAGCAGGGGGGACAGGGGTGCTTTTTTTTTTTTTTTTTTCTTTATTATTTTTTTGATTTTTTATCTTATTTTTAAACTGTTCCTTTCATTTTTTTTAAATCATTTTTATCGGTATCTCAGGGAATGTAAATATCCCCTATCATAGCAATAGGTAGTGACAGGTACTCTTTTTTGAAAAAATTGGGGTCTTTTAGACCCTAGATCTCTCCTCTGCCCTCAAAGCATCTGACCACACCAAGATCGGTGTGATAAAATGCTTCCCCAATTTCCCAATGGCGCTGTTTACATCCAGCGAAATCTAAGTCATAAAATGCTCGTAGCTTCCGGTTTCTTAGGCCATAGAGATGTTTGGAGCCACTCTGGTCTCTGATCAGCTCTATGGTCAGCTGGCTGAATCACCGGCTGCATTCTCAGGTTCCCTGTTGAGACAGGAGAGCCAGAGAAAAACACGGAAGACGGTGGGGGGGGGCATGGGGGGGGCATTCCCTCCCACTGCTTGTAAAAGCAGTCTAGAGGCTAATTAGCCACTACGATTGCTTTTACATGAAAGCCGACCGCTGGCTAAAAAGAATGATACCAAGATGATACCTAAACCTGCAGGCATCATTCTGGTATAACCACTCAAAGTCGTGAATGGCGTACCTGAAGACAAAAAAATGGTTAACAATAAAGAACAGTAAACGGTAAAGTATAAAAAATTGCATACCTGAAAAGCAAACATGATAAAACATAATAACAATAAAACATTGCAGAATATAATACAGTAAAAAAGAGCAGAACAATAGAGAGAGAATAGAGAGAGAGAGAACAATGAAACGACAACTATTTTTTTTAATTTTTGTTTGTGTTTTTTTTTTTTTACACTTTTTTTTGTAACTGTAACTTTTATAACTGTAACCGGTTCCAGGTTCGGGTCTCTCAAAATGTGATGGCATCTTGGGAGATCCTGTGAAATTGTGCCTAGTCTGTGCAATGCTGTACCCTACGCTAATACTCAACTAGTGAATGGTAGCGTTCAAAACATTCACCAATGCAAAGACCAGGATTATCAGGACAGGAGGGACAATAATAGCGGGTGTCACGTCTATATCCGCGCTTGCTGCAGACACAACATCTTTTTTGGGGGGGTTCGTTGGGTAGGGGTACTCTGGAGGACATATAAATGCCTCTCATGCAGCCGACTGCATTTGGTTGGGGATGTGAATGGGGGAAGTACGGGCGCTGCAGAAGCGGTGGGTTCCCAATTAGGATTGGCGAATGCAGCAGGAAGGGCATTATGGGCACGACAGGCCTATGTTTGTCTTTTTGGTGGCAGCGGGACACTACTTGTGCTTGCCACCTCACCAGCTTGAACTGCACTTATGGGACTCGCCACGTCACCAAGTGTTACTGCAGTGCTGGTATGACTACAACCGGGGTGTACTAGGCCACTGGTGCTTGCCAGTTCACCAAAACGCTACAAAAGAAAGTGACAGTGATCGATCGATACTGCACTTGGGTGGGCTGGGCTGGGCCGGGCGGAGGGGCAAAACGCAGGTGCTAGCAGGTATCTGGGCTGATCCCACTAACACTGCGTTTTTGGGAACCCTAAACTGCTGGGGACGCTAGTATAGATCTGATCGGATCAGATATTGATCCGTTCAGATACTATACTACTAAGGGAGGCGTATGCTGCGTGTGTGGGTGTTAGCGGTACTGGCGCTAATCTGACGCTGCCTGGGGCTGGTGCTTGCCAGTTCAACAAAATGCTACTAAAAAAACTATTAGCGATCGCAGGGAGCAGGCCTGACTTTGCGAACGCTGCAGTTATGCGTTTAGTGTTTTGTAAGTGACAGTGATCGATCGATACTGCACTTGGGTGGGATGGGCTGGGCCGGGCGGAGGGGAAAAACGCAGGTGCTAGCAGGTATCTGGGCTGATCCCGCTAACACTGCGTTTTTGGGAACCCTAAACTGCTGGGGACGCTAGTATAGATCTGATCGGATCAGATATTGATGCGTTCAGATACTATACCACTAAGGGAGGTGTACGGTGCGTGTACGGTGCGTGCGTGGGTGTTCGCGGTACTGGCGCTAATCTGACGCTGCCTAGGGCGACGCATATCACCGCCGGGTCAGGGGGCTAAACCCTTATTCGATAATAAATGGCGGGTGCCCTGACACTATAAAAAATAAACGAACTAACCAGCGTCACCCGTAACACTTATACGGTGATCAGTGGTGAAAGGGTTAACTAGGGGGCAATCAAGGGGTTAAAACATTTATTAGATAGTATATGGGGGTCCCTGTCGCTATAAAACGCTGACAACGAACCTAAATATTTACGTTCCTAACTAGCGTCACCAGTGACACTAATACAGCGATCAGAAAAATGATCGCTTAGCGACACTGGCGACAGGGGGTGATCAAGGGGTTAAAACTTTATTAGGGGGGTTAGGGGGGTACCCTAGACCTACAGGGGGCTAACACTCACTGTCCTACCACTGCTAACTGTCACAAACTGACACTATGCAGTAATCAGGAAAAAAAAAAAAAAAAAACCTGCTTGGTGTCAGTTTGTGACTGGGGGGGGTGATTGGGGGGGGATCGGGGGGCGATCGGGGGTGTTTAGTGTGCCTGGCATGTTCTACTGTGTTGTGTGTGAGTGTTGGTGCACTTACATGTCTTCTCTCCTCAGCGCTGGAACGGAAACTGCCGAGCCGAGGAGAGATGACATCACATTCTCTGCCTCTGTGTACTATACAGAGGCAGGGGATGTTTCTCATTGGCTGGGAGCGATCGCGAGGGGGGGCCATGATCGGATGGTCTCCCCCTCGTCTCTCATCGCTCCCAACCAAATGCCGACCGCCGATGGCACCGGGGGGGTCCGATCGGACCCCCCGCCCGCGGGAAGGCAATCACGTACCAGGTACGTGATTTTGCCTGCCCGTGCCGCTCTGTTGACGTATATAGGCATGAGGCGGTCGGCAAGCGGTTAAAAAAAAAAAAATTATTAAGGGGTCATAACCAAAGAAAGAGGGAAGGCAATGCTGGAGAAACCGCAGAAACTGGCGAAGCCTTTGGCCCCCAGGGCACACATCAACTATTTTACTGCAAAATTGGTGGCCTGAGGAGTCCATATATAAGGGAGTACAATCTGGTCCAGAAGTCCAAGAGATTATGAACAGCAGCAGATGACATACATGTCCCCAGGCTGTGGTCATACAAGAGCCTGCATCTTTTGTCAGACCAGACTGAACCCAGGTCATCACTTTCTTGTCTTCCTTACACGCTTCCTTCCAGGCTGCGTCTGTGGTGGTGGCAGTGGCGTAGCGTGGGGGGTGCAGGGGGTGCCGTGGCCCCGGGCGCGATATTTAGGGGGGCGCCAGTATGTGTCACTGGCTGCCTCCTAATTTCTAATTCTGTGTCCCCGGGCTCCGGCCGCCATGTTAAGTGTCCGGCGCCCTGTGATTGGGTGTATGGGGGTCATGTGAGGCGTAGGGCTGGCCTGTCCTCGATCGCTCCTGAAGTCCCGCCTCCGCACATGACCCCCTATATGCCCAATCACAGGGCGCTGGACACTGAACATGGCAGCAAGCAGAGTGCAGGGGAGAGAAGAAACAATGTGAGCCGCCGCTGTCTCCACCTCATCCGGATCGATGCAGCCAGGATAAGGTAAGGTGAGTGAGAGTCTTGTTACTGTCGGGGGGGCGAGAGAGAGACTGTAGGCAGGACAGTGTAGTGTAGTATAGTATGGAGGTCAGTGTAGTGGTCACTATGGGGGGCAGTGTAGTGCACAGTATAGTGTAGTGTAATATAGTGGTTAGTGTAGTATGGTGGTCAGTATAGTGGTTAGTGTAGTATAGTATACTGGTTAGTATAGTGGACAGTGTAGTGTAGTGGTCAGTGTAGTATGGTGGTCAGTGTAGTATGGTGGTCAGTATAGTGTAGTATGGAGGTCAGTGTAGTGTAGTGGACAGTGTAGTATGGTGGTCAGTGTAGTATGGTGGTCAGTATAGTGTAGTTTAGTATGGAGGTCAGTGTAGTATAGTGGTCAGTGTAGTATGATGGTCAGTGTAGTATAGTGGTCAGTGTAGTATAGTGGTCAGTGTAGTATGGAGGTCAGTGTAGTATAGTGGTCAGTGTAGTATAGTGGACAGTGTAGTATAGTGGACAGTGTAGTATGGTGGTCAGTATTGTGTAGTTTAGTATGGAGGTCAGTGTAGTGTAGTGGACAGTGTAGTATGGTGGTCAGTGTAGTATGGTGGTCAGTGTAGTATGGTGGTCAGTGTAGTATAGTGGTCAGTATAGTGTAGTTTAGTATGGAGGTCAGTGTAGTATGGTGGTCAGTGTAGTATGGTGGTCAGTGTAGTATGGTGGTCAGTATAGTGTAGTTTAGTATGGAGGTCAGTGTAGTGTAGTGGACAGTGTAGTATGGAAGTCAGTGTAGTATAGTGGTCAGTGTAGTATGGTGGTCAGTGTAGTATAGTGGTCAGTGTAATATAGTGGCCAGTGTAGTATGGTGGCCAGTGTAGTATGGTGGTCAGCGTAGTATGGTGGTCAGCGCAGTATGGTGGTCAGCACATTATGGTGGTCAGCGCAGTATGGTGGTCAGCGCAGTATGGTGGTCAGCGCAGTATGGGGGTCAGCGCAGTATGGGGGTCAGCGTAGTATGGTGGTCAGCATAGTATGGTGGTCAGCATAGTATGGTGGACAGTGTAGTATGGTGGACAGTGTAGTATAGTGGTCAGTGTAGTGGACAGTGTAGTGTAGTATAGTGGTTAGTCTAGTATGGTGGTCAGTATAGTGGTTAGTGTAGTATAGTATACTGGTTAGTATAGTGGTCAGTATAGTGTAGTTTAGTATGGAGGTCAGTGTAGTGTAGTGGACAGTGTAGTATGGTGGTCAGTGTAGTATGGTGGACAGTGTAGTATAGTGGTCAGTATAGTGTAGTTTAGTATGGAGGGCAGTGTAGTGTAGTATGGTGGCCAGTGTAGTATGGTGGTCAGTGTAGTATGGTGGTCAGTGTAGTGTAGTATAGTGGACAGTGTAGTATGGTGGTCAGTGTAGTGTAGTATGGTGGTCAGTGTAGTGTAGTATAGTGGACAGTGTAGTATGGTGGTCAGTGTAGTGTAGTATAGTGGACAGTGTAGTATGGTGGTCAGTGTAGTGTAGTATAGTGGACAGTGTAGTGTGGTGGTCAGTATAGTGTAGTGTAGTGTAGTGTAGTGGTTAGTGTAGTGGTCAGTGTAGTATGGTGGTCAGTGTAGTATAGTGGTCAGTGTAGTATAGTGGTCAGTGTAGTATGGTGGTCAGTGTAGTGTAGTATAGTGGACAGTGTAGTATGGTGGTCAGTATAGTGTAGTGGTCAGTGTAGTATGGTGGTCAGTGTAGTATAGTGGTCAGTGTAGTATAGTGGTCAGTGTAGTATAGTGGTCAGTGTAGTGTAGTATAGTGGACAGTGTAGTATGGTGGTC
The DNA here is from genome assembly GCA_037952925.1 of Lithobates clamitans. Taxonomy (NCBI): domain Eukaryota; kingdom Metazoa; phylum Chordata; class Amphibia; order Anura; family Ranidae; genus Lithobates; species Lithobates clamitans. The sequence goes on along the minus strand of JBBGZY010000178.1, from coordinate 818,108 downwards.
AGTGTAGTGTAGTATAGTGGACAGTGTAGTATGGTGGTCAGTGTAGTGTAGTATAGTGGACAGTGTAGTGGTTAGTGTAGTGGACAGTTCAGTATGGTGGTCAGCGTAGTATGGTGGACAGTGTAGTATGGTGGTCAGTGTAGTGTAGTATAGTGGTCAGTGTAATATAGTGGACAGTGTAGTATGGTGGTCAGTATAGTGTAGTATAGTGGTTAGTGTAGTGGACAGTACAGTATGGTGGTCAGTGTAGTATAGTGGACAGTGTAGTGTAGTGGTTAGTGTAGTATAGTGGTCAGTGTAGTATGGTGGTCAGTGTAGTATGGTGGTCAGTATAGTGGACAGTGTAATATGGTGGTCAGTATAGTGTAGCATAGTGGACAGTGTAGTATGGTGGTCAGTATAGTGTAGTATAGTAGTCAGTGTAGTATGGTGGTCAAGTGTAGTGTAGTATAGTGGACAGTGTAGTATGGTGGTCAAGTGTAGTGTAGTATAGTGGTCAGTGTAATGTAGTATAGTGATCAGTGTAGTATGGTGGTCAGTAGGGATGAGCTTCGAGTTCGAGTCGAACTCATGTTCGACTCGAACATTGGCTGTTCGCAAGTTCGCCGAACACCGAACAATTTGGGGTGTTCGCGGCAAATTCGAATGCCGCGCAACACCCTTAAAAGTCTATGGGAGAAATCAAAAGTGCTAATTTTAAAGGCTTATATGCAAGTTATTGTCATAAAAAGTGTTTGGGGACCCGGGTCCTGCCCCAGGGGACATGTATCAATGCAAAAAAAAGTTTTAAAAACTGACGTTTTTTCAGGAGCAGTGATTTTAATAATGCTTAAAGTCAAACAATAAAAGTGTAATATCCCTTTAAATTTCGTACCTGGGGGGTGTCTATAGTATGCCTGTAAAGGGGCGCATGTTTCCCGTGTTTAGAACAATCTGACAGCAAAATGACATTTCGAAGGAGAAAACTCATTTAAAACTACCGCGGCTATTAATGAATTGCCGGTCCGACAATACACATAAAAGTTCATTGATAAAAACGGCATGGGAATTCCCCACAGGGAAACCCCGAACCAAAATTAAAAAAAAAAAAAATGACGTGGGGGGGGGGTCCCCCTAAATTCCATACCAGGCCCTTCAGGTCTGGTATGGATATTAAGGGGAACCCCGGCCAAAATTAAAAAAAAAAAATGGCGTGGGGTTCCCCCTAAATTCCATACCAGACCCTTATCCGAGCACGCAACCTGGCAGGCCGCAGGAAAAGAGGGGGGGACGAGAGTGCGCCCCCCCCCTCCTGAACCGTACCAGGCCACATGCCCTCAACATTGGGAGGGTACTTTGGGGTAGCCCCCCAAAACACCTTGTCCCCATGTTGATGAGGACAAGGGCCTCATCCCCACAACCGTGGCCGGTGGTTGTGGGGGTCTGCGGGCGGGGGGCTTATCGGAATCTGGAAGCCCCCTTTAACAAGGGGACCCCCAGATCCTGGCCCCTCCCCTGTGTGAAACGGTAAGGGGGTACTTACCCCTACCATTTCACTAAAAAAGTGTCAATTAGTTAAAAATGACAAGAGACAGTTTTTGACAATTCCTTTATTTAAATGCTTCTTCTATCTTCCTTCATCTTCTGGTTCTTCTGGCTCTTCTGGTTCTTCCTCTGGCGTTCTCGTCCAGCATCTCCTCCGCGGCGTCTTCTATCTTCTTCTCCTCGGGCCGCTCCGCACCCATGGCATGAGGGGAGGCTCCCGCTCTTCTCTTCATCTTCTTCTTCATCCTCTTCTCTTCTTCATCTTCTTCTTCTTTATCTCTTCTTCCTTCTTCATTTCTTCTCCGGGCCGCTCCGCAGCCATGCTGGCATGGAGGGAGGCTCCCGCTGTGTGACGGCGTCTCCTCGTCTGACGGTTCTTAAATAACGGGGGGCGGGGCCACCCGGTGACCCCGCCCCCCTCTGACGCACGGTGACTTGACGGGACTTCCCTGTGACGTCACGGGGAATGCCACAGGGAAGTCCCGTCATGTCCCGTGCGTCAGAGGGGGGCGGGGTCACCGGGTGGCCCCGCCCCCGTTATTTAAGAACCGTCAGACGAGGAGACGCCATCACACAGCGGGAGCCTCCCTCCATGCATGGATGCGGAGCGGCCCGCAGAAGAAAATTAAGAAGAGAAGATGAAGATGAAGAAGATGCAGAAGATGAAGAAGATGAAGAAGAGAAGAGGATGAAGAAGAAGATGAAGAGAAGAGCGGGAGCCTCCCCTCACGCCATGGGTGCGGAGCGGCCCGAGGAGAAGAAGATAGAAGACGCTGCGGAGGAGATGCTGGACGAGAACGCCGGAGGAAGAACCAGAAGAGCCAGAAGAACCAGAAGATGAAGAAGATGAAGGAAGATAGAAGAAGCATTTAAATAAAGGAATTGTCAAAAACTGTCTCTTGTCATTTTTAACTATTTTGACACTTTTTTAGTGAAATGGTAGGGGTAAGTACCCCCTTACCATTTCACACAGGGGGGGGCCGGGATCTGGGGGTCCCCTTGTTAAAGGGGGCTTCCAGATTCCGATAAGCCCCCCGCCCGCAGACCCCCACAACCACCGGCCACGGTTGTGGGGATGAGGCCCTTGTCCTCATCAACATGGGGACAAGGTGTTTTGGGGGCTACCCCAAAGCACCCTCCCAATGTTGAGGGCATGTGGCTTGGTACGGTTCAGGAGGGGGGGGCCGCACTCTCGTCCCCCCCTCTTTTCCTGCAGCCTGCCAGGTTGCGTGCTCGGATAAGGGTCTGGTATGGATTTTTGGGGGAACCCCACGCCGTTTTTTTTTTTTTTTTGCGCGGGGTTCCCCTTAAAATCCATACCAGACCTAAAGGGTCTGGTATGGAATTTAGGGGGAACCCTACGTCATTTTTTTTTTTTACATTTTGGCCGGGGTTCCCCTTAATATCCATACCAGACCTGAAGGGCCTGGTATGGAATTTAGGGGGACCCCCCCACGTCATTTTTTTTTTTTTTTTTTTGGTTCGGGGTTTCCCTGTGGGGAATTCCCATGCCGTTTTTATCAATGAACTTTTATGTGTATTGTCGGACCGGCAATTCATTAATAGCCGCGGTAGTTTTAAATGAGTTTTTTCCTTCGAAATGTCATTTTGCTGTCAGACTGTTCTAAACACGGGAAACATGCGCCCCTTTACAGGCATACTATAGACACCCCCCAGGTACGAAATTTAAAGGGATATTACACTTTTATTGTTTGACTTTAAGCATTATTAAAATCACTGCTCCTGAAAAAACGGCCGTTTTTAAAACTTTTTTTTGCATTGATCCATGTCCCCTGGGGCAGGACCCAGGTCCCCAAACACTTTTTATGACAATAACTTGCATATAAGCCTTTAAAATTAGCACTTTTGATTATTCATGTTCGTGTCCCATAGACTTTAACGGTGTTCGCGTGTTCGAGCGAACTTTTTTCCTGTTCGCATGTTCTGGTGCGAACCGAACAGGGGGGTGTTCGGCTCATCCCTAGTGGTCAGTATAGTGTAGTATGGTGGACAGTGTAGTATGGTGGTCAGTATAGTGTAGTATGGTGGTCAGTATAGTGTAGTATAGTGGACAGTGTAGTATGGTGGTCAGTATAGTGTAGTATGGTGGACAGTGTAGTATGGTGGTCAGTATAGTGTAGTATAGTGGACAGTGTAGTATGGTGGTCAGTATAGTGTAGTATAGTGGACAGTGTAGTATGGTGGTCAGTATAGTGTAGTATAGTGGACAGTGTAGTATGGTGGTCAAGTGTAGTGTAGTATAGTGGTCAGTGTAATGTAGTATAATGGACAGTGTAGTATAGTGGACAGTGTAGTATGGTGGTCAGTATAGTGGACAGTGTAGTGGTCAGTGTAGTGGTAAGTGTAATATAGTGGACAGTATAGTATAGTGGTCAGTATAGTGGTCAGTATAGTATAGTGGTCAGTGTAGTGGACAATGTAGTGTAGTGGTCAGTATAGGAATCAGGTAGGTCAGTACTATTGTATTTGAAGGGACTCATGGATAGCTAAAAGTCCGCAGGTTAGGGGGGGGTGCGCAAATTACTTGCCTTGCCCCGGGTGCTGACAACCCACGCTACGCCACTGGGTGGTGGAGGTGTGGCAGGAGGAGGAGGATGATACAACTCACACAGGTGGGTATTGGGTGTGATTTCGCCCCTCACCCCCTTAGTTAACGTTTTATAAAGGATGTCCTCACACATGACGCATTGGCCCTCCTGCATGTACTGCAGTTTGGTTGCAGCCATGCAGGCAAAGGCCTCTTCATGAGTGGGGGTGGCTCTAAAGGACGTAGAGGCCTCCTGAATCAGCCTGAACACTGACTCCTCCAAATTACTCCCCTTCCTAGGTCTTTTGTTTGGAAGGCAGAGGGGAGGGACCTGCGATTCTGTGAGGTTCCTACTGGGCCCTGCCACCTCCTGGCTGCCACTTACCCCTGCCTTCTCCTGGCTGCCACTTATCCCGGACACTTCCTGGCTGCCACTAACCCCCGCCTCCTCCAGTGTCCCACATTCCACAGCCTCCTCCTGGCTGAGGTCTTCCTGTGTATGAAAAAGGGACATAGTTTTAGTTTTTTCTTCATCAATCACACACAATTTTCAGCTCATGACTGTTGCAAATTGAATGTTAATAAATAGAAAAGACTATCATTCTGAGCCCAGAATTTTTCATTCTTGACCCAATTATTTTTGCCCATTACTGTCTATTGATATGTAAAACACTTTATTAAATCAGCAATTAGTGATCAATAATAACATCTAGTAAACATCATTTATGTTTTGCCAATAAATCTGTAGAAGAATGGTATACCTGACTCAAGCTGGGCTCCTCCACTTCTTCCTGGCTGGAAGGCCCAGGTTGGAAGCCTCAGCTGGGGTGGAAGATAGGGTGGAAGGAAGAGTGGAAGGTAGGGTTGAGAGGGATTCCCTGACTTCAGTCTGGTCTGACAGAACTCGCAGTCTCTCATAGTACCACAGCCTGGGGACATAAACGTCATTTGCTGCAGCTCCTGATCTCTGAGAATCCTGGACCTTCTTGCGCTCGCTAAGAAAAGTGCTCCTCAGGCCACCAATTTTGGCTTTTAAATAGGGGATGGTTGCCATGGGGACCACTGGCTTCACCAACTCCAGCATTTTCTCCAGCGCTGCCTGCCTCTTTTTTTTATGATTATAATGCGGGTGTTTGACCTGCCACAGACAGCGCAGCTCCCTGTACTTGTCTATGAACAGGGGGAGGAAGTTGTGGTCATTGAAGCCATCCATTTTATCTGCAATACACAAGACAAACCCTAATGTCAGGCTAAAGTCTCCTAATCTTGTCCCAATATAGGCCTCAATCTATAAGCAGTATAGGCCCAAGTTCAAATGTTACCTTCGGTATCAGGATCGGCACTTCCGATACTCCTTCCTCCGCTCACAGATCGTACTGTATGTACGACGCACGTGTGTTCCGCTTTATATACACTGCGCTTGCGTGAAACTCCGCCCGCCCCTGACGTTCTTTCTAGTCTATTCCCTGCCCCTAGTCATTTGGCGCAGTGGGGAAGAGCACATGGCGAAGATACAACAGGTGCGTGCTCATAGCAGCAACAAAGAGGAGGAGGAAAGGCCAGAGCCAGAAACATCACGATCCCGCAGGAGAAGATTTAAGGCATCAAATATGGCCTTTGTGGAGATGGTGGAGATGGTGGACATATTGAAGAGGGCCGACTATGACGGGAAGTATGGACCTTACCCCAACCCAAATGTCAGAAAGGCCAAGATCATGGCGAAAGTTGTGAAGAGTCTGCACCATAATTTTGGGGTACGGCGATCCAAGGATCGACTCAGGAAGTGGTGGTCGGACCTCAAAATCAGGGAGCATGATCAGTATAGAAGAATCAGGAGAGTGCTGCAAAAAAGTAAGTAGTTGTCCTGTGTGCCTATTCTGTATTTTTCTTATGTTCGTGCTGCTCCATGTGCTTTTCTTTACTGTTGTACAGTTTAAAATTGCAAATTTAATGCTCATGGACACATTATTCGTTCGTAGGAAACATTGTTCGTTCGGCCAATAAAACACCATGTTTTGTCCAGATGCAGTTCAATACATTTTCTCTGGCCTACTTCTCTTAAAATAAGTTTGTTGTCTACATGGGTTTGTAACTAGAATGAAATGCAAACTAGATTCTGTGTAAGGAGGGGACACTCAGCAGCTGTTTATACATCTGGATGCAGGAGCACTAGTGTGGGACAAAAGAACACCCTTTTTATTAGGGGGCCCACACAGGTGCTCCAGTGTATACTGTAGGGGTGTCTCCATCTGTGACGCTTGTACAAAACAGGTAATATTCAAGCTTGACAAAGGACAAAAATATTTCCTTGGAACTCTGCCAAAACAGACAATTGTACACCACTTCCAAGCAATGTTTCATATTCCTATTTCTGCCATCAAATATCTGTGCTAAGTATACCTATTTTTTTCACATAGGAGAGAAAAGACTTGGAGGACACCATTCATCAGAGGAGACTACGGACCCCCCACCTCTGGAAGAAGGGGAAATCCCCCAAACCCAACCAGAGGAGGAGGAGGGGAGACATTATGGAAATTGTCACCACAACAGGTGAGTGTCTGCGAGCACAACTTCAGGTAAGAGATGGATGCCTGCATATTTATAATACATGGTGTGGTTTTTTGTTTTGTTTTAGGTGATCGTGATGTTGTGGAAGAGGAATGTCATTTCACAAGTGAAAGTGCCCAGATCCTCATCGGGGAGATAATGGGGTGTAATAGGGATTTAGAAAACATCAAGCAAAACATCAATGATGTTCAAAACAAAATGAAGAACATCATTGATGTTTTAGGGAGAATTTAAAACACCCAGAAATCCCTAACTTATTGCAGCTTTATTGTTATTTTTATGATTAATTTTTTTCCTCAATAAGTTTTTATTGAAACAGTTTAAGTTTTACAAGAACAGAAATACAAATAGATGTACTTTCTTAGAAACATATTTAACAATATATGAACTAAGCTATTACTGCCAATCATCGAGGCAGCTAGTGTACGGCAAACATATTAGTGCAAGAAATGTAGTTATCAAACTAGAAACTTTGTAGCTTCAAGGAAACACACTAGCAGTAGTAGTAGGTGTCAGAGAAGTCCATGGACAAGTGAGGATAGGGGAGAGCACCTCCACCTGAGCACCCCCATGGGGAACTAAACTGTGCCCATGTAGAGATGCTCCCCCTTTCTCCTTCGTGGTAATCCCTGAGTACAGATTTCAAGGTTGGGGTTTAAATGTTGTAACAAGGCCAGGAGAGCCAACCCAGTCAATCCACTGCTGCCACATTCAGAGAATTTGTGTTTTGTTGTTCTGTCTTAGTGCTAGAGTCGATTCGTGTGCAAAATGTACATGTGTGGTGTGCACTACATCCGTAAGTGTAGGAGGGTCTGGGTTTTTCCATTTTCTAGTGATGCTAAGACATGCTGCCAATAATATGTGAAGCATGACATTCCTTGTTGGATTGGGGTATTCTTCTATGTCTAGGGATAGAAGAGCTAGGGAGGGTTTTTCCTCTATAGTTAGGTTTGTGACATCATATATTAACCGGAAGACTGCTTTCCAATAAAGTGTGAGTTTGGGGCAGTTCCAAAATGTATGCAGTAAGTCACCTTTTTTTTTTCCCAAAGGGTAGAGCAGCAGGTAGTTTTATAAGTGGAGCAGCAAGCCTTTTCCCACTTGGTTAGTGTAAAGTGTTGGCCCAGGTCTTTCTCCCAGCGCTGTATTGCTACAGAACTGATGAATTTGGTCTTGTGGTGAAGTAAGTTATAAAACAAAGATATTCCCTTTCGATGTGCTATAGGTGATCTAAAAAAGATCCAGGCTTTTTAGGGAAGTGCACAAGTCCATGATTTGAGTGTAGCAAGGCAGTGTTTGGTATGTATGTATAAGAATACATCAGAATTTGGGAGTAGATATTCCCTTTGTAGTGTGGGAAATGTTTTGATTTAATTATTGTGTATCAGATCAGATATGTAGGTAATGCCCCTTTTTTTCCAATTTGAGAAGGAGGACGAGAATATTAGGTGTTGAAGGGTCTCTATAGGAATGTGAATGGTCTATTGGATAGGGTAAGTCATTGAGATTTGTGTTAGTCGAGCCCACACTTTGATAGTCGCTCTGAGTATAGTGGCGAATATCCAAGATGGTAGGTTGTTCCCTGGCACTAGAGAAGACTCCACTCTTCCTCACAAGGTGGTAGGGGGGGAAGGAAGAAACCACTCCTTTGATTGCATGAGGATAGCTGACATGTCATAGTCCTGAAAATCAACATACCCCGTTCCTCCAGCTAATGGGTTTTTAATTAATTGGTAGTGACCGCATCTGGCTTTCTTGCCTTGCCAAATAAACTTTGTCAGGATCTTTTGTAATGTTTTAAAGTAGCTAAGGGGAAGAGGGATGGGTATCGTTCTGAACAGATACAGTATTTGGGGGAGATGGAACATTTTGAACGCTGCCAAGTGTCCCAACCAAGAGAATTCAAAGGACGCCGGCCTGGTGAGATCCATTTGTAGCTTAGATAAAATACTAAACGGTTACAGCGCTGATAATCATACAATAACGTGCTAAGTGCTGAAAAATAAAATTAAATATTGGCTATGTTATACATGTAACTGCTAGTTACCACAATGTGAGTGATAAATCAATCAGTGTTACCTGATTAGACACAACCTGAAAAATGTGTTAGTGAATGGTTATCATATCAAATAAAATAAAATAAAAGTGAACTCTAATCACAATATAACAGTGCAAGAAATAGTGTAAAAAAATAAAAAATATATAGTCCCGACCCAACTAGCCCCAGCTGGGCATGGATCTCAGACAGCCAACTTAATGGTATCCCAACGGCTCCTATGTGGACAAGTCAATCCGTACTCTAATCCAACATCAGGTGCTTCTATATGGATAAGTGGATATTTAGACTGATACTTCAACCTATGGAGCCATATATCTTGCAAACGATCACCCAAAAATAGAAGGAGAGAAAATATATATGGTGAAGTACTGCGGGATGTAAGAGCCAATCGCACTACAGACCGCTACTCACGCTTTCCCTGGTGACAGTCAGGCATGACAGGCATATCAGATGCTTCCGCGATCGCCGCTTGGTAGCGTGCGCTCCACGAAGCCAGGAAGATAAAAAAGCGTCACTTGGTTGTTTGAAGGCCGGATGTGACGTCTACGCGTTTCGCCCCTCCCCCAGGGCGTCATCAAAGGACCACACATCCAACCACGGCCATCCAATATATAGGGTGAAAAAAGAGAGTGACAGCCAATCAAGGCTAGTGGGACGCCCTCATCACCACTCTTCCTGAATCATCATATCCTGTTGTGACCCAGACAACTTTATTACAAAAACGGGATGAACAACATAGGATTGATTTAAAAAAGCTAATCACTAGCTTTGAATACAGAAATCTCATGTGCAATTATATTGTTACATTTTAAACATATATTGCTTAGATAGGAATAATTGATAAAATACAATCAAAAATAGAAATTATGCTCAAATAAGTGTATATAATAAATAAAATATAAAAAAATAAAATATAAAAAAAAAAAAAATATAAAAAAAATATAAAATAAAAAATAAAAAATAAAATAAATAAAAAATCTAAAAATAGAAGAAATATAAAAATAAAAAATTGAGAAAATTCCTTTCCATTTCTATGAAAAATTCTTCCCATTCTAAAATGGAAAAAACTCCTTTAAATCAACCGAAAAGAATTCCCTTGTTGATTAAAGGAAAAGTGCAGCTATAACCCCTGCCACTAATCTCAGATTTAGTTTATTTGAATTTACCAATTGGAAAGAAAACAATTGAGATCTAATTCGACATTAATCCCATAAGGTTGTAGCGTGCGGAGTCTGTGGATCCATTGGGTTTCATTCTGTGATATTGCCCTCTTCAGATCCGAACCCCGCCAATGGGCTTCCACTTTGTCAATACCACAAAAAGTGAGAACACTAGGGTCCCTATTGTGGAATAGTCTAAAGTGGTTGGAAAGGCCATGATGTTTATAGCCCTTCCTGATTCTATTAACGTGTTCTCTAAGTCTGACCCCTAATTGCCTAGTGGTCCTCCCCACATATTGCAAATTGCATGGGCAGGATAGGAGATAGGTCACGTGCGTGGTGTTACATGTGATGAACTTCTTGATCTCGAAAACCCTGCCATCAACTGCTGATGTGAAATGGGTGGACTTGAAAAAAATTCTACCTGCCCGACCAAGTTTCATTTACACCAAACCACCTTCACTTAGGCTACAACTAGCACATAATGTGGTGAACCCACCTAGGAAGGTGTGCACATTTCTAGACAGGGTTGGGTTTTTTAGTTGTGGTAGGTGTATGATGTGTAGGACTTCAAAATTTCGAAAAAAGAAAACCACCCATTTCACATCAGCAGTTGATGGCAGGGTTTTCGAGATCAAGAAGTTCATCACATGTAACACCACGCACGTGACCTATCTCCTATCCTGCCCATGCAATTTGCAATATGTGGGGAGGACCACTAGGCAATTAGGGGTCAGACTTAGAGAACACGTTAATAGAATCAGGAAGGGCTATAAACATCATGGCCTTTCCAACCACTTTAGACTATTCCACAATAGGGACCCTAGTGTTCTCACTTTTTGTGGTATTGACAAAGTGGAAGCCCATTGGCGGGGTTCGGATCTGAAGAGGGCAATATCACAGAATGAAACCCAATGGATCCACAGACTCCGCACGCTACAACCTTATGGGATTAATGTCGAATTAGATCTCAATTGTTTTCTTTCCAATTGGTAAATTCAAATAAACTAAATCTGAGATTAGTGGCAGGGGTTATAGCTGCACTTTTCCTTTAATCAACAAGGGAATTCTTTTCGGTTGATTTAAAGGAGTTTTTTCCATTTTAGAATGGGAAGAATTTTTCATAGAAATGGAAAGGAATTTTCTCAATTTTTTATTTTTATATTTCTTCTATTTTTAGATTTTTTATTTATTTTATTTTTTATTTTTTATTTTATATTTTTTTTATATTTTTTTTTTTTTTTATATTTTATTTTTTTATATTTTATTTATTATATACACTTATTTGAGCATAATTTCTATTTTTGATTGTATTTTATCAATTATTCCTATCTAAGCAATATATGTTTAAAATGTAACAATATAATTGCACATGAGATTTCTGTATTCAAAGCTAGTGATTAGCTTTTTTAAATCAATCCTATGTTGTTCATCCCGTTTTTGTAATAAAGTTGTCTGGGTCACAACAGGATATGATGATTCAGGAAGAGTGGTGATGAGGGCGTCCCACTAGCCTTGATTGGCTGTCACTCTCTTTTTTCACCCTATATATTGGATGGCCGTGGTTGGATGTGTGGTCCTTTGATGACGCCCTGGGGGAGGGGCGAAACGTGTAGACGTCACATCCGGCCTTCAAACAACCAAGTGACGCTTTTTTATCTTCCTGGCTTCGTGGAGCGCACGCTACCAAGCGGCGATCGCAGAAGCATCTGATATGCCTGTCATGCCTGACTGTCACCAGGGAAAGCGTGAGTAGCGGTCTGTAGTGCGATTGGCTCTTACATCCCGCAGTACTTCACCATATATATTTTCTCTCCTTCTATTTTTGGGTGATCGTTTGCAAGATATATGGCTCCATAGGTTGAAGTATCAGTCTAAATATCCACTTATCCATATAGAAGCACCTGATGTTGGATTAGAGTACGGATTGACTTGTCCACATAGGAGCCGTTGGGATACCATTAAGTTGGCTGTCTGAGATCCATGCCCAGCTGGGGCTAGTTGGGTCGGGACTATATATTTTTTATTTTTTTACACTATTTCTTGCACTGTTATATTGTGATTAGAGTTCACTTTTATTTTATTTTATTTGATATGATAACCATTCACTAACACATTTTTCAGGTTGTGTCTAATCAGGTAACACTGATTGATTTATCACTCACATTGTGGTAACTAGCAGTTACATGTATAACATAGCCAATATTTAATTTTATTTTTCAGCACTTAGCACATTATTGTATGATTATCAGCGCTGTAACCGTTTATTATTTTATCTAAGTTTATACACTTTGCTACAGCAGCGATAGCATCTAGCATAACCAATTTTTGTTGCGAGCGCTGTTCCTTTTATTTACCATTTGTAGCTTAGTTCGGATCAGTAAGTAGTTAGCTGAAAACAGTGATTTAGTAGATTTAGTTAATTGGATACCTAGGTATGTTATGCTATTTTCGGCCCATGCATATGGGAATTGTAGTTGAATTTGAGTGCTGGTGGTTTTATCCAGGCCCAAATCAAGTACATATGATTTGGTTTCGTTCACTTTGTCATAAGAAACATCACTAAACCAGGCGAGCATCTTCTGGATCTCAGGAAGGGATCAGGTAGGGTCTGTGATCATGAGGATCACATCATCTGCGAACAGGCTAATTTTATGTTCCAAGCCAGCAATAGATATACCAGAGATTTTGTTGTTTGTTCTTATTTTTTCGGCAAGGGGTTCCATGACATGATTAAATATTATAGGCAATAGGGGGCACCCTTGCCTGGTTCCATTGGTTATTTGGAAAGGTGAAGAGAGGGTATCTGCTGAGTAAACCTGGGCCGAGGGTTTGGAATATAGGGCCATTATCGCCTTGTGTATTGGTCCTGTGAGACCAAATTTAGTTAGTACTGCTGATAGGTAACACCAATGGACCCTATCAAAAGCCCTTTCTGCGTCTAGGGATAAGAGGAGGGATGGGAGTTTGGTATTTTCTACATGGTGGGTGATATTGATCGCAATGTAAATATTCTGGATTGTAGGCGTGTTGATGGGTTAGATTTGTTTAGGGATTCAGTGGTAGCTATAGCGGCTGTGAGATCGTCTAAATGTTGGGTCTTGTTCTTTTTCGCTCTAGCACCCATTTGAAGGAATACACCCCTTATAACTGCCTTGTGGGCATTCCACACCATCAACGGGTCAGATACTGATGCCTGATTGAGCGAGATGTATTCCCAGAGGCGCAACTACCACCATAGCGACCCATGCGGGCGCTATGGGGCCCGCAGCTGAGTGGGTCCCAGTGAGGATAAGAGCACCGCTGGCACAGTCTCCCAGCCAGGGGAATAGAGAGGAAAGGAAGAGACGAGCTGTCTGTATTAGCAGAGAGCTGAATTGCCCGATGTAAGAGCCTTCATTAGAACTTCCAGTGTTCCCGGGGCTCACGTCACATAGCTCCACCTTTTGGCCTGGTGCCTTTGATAGACAGAATCCAATGCAGGACATGTGACGTCATCAAAGGCGTCGGGCCAAGAGGTGGGGCTATGTGACGATGAGCCCCGGGAAGACAGGAAATTCAAATGAAAGCTATTACAGCGGGCAATCCCGCTCTCTGCTGATCCAGGTGGCTTGCCTCTTCCTCTGCATAGGTGGAGCTGTATGGGGCACAGGCAGACCAGGCTGTATTGGGCACAGGTCACAGTGTATGGGGCACAGGTCACGCTGTTTTGGGCACAGGTCACGCTGTATTGGGCACAGGTCAGGCTGCATTGGGCACAGGTCACGCTGTATGTGGCACAGGTCATGCTGCATTGACACTAGGGCAGCTGTGGGGGGGGCTGTTTGCAGGGGGGTCCCATACAACATTTTGCTATGGGGCGCTGCTATTTCTAGTTACGCCCCTGAGTATTCCTCTAAGTTTTGTTCAATAGGTGTGGCATAGCATGGTGTGTTGAGGAGGTAGTTATTCGCCCTTCATATATAGGAATTGGGTTGATGTGATTCATCAGATATGGTGATAATAATAGGGGCATGATCTGACCAGGGGGCGGTGTGAATAGCAGAGTTTGACGTTCTTTGTAGCAGCCATTTGTCGGCTAAAAACAGGTCAATACAGGAGTAGGTATTGTAATGCGGCGAGAGGAACGTAAAATCCCTCTCGATCGCATGACAACACCTCCACACGTCATACAAATCATTGGCAGAGATAAAAGAATCTAACAGAGACAGGTATCGTTTAGAACCTGCGGAAGAATCCAATGTATTGTTCAGGACCATGTTAAAGTCTCCACAAATTATCAAATGGCCCTGTTGGAATTTCCAGACTGCTTGTAGGGTCTTCTTGAGAAAAGCCATTTGGCCATGGTTCAGGGCATAGATGGAAACCAGGGTATAAGGCATGTTGTTAATTGTACAATTCAGGAAGATATACCGAACTTCCGGGTCTGTAACACATTGCTGTAATTTGAATATAACAGTGTTTCTGATAGCGATCATCACTCCACGTTGTTTTTTATGGAAGGAAGAGTGGAACACTTGAGTAAACTGCTTATGTTGGCATGTAGGGGAGGCATTAAGAGCAAAATGCGTCTCTTGGGTGCAGAGCACGTCACATTTATGTCCAGTCTATTGACTGGAATGGTACCAGCTGATTGGAGAAAAGCCAATGTAGCACCAATATTTAAAAAGGGCCCAAAATACATCCCTGGGAATTACAGACCAGTTAGCCTAACATCAGTAGTTTGTAAACTCTTGGAGGGGATGATAAGGGACTATATACAAGATTTTAGTAATAAGAATGATATCATTAGCAGTAATCAGCATGGATTCATGAAGAATCGTTCTTGCCAAACCAATCTATTAACCTTCTATGAGGAGGTGAGTTGCCATCTAGATAAAGGAAGGCCCGTAGACGTGGTGTATCTGGATTTTGCAAAAGCATTTGGCACAGTTCCCCATAAACGTTTACTGTACAAAATAAGGTCTGTTGGCATGGACCATAGGGTGAGTACATGGATTGAAAACTGGCTACAAGGGCGAGTTCAGAGGGTGGTGATAAATGGGGAGTACTCAGAATGGTCAGGGGTGGGTAGTGGGGTTCCCCAGGGTTCTGTGCTGGGACCAATCCTATTTAATTTATTTATAAACGACCTGGAGGATGGGATAAACAGTTCAATCTCTGTATTTGCAGACGATACTAAGCTAAGCAGGGCAATAACTTCTCCGCAGGATGTGGAAACCTTGCAAAAAGACCTGCACAAATTAATTGGGTGGGCGACTACATGGCAAATGAGGTTTAATGTAGAAAAATGTAAAATCATGCATTTGGGTGGCAAAAATATGAATGCAATCTATACACTGGGGGGAGAACCTCTGGGGGAATCTAGGATGGAAAAGGACCTGGGGGTCCTAGTAGATGATAGGCTCAGCAATGGCATGCAATGCCAAGCTGCTGCTAATAAAGCAAACAGAATATTGGCATGCATTAAAAGGGGGATCAACTCCAGAGATAAAACGATAATTCTCCCACTCTACAAGGCTCTGGTCCGGCCGCACCTGGAGTAAGCTGTCCAGTTCTGGGCACCAGTCCTCAGGAAGGATGTACTGGAAATGGAACGAGTACAAAGAAGGGCAACAAAGCTAATAAAGGGTCTGGAGGATCTTAGTTATGAGGAAAGGTTGCTAGCACTGAACTTATTCTCTCTGGAGAAGAGACGCTTGAGAGGGGATATGATTTCAATTTACAAATACTATACTGGTGACCCCGCAATAGGGATAAAACTTTTTCGCAGAAGAGAGTTTAATAAGACTCGTGGCCACTCATTACAATTAGAAGAAAAGAGGTTTGACCTTAAACTACGTAGAGGGTTCTTTACTGTAAGAGCAGTAAGGATGTGGAATTCCCTTCCACAGGCGGTGGTTTCAGCGGGGAGCATTGATAGCTTCAAGAAACTATTAGATAATCACCTGAATGACCGCAACATACAGGGATATGTAATGTAATACTGACACATAATCACACACATAGGTTGGACTTGATGGACTTGTGTCTTTTTTCAACCTCACCTACTATGTAACTATGTAACTATGTAATGATCAGCGGCGGTTGCCCCTGAGTTTTTCCTGGCCAGGACCAAAAGAGAATGGATTTGGATTTCCGGTATGTTCCAGTTGGTTTTGGGGGGGATCTGGTAGAATTCCCCAAGTGTGTAGAAGCTTCATGCCTCCTTTCAAGGTGGAGATAGTGTGGGGTATACAATTGTAGGAAGCCAAGATGGTTGCCGGATGGCGCCATTTGTACGTAATTTTGTGATTATTCATGGCCTTAGTGATGATTTTCAACCACCTCCGCATTTGAAGCGTATATTTGGATAGGTCAGCATACAGTTGGATGTTAGAGTATGGTGCTGGAAGTGGCGAGCGCTCTCTGGCTTTCATAAGGATCTGTTCCTTCGCTTGGAAAAAGTGGACCCTCAGGAGCACATCTCGGGGTACATCTGCCTCAAGATGGCGGGGCTTAGGGATCCTATGTATACGGTCAATTGTAAGCTTAATTGGGGAGAGTTCAGGGAGCATGCTAGAATACATGGTATTAGCGAAGTTGTGCAGCTCTTTGGGCTGGATGGACTCTGGGATCGCGCGTATTTTAACGTTATTGCATGTGGAACGGTCCTCGAGGTCCGCCAGCTTTGCTTTGATCCAGAGAGAATCATCTTTCTGATAGGTATATGCGTCAACTAGCTCATTGACTGTATCAGTGCACTCCTCCATTTTGTTTTCCATGAACTGCATCCTATTGTCCTTGTGTTTCATTTCTAGAGAAAACTTATTGATCAGTGATGGTAGGTTAGTCATGAGAGAGGACTGTAATGATAGTAACATGTCTTTCATGGTGGTGTCTAGCACTGGTTGCCCTGAAGTGGGGAACTGTGCTATGGAGGGTTGTAGCGATGAAATAGCTGAGTCATTATGGAGGCCTGTACTCACTGTGTCTGAGACCTGGCTGGGAAGATCCATCCATCTTTGATTACTGGACTCCGCAGCTCTGGGGTTTCAGGAGAGGAATCCTGTGGGAAGGAGGGTGATAATCCAGTGCGTATGTTCAGTGGATGGGCCCCAGGTGGATCAGTATAGTCCAGGGCATACTTCATTATGTCTCCGACGGCGCCATCTTGGCTTCTGCGGTAAGGCTGAAAGGAGAAAGACTCCAGCCATTTCGGGCCTCTTTCTTGTATCCTCTTAGGCTCGATTCACATCTATGCATGTTGCTTTTTAGCGTTTCTGGAGTTTTTTTTGTGATGCTTGCCACGTTTTTGAGCAGCGTCTTTGCAGCGTTTTTACAGCGTTTATGCCGCGTTTTTTTTTTTATTTACAGTTTTATTTAGACTGTATACAGTCTAGAAAAAAATTTTAAAAAAATAAAAAAACGCCAAAAACGCAAAACGCATCAAAAACACTGCAAAAACGCTGTAAAAACGCTGCAAAAACACTGCACTTGCGTTTTTGATGCTGGTCCATTGAATTCTATTACATGCAAAATGCTGCATTTTGCATGAAAAAAGTGCCTGACCCTTTCCAAAAACGCAGACGTACAAAAAGGCATTGATGTGAACATGTTCCATAGGAACCCATGTTTAAAAATTTTGTCATGCATTTCTGCAAAATGCGAAATGCATCACAAAACGCGCTAGTGTGAATGGAGCCTAAGGGGACATCACGGCTCGATCAAGGCTCTGTGGGGCTGGATGTTGCAGTAAAAGCGCCCGGTCGTTGCTGTTTGTCCGGCCTGGATAGTGGACCTCGCTGGTTAGGCCTCCATCGTCGTGTGCGCGCAAGCCACGCCCCCCTTTTATGATTCCTTTTTGACATATTATAGAAAAGCCAAATTTTGAAGATGCACATAGTGTGTCAACATGTTCTATCTGCCATCACGGGAGATCAATGTGCGCGTTTTGTGGGTGCAACCCCTTCCTCAATAATAAAGTAGCTGAGAGGAAGGGGTTGCCCCCACAAAACACGTCCCTTGATCCCCCATGATGGCAGCTAGCACATGTTGACATTAGGCAATTTGTGTGCATCTTCAAAATTTGGCTTTTCCAGGGGTGACTTCACCCCATCTGCTGAACGCAATATCAAACAAAGTTTATAAATACTCATGTCTGATATTGCCTTCACTTTCTTGAAAAGTTGAACTTTGTAAGTTCCAGAGTTGTGTTTTTTTTATGGTTTTAAACATGCCTGTTTTACCTTAAAGGGCAATTTCTACTTATTTCAATGTGACCCAAAAAAAATTGTTATACAACAAACATGTTGGTTTGTTCAAAAAACCTTTCAGAAATGTACATGTGATTGTGCTTTGATTAAAAAGATTGATAATCGGTACCTTGTACCCGCTAGAGTGGCAAAATATTCACCTAATACCTCAGCTCTTTGTTTTCGAGGATGCCCAGAAATAGGCATACATTTACACATATGGTGGACGTGCCCAGTAATCCAAACCTTCTGGAAGGAAGTCTTCGTGATTGCATCTAAAATATTTTAAAAAATAATACAACCAGATCCATATATAACTTTACTTAATCTAAAACCGGAATGGTTAACACTCTCTCAATTCAAACTTATGATCCAACTAATAACGGCTGCAAAACAAACAGTGGCCAAGGCATGGAAATCTCCTACATTGGTACTAGCAGAAACAATTCACAGAATGAATAATACAATGTCCCATGCTAAGATGGTAGCCATCGATCAAAATCAAATTCCAAAATTTGAAAAACTTTGGCATCCTTGGATAAAACAACAGTTCCTGTCAAACTTCAATGACTCTGTCCTGTTGCCATGGTAACAGATTAAATAACTTACAGAGACACCCATTCTAAGGCTTCAAAGAGAACTAAAAAGAATAATAAACTGACGAGCGGGACAACCTTGTGGACCATACCTCTACCTTTCTACCCTTTTTCTTCTTTCTCTTTCCTTTTCTCCACCTTACGATTAAAGCTCATTATCAGAATTTATTTGACCTATATACACTCTACCTGTAAACAATATGTATAGTAGGTATAAATCATTTAAATACCTACAAAAGTAACTAAGGAAATGATATATATCTTTAATTTAGGTTTACGTGAACCCAATGTTTAATATTTGAAATTTCATGATATTTACCTATATAAACCCTACTGTAAAACAATGAGCTTACTTTATAGATCCTTGTAAACTTACTTTATGTATCTTTATAATATTGTATACTCAATAAACTTCTTTTGACAAGGAAAAAGATTGATAATCAACAATGTTGGAGTAAAGTTGGTGTTTTCAGTGACAATGGGGGTTATTTACTAAAGGCAAATCCACTTTGCACTACAAGTGCAGTTTCAGTGCAGAACTCCACAAATTTAGGGCATGGTGTTGAAAATTATTAATATTTTTGTCAGTAATGCATTACATACATTCACAAAAAAAACAAGGTGTGTGTGTAGCAGACCCACAACATAATAATTAATAGTTAGCCAAAGAAGAGATTGTCACCTCATGTGTAGGGATGAGCCGAACACCCCCCTGTTCGGTTCGCACCAGAACATGCGAACAAGCAAAAAATGTGTTCAAATACGCGAACACCGTTAAAGTCTATGGGACACGAACATGAATAATGAAAAAGTGCTAATTTTAAAGGCTTATATGCAAGTTATTGTCATAAAAAGTGTTTGGGGACCTGGGTCCTGCCCCAGGGGACATGGATCAATGCAAAAAAAAGTTTTAAAAACGCCCATTTTTTCAGGAGCAGTGATTTTAATAATGCTTAAAGTGAAACAATAAAAGTGTAATATTGCTTTAAATTTCGTACCTGGGGGGTGTCTATAGTATGCCTGTAAAGGGGTGCATGTTTCCCATGTTTAGAATAGTCTGACAGCAAAATGAAATTTCAAAGGAAAAAAGTAATTTAAAACTACTTGCGTTTACTAGTGAATTGCCAGTCCGACAATACACATAAAAGTTCATTGATAAAAACAGCATGGTAATTCCCCACAAGGGAACCCGGAACCAAAATTTAAAAAAAAATGACGTGGGGGGTCCCCCTAAATTCCATACCAGGCCCTTCAGGTCTAGTATGGATATTAGGGGGAACCCCAGCCAACATTTTTTTAAAAAGTGGCGTGGGGTCCCCCTCAAAATCTATACCAGACCCTTTAGGTCTGGTATGGATTTTAAGGGGAACCCCGTGCCAAAATTTTATTTAAAAATGGTGTGGGGTCTCCCCAAAAATCCATACCAGACCCTTATCCAAGCACGCAACCTGGCAGGCCACAGGAAAAGAGGGGGGGGCGAGAGAGCCCTCCTGAACTGAACCAGGCCACATGCCCTCAACATTGGGAGGGTGCTCCGCATCCACCATGATGGGAGACTCCCGCTGTGTGACGCTTCTCCTCTTCTGACGGTTCTTAAATAACGGAGGGCGGGGCCACCCGGTGACCTCGCCCCCTCTGACGCACGGTGACTTCCCTGCCCGCCCCCCTCTGACATCATGGGGAATGCCACAGGGAAGACCCTGTCAAGTCCCCGTGCATCAGAGGGGGGCGGGGTCACCGGGTGGCCCCGCCCTCCATTATTTAAGAACCGTCAGAAGAGGAGAAGCGTCACACAGCGGGAGCCTTCCATCATGCTGGATGCGGAGCGACCCGTGAAGAAGAAGGGAAGAAGACACCGCCACCGCGGAGGAAGATGCCGGACGAGAACACCGGAGGAAGAACCAGAAGAACCAGAAGAAGAAGAAGATGGAGGAAGAAACCGAAGGTAGATAGAAGATAGAAGGTAGAAAAAAGAAGATAGAAGAAATAAGATAGAAGAAATAAGAAGCATTTAAAAAAGGAATTGTCAAAAACTGTCTCTTGTCATTTTTAACTATTTTGACACTTTTTTTGTGAAATGGTCCCTTACCATTTCACACAGGGGGGAGGGCCGGGATCTGGGGGTCCCCTTGTTAAAGGGGGCTTCCAGATTCCGATAAGCCCCCTGCCCACAGACCCCCACAACAAGGGGAGCAAGGGGCAAGGGTTGTGGGGATGAGGCCCTTGTCCCCATCAACATGGGGACAAGGTGTTTTGGGGGGCTACCCCAAAGCACCCTCCCAATGTTGAGGGCATGTGGCCTGGTACGGTTCAGGGGGGCACGCTCTTATCCCCCCCTATTTTCCTGCAGCCTGCCAGGTTGCGTGCTCGGATAAGGGTCTGGTATAGATTTTTGGGGAGACCCCACCCCATTTTTTTTTACAATTTTGACGCGGGGTTCCCATTTAAAATCCATACCAGACCCTTCGGGTCTGGTATAGATTTTGACGGGGACCCCACGCCATTTTTTTAAAAAAAAATTGGCCGGAGTTCCCCTTAATATCCATACCAGACCTGAAGGGCCTGGTATGGAATTTAGGGGGACCCCCACGTCATCTTTTTTTTACATTTTGGTTCGGGGTTCCCCTGTGGGGAATTCCCATGCCATTTTTTATCAATTCATTAATAGCCGCGAGTAGTTTTAAATGACTTTTTTTCCTTTGAAATGTAATTTTGCTGTCAGACTGTTCTAAACATGGGAAACATGCGCCCCTTTACAGGCATACTATAGACACCCCCAAGGTATGAAATTTAAAGGAATATTACACTTTTATTGTTTCACTTTAAGCACTTTTTATGACAATAACTTGCATATAAGCCTTTAAAATTAGCCCTTTTGATTTCTCCCATAGACTTTTAAAGGGTGTTGCGCGGCTTTCGAATTTACCGTGAACACCCCAAATTGTTCGCTATTCAGCGAACTGGCGAACAGCCGATGTTCGAGTCGAACATGAGTTTGACTCGAAGCTCATCCCTACTCATGTGCCAACGAAATTTCATTTGCACTGTTGAATAAAAAGGCCAAAAAATTAGACCATTAATAAAAGATAATCGAGGAGACAGCTAAAAGAAAGCCAAGCAGGAAATCAAAGCAAATATTTGTTCAGTTTAAAATATATTTTTATTTAAAAAATGTCTCAGACATTGTCTGGCATGTCGATGCCCCCCTACCCGCAAAGTATTCCATGTATCTTATACGGACCTCGTGTGCACTCTGGGGGGGCAAGCCAGGACGGCCAGCTTCAAGTGCCACCAGGGTTGGTTCATTAATATTAATTCGGGCCTCAGGCAGCATAGTTCCAAGAATCCTTAAAAAGTTGTGGAGAACACAGCAACACAGGATGATGTGATTCAGTTTATATTCCGCCGTGTGTATGGGTGTAAGAAATAGGCGTCACCGGCTGGCCATTATTCCAAACATGTTCTCCACCACTCTTCTGGCTCTGGCCAGCCGGTAATTAAAAACCCTCTGGTCCGGGGTGAGGGTCCTCATAGGGAATGGCCGCATAAGATGGCCCCCCAGCACAAACGCTTCATCCGCAATGAAGACGAATGGAAGTCCTTCCCATTTTGTCTTCTGGAGGTGGCAAGCCCAAGCTGCCATTCTGGAGATGCCTGTAGAACTCCATCTGGGCGATGACTGCACCATCTGACATCCGACCATTCTTCCCCACATCCACATACATGAACTCGTAAGTAGCCAACACCACCGCTAACATCACAATACTATTGAACCCCTTGTAATTATAATAGTATGACCCCGAGTTGGGTGGTGGGACTATGTGGATGTGTTTCCCATCAATTGCCCCGACGCAGTTAGGTAAGTCCCACCGCTGGGCAAAGTGGGAGGCCACAGTCTGCCATTTCTGTGGGTTGGAAGGAAACTGTGGAGTCAAACAAGAACCAAAAATTAATCATTTTGCACATAAACATTGAAAGCAGATTAGACACAAACATTCTTGGCCAACATCTGTATAACATTTATTTTAGGGAGTATTTAAAGACAAAGGTATCACTCCGCACAGATTAAACAAAATGAACCCTAGTATTACACCTATCTGCTGGAGAAACTGCCAAGCTATTGGTAATATCCTCCATATATTCTGGAACTGTGCAACTATAAAACCTTTCTGGCAAAAAATAGTCACTAATTAGAAAGGTGTCCAGCTCTGATTGTACCATCAACCCTGCTCTTGCTCTTCTAAGCTTAGGCATCGAAAACTATCCTCCTCTGAGGAGAAAGGTAGTCACCCACATTTTGTTTGCTGCATGTATAGCAATAGCCAAGGAATGGCGTTCTACTTCACCTCCAAAAATTGCAGAGGTCATATCAAGAGTGAATGCTCAATACACTATGGAAAAAATCCTAGCATATACAGAAAGGAGAACCCTGAGTTTCCACAAACATTGGGAAACTTGGAGTTCCTCTAAATATGCCTCCTCACATGTATGAAAACTATTCCTAATCCTCCACTACTGAAACACAACCATCAAAGGTCTAGTGGTACAATCCAATATTGGGTATGGTCATATATGATATGGTATTATACTAAGCACACAACATAGCAACACTACGTGGTTTACCTATTATCAAAAGAATGAGAAAGTCTAACTAAGATGAATCAGTCATTCTAAGTTTATTATTATTGGTTAACGACAAATTTACAGGGAACTTACGTGATAGTATATTTGAGGGGACCCTCAGTAAGGTCCTCTCAGGGCTAACTTTGAAAACTTAAGCAGAAAGTCTGTTTACAGTGTGTACCCACAAGGGGTGACAGGCTTGACAAATGTACAATGCTTCATTGAGGATATTTCTTAGTAACCCTACCAGTTAATCTGTTTTACTCTATTAATGTAGTAAGATCCTGAATGGCGAACAATATGTACAAATGAGAAATGAAAAATCTGCTTGTATTTTGTATATTTTGGAAAAATACCAATAAAAATTTATTGTTTAAAAAAAAAAATAAAGACAAAGGTATAAGGTCCACCTATCAGATTCCTCCCCCCTCTCATGGGCCGTTTTAAACATTTTAGAGGGGGAGATGTTTTGGATAGGTAACCCTCCCAACTTCATTGAGAGATGAATGCCTAAATAATGTGTATTACTTTGGCCAGCCCCTCCTTACTTACACTATTGGCAGCCCACTGGACAGGTAAGAAGTATCATAATACAAAGATATAAATACACACTGTACACATTTTAGCACATTTTTACATTCTGCTATTACCTATCAAGATAATAATAGGATACAAAAACATTGAACATTACTATTTGAAAGTATTCAGGCAGGCCATTGCACTACATGCTTTGGGGAATTCATACAGAAATCTGACCACAAAAGAGCTAGGTATAGTTTTTTGGTTTTGGCAAAGTCAGCAGATAGAGGATTGGTATCAGCTGACTTAGCGGTTGGGGGGAGGGAGGGTTCCAAATGATTTTGACCCCAAAAAAAAGCCTCTATATAATAAAATGTGATGTTAAAGGATAAATTTTACCTTAATATAGTCCTTCTGCAGGACCTGGATGATGGCAGAACAGGTCTCTGGGATTATGATCCTCAGAGCTTGGGGGGAGATGCCTGTCGAGAACTTGAGGTCCTGCAGGCTTCTCCCCATCGCCAAGTACCGCAGGGCGACTAGCCTCTGCTTTGGAGTGATGGCTTGCCTCATGCAGGTATCCTGCCTGCTGATATAAGGGGTCAGCAAAGCCAAAAAAACGTGAAATAGGGGGTCCATCATCCTGAGAAATTTCCTGAAATCGTCAGATTTATTCTCACGGATCTCACGGAGCAAAGGCATGTGACAGAATTGGTCACGCTGGAGCAAACAATTCTTGGTCCATGAACTCCTCCTCGCCCTGTTCATGGACTGGGCTTGTGTCAAAGTAAGAACTCCAACACCAAGCCCCCACACAGCACGACCTCTACAATGAGTACGTAAACACAACATGGCTTCAAAATGGTCAGCTAGTCAGAACGAAGTAACAGAACGCACTGAAGAACAGCAAGGCCTACGAAGAGCGACCTGAAAATCAGTATCAAACGGACAAGAACACAATGAAAAATCAATTAGAACTCACTGCAGGCACTGAAGACCAGATACAAACCCACAAGCACAAACTGAACAGCAGAAATACGATCTGAAAACCACAAGTCTGAAAAAGCGCGAATCGTCTCTCACCAAACTTTTACTAACACAAGATTAGCAAAAGGAGCCCAAAGGGTGCTGTGCTTGGTATTAAACTGCCCTTTTATAGTCTCATCGTACGTGGTGTACACCACCGCGTTATTGACGTTCGGAAATTCCGACAACTTTGTGCGATCGTGTGTATGCAAGACAAGTTTGAGCCAACATCCGTTGGAAAAAATCCATGGATTTTGTTGTCAGAATGTCCGATCAATGTCCGACCGTGTGTACAGGGCATAAGCCATCACTTTGGTCTTATCTACAGTAATTCTTAGGTCATAAGATTGGTCAATGTAGGCAATGTTATATGCAAAAGGCAACAATATAAAGGATTTTGGTGGTCTCACTATCATCTGAGAACATTAACCATTAACCAACCAGCCGCCCTCAATATACTGTGGCAGGTCGGCTCATTCCTGAAAATCGCCGTAGGTGTTCATTGGCACCTTCCAGGGCGATAGCAGGCACGCACACACCGGCGGAGGCTAGCGCACACACCCACTGCATAGCGGGGGACCCGATGCGTGCGGCCGGCGGCCGCGATGTCTGCTGGCCACCCTCGATCGCGGGCATGAGAGCCAGAACGGGGATGTGTGTATGTAAACACACAAATCCCCATTCTGACAGGCGAGGAGGGACAGATTTGCTGTTCCTACTAATCAGGAACAGCGATCTGTCTCCTCCTCCAGTCAGTCCCATCGCCCTACAGTTAGAAACACACATGAGGGAACATATTTAACCCTTTGATCACCCCCTAGTGTTAACCCCTTCCCTGCCAGTGATATTTACACAGTTATCAGTGCATTTTTATAGCACTGATTGCTGTATAAATGTCAATGGTCCCAAAAAAGTGTCAAGTGTTCGCCGCAATGTCCCTCTAAAAATCACAGATCACCGCCAGTACCAGTAAAAAAAAAAAATACCTTAAATATATCCCCTATTTTGTAGAGGCTATACCATATGTGCAAACCAATCAATATGCGCCTATTGTGATTTTTGTTTACCAAACATATGTAGAAGAATATATATCAGCCTCAACTGATAAAGAACTTTATTTTTTTACACTTGTTTGGGGATATTTATTATAGCAAAAAAGTATAAAATATTGTTTTCTTTTTCTAAATTGTTGCTCTCTTTTTGTTTATAGCCCAAAAAATTAAAACCGCAGAGGTGATCAAATATCACCAAAAGAAAGCTCTATTTGTGGGAAAAAAAGGACGTCAATTTTGTTTGGGTACAGCGTCGCATGACCGCGCAATTCTCAGTTAAAGTGACGCAATGCTGTATTGCAAAAAATGTCCTGGTCATTAACCACTTCAATACCGGGCACTTTCCCCCCTTCCTGCCCAGGACAACTTTTAGCTTTCAGCACTGTGGCATTTTGAATGACAATTGTGCTTTCATGCAACACTGTACCCAAACTAAATTTTTAGCTATTTCTTCCCACAAATAGAGCTTTCTTTTGGTGGTATTTGATCACCTCTGCGGTTTTTCATTTTTGCGCTATAAATGAAAAAGTCTGACAATTTAAAAAAAAAACTGATGTGCACTGATAGGCGGCACTGATAGGCAGCACTGACGGCACTGATAGGTGACACTGATGGCACTGATAGGCAACACTGATGGGCACTGATAGGTAGCACTGGATAGGCACCACTAATGAGGAGCTACTGACAGGCATTACTGAGTGGCACTGATTGGAACTTTGATGGAGCATTGACAGGCATTACTGATGGAGCACTGATTGGCACTTTTTTGGGCACTGATCGGCACTGTTGTGGGCACTGACAGGCATTTATAGATGAGGACAGGCTGGCAGGTGATGGGCACTGATTGGCAGCTGAAGGGCACCTTTTAATGGGTGCTGTGCTGATAATCAATGTGCTGATTATCAGCACAAACCCCCCTCTGACAGGGGGGGTCTCTCCCTTTCAGTGTGAACCGAGGAAAGTTGTTTACCAGCACTTCCTAGTTCACGCGATGATTGGCTGTGATTGGTCACAGTTGATCATGTGGTAAGAAGCCTCTGTCCGAGGCTTCATACCACGATCAGAGTTCCGGTGTGTCAGATTGACACACAGCACCTCCGATCGCTGCATTGCGCATCCCCGTGGGCGCGTGCCGGCTCTACTATCCTGATCACGTCATATAATGTCCAATCAGGATAACACAACCACGTTGCCACCGTCATTTTGCTATACGGCGGGCGGCAAGTGGTTAAAGGGGAAAATCTTCCGGAGCTGAAGTGGTTAGAGTGGTTGTAAAGGTGAAAGGTTTTTTTTATCTAAATGCATTCTATGCATTAAGGTCAAAAACCTTCTGTGTGCAGCAGCCCCCCTCAGCCCCCTAATACTTACCTAGATCCATCGATGTTGCATGAGAGATTCAGCAGTCCGGGACTCCCCTCCTCATTGGCTGAGACAGCAGCCCAGCGCCATTGGCTCCCACTGCTGTCAATCAAAGTCAATGAGCCAATGAGAAGAGAAAGGGGATGGGGCTGGCCATGTCTTAGTGTCTGACACAGTGTCTGACAAGCTGCTTGCTGTGGAGGCACTCAACAGGAAGGAGGGGCCTGGAGCTCAGAAGAGGGACCCGAGAAGAGGAGGATCTGGGCTGCTCTGTGAAAAACCAATGCACAGAGCAGGTGAGTAGAACATGTTTGTTATTTTCAATGTAAAATAAGACTTTAGTATCACTTTAAGTAAGTTATGAAGTTGTTCATGTTGTTGTCAGGAAAGGTTCCCTCCGCTGGTAATATCTATCATTTGGCATGCAGTACTGAGGTCCACCAGCAGGTGTCTCCTGGAAGTTTGGAACTGTCAGGAGAGCTTTCCCCTGCTGGTATTATGTGATCTTTGGGCCGCAGTTCTGGCGTCCACCAGCGGGTGGTTCCTGGCAGTGTGGGGCTGACATTACCTCTTGCAATCAGGCACCTCCTGAGTCTGATTGAGATGTGTATAAATACCCGGCAAGTGCACACACCTTGCCCAGGTATTGTTGTACTGCATCCCTACATCTGTCATAAAATGCTTTCCTTACACGTATGTTGATCATGATATTAAATATCATGGGTGTTAGCAGCAGATCACCACATATTATTGTACTCAAGTTTAGTGCACCAAAATCACCATATTGTAAAGTATACCAAAGCACCACATCTGCAATTCCCCTACTGTTAATAAAGGGAGAAGTAGAGGTGCTTCATACACACCTAGCATGGGTCAAGCGGTTTTCATTTCTAAAAGTGTGAATGCAGAGGAGGTGGTGTAGTGGATAACCAAACCTTCATTATCCTTCCCCTCTTTCTACCAGAGGGTAGCACAGTGACATCTGCAATTTCAAATGCACTCTATTCTTCCTGTCTTTTTACCGCTAATTGCATCATTACCCACAAACTGGCATTGAGGAATCAGCTGAATTATTTGACCACACTATCAGTAACCTGCTGCAGGAAGATGCACAAGAATTTCTTTTAGCAGATGTAAAGTAAGAGAGTTCCACAGAGGAAGGGGACAAACAGCAGAAAGAAAATTGCCAGTGATGTTCCTGAAACTGCAGTTTACTATCAAGTGGACTTGATTGATTAGGAAGGTGAGTTGATGAAAAAGGCAGGATGTCATCAAGGGGCAGAGTGCAGAGAAGTGGGGAAAGTAGCAATTCTAGTCCTCTGGATGGCACTGCTCCATGGATGCAGGGCACTGGAATCCTCGGGTGCATCTTACAGAGCTCAGAGTTCTGGACCTTTTTCACATATGTGCTGCAGACAACACTGCAGTGTATTACACCCTCTGACTGCAATGTATGAAATGTGGTAAATCTACCATTCCCTTTGCCCAGCGCCAAGAACTGAATCAAATCTTAAGACTTTGGATCCCCTGCCACTCTTGTGCTTCTGCTGTATCAGCGTAATTAAAGTGGACATTCTTCCCCAATTCCGTTATTTAGTTCAAATTATTGGCTTGCCAAATCTTTTTCTTTAACTTAGAAGACATATCTTAAAGTGGTTGTTAACCCACTTCTAAAAAATCCTGTAATCCCCTGTACCAGCTCAGATCTTCTGATCTGTACCTATATAATCACAGCTCCTGGCGTTCAGCTATCTTCTCTCTCCAGCTCACAGATCCAGTGGGTGGGCCAAGCACTGCTGCTGACGTTGGCCAGGGAGGTGGGGGAGAGTGGAGATAGAGAGTCGACAGTCAGCTGAGTGCCGAGAGCTGTGCTTATATAGGTACAGATCAGAAGATTTTTTTCCGTTACACAAACACACTTATCATTATGGTACAGAGGGGATTACAGGCTTTAATAGAAGTTATGAGACTAACAGGAGCGGAGGGGGGGGGGCAAGGTATAAGCATACAGGCAGAGAGGAGATGGGGAGGAGGACAGAGGAGACACAGACACAAAAGAGCAGGGCTGCGGATGATGGAGGCATGTACTCTGACCATGGTGTCAGCAGCAGTGATTATCGTGATGAGTTTACAGAGGGGAGGGCATAGCCAGGCAGGATCGGCCAGGTTTTTGAGGTGATACAGGGTGCCAAATTACACAGCACATGCACTGTGCTGTGCAACATGCTTTAAGGGAACAGGATCTGTTTTATTGGGGGGTTAACAAACACTTTAAGCGTGTAACATCTTAATTAGAATAATGTGGTGGGATTACCTAACCTCCAGCTATATTATAACTTCTTAATCTTATCTTGTATTCTAGATGGTTCCATCAGATGTTCACCACACCTCCCCAACACACCATATCCTTGTTGTATACATTAGCCCTAGTGGGCTGCAGAATTGGGACTTCCTATTACTAAGGGGGAATAGGATAGAATATTTTTATTTACTCTTAAACTACTATGACACCTTCTAGACTTACATCAATATATCCCATTTTCTTTGATATATTCTGGATAGATAACTCCTGGCTCTTATGCTCCTAATGATGCTCCCACAATCACTCTCAGCTGCTAAGGGATCCATATTAAGATTTTTTATTTTTACTGTTCGTCAGGAAATCGGTATATATTGGAACTCTCGCCATGGTTGGAAAAAATGTTGTAATATGTGTTTGTAATAATATATTATAATTTAAATATTTCCTGACTCACCTCAGTTCAGATGGGATTAACTCTTGTCCCTAATTTTTCCCTTACCTTTGATGTTACCTGCCTATACATTTTCTGACCCATCATATTTTCTAAAAGTCAAATCACCTATACTTGATATTGAATTCTTGGATTACTGCAGAAGGACTGCTGTTCTATTTCTTATTCATTTTCACTATTTTACTATCTTTTTTAATGATCCCTTTTAACTTTTTTCACTTACTTGCTGAACCCTAATAGGGCGTACACACGGTCGGACTTTGTTCGGACATTCCGACAACAAAATCCTAGGATTTTTTCCGACGGATGTTGGCTCAAACTTTTCTTGTCTACACACGGTCGCACAAAGTTGTCAGAATTTCCGATCGCCAACCACGCGGTCACGTACACCACGTACGACGAGACTAGAAAAGGCCGGTTCAGAACCAAGCGCGGCACCCTTTGGGCTCCTTTTGCTAATCTCGTGTTAGTAAAAGTTTGGTGAGAGACGATTCGCGCTTTTTCAGACTCGTGGCTTTCAGATCGTTTTCTGCTGTTCAGTTTGTGCTTGTGGGTTTGTATCTGCTCTTCAGTGCGTGCAGAAAGTTCCGCGTGACTTTAAGTAGTCATTGTATTCTTGTTCATTCGTTATTGTCTTTCAGTTCGCTCTTCACAGGCCTTGCTGTTCTTCAGTGCGTTCTGTTACTTCGTTCTGAGCAGTCGACCGTTTTCTAGCCATGTTTCATATGCGCACTCCTCGTAAAGTTTGTGCTGTGCGGGGGCTCGGTGTTGGGGTCCTGACCTTGACACAAGTCCAGTCCATGAACAGGGTGGGGAGGAGTTCATGGACCAAGAATTGGTTGCTTCAGCGTGACCAGTTCTCTCATATGCCTTTGCTCCGTGAGATCCGTGAGAATAATCCTGATGATTTCAGGAACTTTCTCAGGATGACGGACCCCGTGTTTCACCGTTTGTTGGCTTCGCTGACCCCCTATATCAGCAGGCAGGATACCTGCATGAGGCAAGCCATCACTCCGGAGCAGAGGTTAGTCGCTACCCTGCGGTATTTGGCCAAAGGGAGAAGCCTGAAGGACTTGAAGTTCTCGACAGGCATCTCCCCCCAGGCTCTGGGATCATTATCCCAGAGACCTGTTCTGCCATCATCCAGGTCCTGCAGAAGGAGTATATTAAGGTAAGATTTTTATCCTTTTATATCACATTTTATTGTATTGAATGTTTGCTAATATCTTGTATTTCTTTCCTCATTCCCTAATTACCATGATTGTAATATGCTGTGAATGACCCCTTTGTTCTCA
Organism: Lithobates clamitans; assembly: GCA_037952925.1. Taxonomy (NCBI): domain Eukaryota; kingdom Metazoa; phylum Chordata; class Amphibia; order Anura; family Ranidae; genus Lithobates; species Lithobates clamitans. The sequence continues at coordinate 786,792 of JBBGZY010000178.1, read as the reverse complement.
TGCATGCTGGATTTTTATGTAATTATTATTTTAGGTCCTTCATACATATTTGCCCTTCACTAACCTCCCCAGCATGGTGTCTCCTGCCCTATATTATCCTCATGTAGTCACTTAACAATGTATTTTATCAGCTCCATAGTAGTGCTTTACCCCAAACACCCCCTAAAATGTTTGGAAATGTTATTTTTGATTTAAATTCAGGCAGAGTGCCAGAGGCTTTTTTTTGTGGTGTCCCCAAATAATTTTTAATAACCCTCCCTCCCCCAACTGCTAAGTCAGCTGATCCCAATTCTCTATCCTCAATCATCTATCTGCTGACTTTGCCAAACCCATACACACTATACCCATCTCTTTAGTGCTCAGATTTATGGATGAATTCCCCAAAGCATGTAGTGCAAGGGCCTGCCTGTATACTTTCAAATGGTACAGTTTAAATTTTTTGGATCCTATTATTATCTTGATAGGTAATAGCAGAATGTCCAAATGTCCTCAAATGTGTACAATGTGTATTTATATCTTTGTATTATGACACTTCTTACCTGTCCAGTGGGCTGCCAATAGTGTAACTAAGGAGGGTCTGTTCAAAGTAATACCCATTATTTAGGCATTCATCTCTCAATGAAGTGAAGAGGGTTACCTGTCCAATATTTCCACACACCCCCTATAATGTTAGAAATGGCCCATGAGAGGGGGGGGGATATGATAGGTGTACCTTATACTTTGGCCTTGTTAAATTCCCCTTACTAAATGCTATCTGGAGGTTGCCCCATAATGTTTGTGTCTAATCTGCTTGCCATGTTTCAGAGTAAAAATATTAATGTTTTTTGTTTTTTCCTCAACGGTTTCCTTAAACGCCACAGGAATGGCAGACTGTGGCCTCCCACTTTGCAGAGCGGTGGGACTTTCCTAACTGCGGAGGGGCAATTGATGGGAAACACGTCCACATCATCCCACCACCCAACTCGGGGTCCTACTATTATAATTACAAGGGGTTCAATAGTATAGTGATGTTGGCGGTGGTGTCGGCTAATTACGACTTCTTGTATGTGGACGTGGGGAAGAATGGCCGATGTCCGATGGTGGAGTCATCGCCCAGACGGAGTTCTACAGGCGTCTCCAGAATGGCAGCTTGGACTTGCCAGCTCCAGAGGACAATGTTGAAGGACTCCCATTTGTGTTAGTTGCTGATGAAGCATTTGCACTGGGGGACCACCTGATGCGGCCATTCCCAATGAGGACCCTTACCCCGGAACAGAGGGTTTTTAATTACCGGCTGGCCAGAGCCCGAAGAGTGGTGGAGAACACATTTGGAATCCTGGCCAACTGGTTCCGCCTATTTATGACACCCATCCATATGGCGGAGTATAAACTGAACCATATTATACTGGCGTGCTGTATTCTCCATAACTTTTTAAGGAAACATTCGGACAACTATGCTGGCTCAGTTGGGCCTGAGGCCGGAATCATACATCAAACCACACTGACGGCGCTTGAAAGTGGCCGTCCTGGCTTGCCCTCCCTGAGTGCCCGTGATGTCCGGTTACGCTACATGGAGTTCTTTGCGGGTAGGGGGGCTATCAATATGCCAGACAATCTGTGAAGCCTTTTTATAATAAGAAAAAAAAGAAATTCTTTGTGGACATTTACTGCTTGTGTTTGTTTTAGCTGACCCTGACAGAAATGTTTTGAGTGCAGAAAATGGCGTGATTGTGTAACCTTATACAAAGCACTGTTGGCTGTTATTTACTAAATGCAAAAACACATTTCACTACAAGTGCACTTGCAACTGCACTGAAACTGCACTTGTAGTGCAAAGTGGATTTGACCTTAGGAAATAACCCCCATTTTCTCAGAAAACAACAATTACATCACCCCAAAAGTGTTGTAGCATTGAGACAATAATCCACACATTCTTGATTAACAATCTTTTTAATACCTGCACAATCACATGTGCATTTACCAAAGGTTTTTTCAACAAACCAACATGTTTGTGGTATACCAATTTTTTTGGTGGCAATATCAAAACTCAAAATGTCCATTTTAGATAAAACCGGCATGTGTAAAACCAACAATAAAAGACACAAATCTTGAACTTACAAACGTCACATTTGGTCGAATTTGAAGGCAATATCAGACATGAGTATTTAGGAACTGTGTTTGATATTGTGTTCAGATGGGGGGAAATCACCCCTGGAAAAGCCAAATTTGGAAGATGCACACCAATTTACCAATGTCAACATGTGCTAGCTGCCATCACGGGGTATCAAGGGATGTGTTTTGGGGGAGCAAGCCCTTCCTCTCAGCTACTTTATTATTGAGGAAGGGGTTGCACCCCCAAAATGCGTTCATTGATCTCCCATGATGGCAGATAGCACATGTTGAAACACTGTGCATCCTCCAAATTTGGCTTTGGGAAAAATCACAACATTTTGCACATTGTAGCACACAAAAGAAGAAAATGATTTGGAGGGGCTTTAAACTCGCCCCAAAACATCAATGATGTTTTTATTTTTTGGAATAACATCATTGATGTTTTGCTTGATGATTTCCAATTGTAAATTACACCCTATGATCTCCCTGATCAGGATCTGGGCACTTTCGGATGTGAAAGGATCTGGATCCACAATCTCACGATCACCTAAAAAGAGAGGAACCCCAAAATAAATTAGGTTTAAAAAAAATGCCGCCATCCATCTCTTATCTGAGCCTGTGGTTGCAGACACTCACTTGTTGTGGTGACTAGTTCCACCACGTCTTCTTCCTCCTGCTCTTCTTGTGTTGGGGGGATTTCCCCTTCTTCCAGAGGAGGGGCTCTAGTCTCCTCAGATGGGGGGTGTCCTCCGAGTCTTTTATCCCCTATGTAAAACAAAAATGGTATACTTAGCACACAGATATTTGATGGCAGAACTATAAAGATGAAACATTGCTTGGAAGTGGGGTACAATTGTCAATTTTAGCAGAGTTCCAAGATGTAGCTTTTTTAGTGCCCTTTGTCAACATGCAATACTTTACCTGTTTGGTACAAGCTTCACAGATGGAGACCCCCCTATAGTATACACTGGAGCACCTGTGTGGCCCCCTAATAAAAATGGTGTTCTTTTGTCCCACACTAGTGCTCCAGTGTCCAGATGTGTAAACAGCTGCTCAGTGTCCTCTCCTTACACACAATCTAGTTTGCATTTCATTCTAGTAACAAAGCCATCTACACAACCCAATTATTTGCAGACAAGTATAGGGCGTCAAAATGGTGGCCAAATGCATATGGGCTAAACAATGGTATTTTATAGTTGGAACGAAAAATGTTTGATCCAAACGAATAATGTGCCTATGAACATGAAAGTTGCCATTTTAAACTGTACAACAGTTCCTAAAAGCACATGGAGCAGCACGAACGTAATAAACACAAAAGGAATTGGAACACAGCACAACTACTTACTTTTTTGCAGCACTCTCTGGATCTTTCTGTACTGCTCATGTTCTCATAATTTGAGGTCCGACCACCGCTTCCTGAGCTGATCTTTCGATCGTCGAACCCCGAAATTCCAGTGCAGACTCCTGACCACTTTCGCCATGATCTTGGCCTTTCGGACATTGGGGTTGGGGTAAGGCCCATACTTTCCATCATAGTCGGCCTTCTTCAGGATGTCCACCATCTCCAACATCTCCCCAAAGGACATATTTGAGTCCTTAAATCTCCTTCTGGATCGGGACGTGTCCGGATCCGGCCTCTCCTCCTCGTCCTCATTGCTACAATTAGCACGCACCTGCTGTCTATCCGCCATGTGCTCTTCCCCCACTGCGCCAAACGCAAAGGAGCGGGAAATAGACTAGAAAGAACGTCAGGGGCGGGCGGAGTTATACGCATGCGCAGTGTTTATAAAGCGTAACACACGTGCGTATTACGTACGATCTGTAGGCGGAGGAAGGAGCATCAGAGACGCCAATCGTGATAACGAAGGTAAGATCTAAACTTGCGCCTATACTGCTTCGAAATGGAAACCTATATTGTAACAAGATTAGGGGAGTTTTGCCTGACATTAGGGTTTGTCTTGTGTTGTGTCTTGCAGAGAAAATGGATGGGTTCAACGACCACAATTTCCTGCCCCTGTTCATTGACAAATACAGGGAACTGCCCTGTCTGTGGCAAGTAAGACACCCCCACTATAATCACAAACAGAAGAGGCAGGCAGCGCTGGAGAAACTGCTGGAGTTGGTGAAGCCGGTGGTCCCCACAGCAACCATCCCTTATTAAAAAAACAAAATTGGTGGCCCGAGGAGCACATATCTTAGGGAGCGCAAGAAGGTCATAGATTCCCAGAGATCCGGAGCTGCAGCAGATGACATTTATGTCCCCAGGCTCTGGTACTACGAGAGACTGCGATTTCTGTCAGACCACACTGAAGTCAGGGAATCCCTCTCCACTCTTCCTTCCATACCAGCTGAGGCTTCCGATGTCCAACCTTGGCCTTCCAGCCAGGAAGAAGTGGAGGAGCCCAGCTGGAGCCAGGTATAGTATTGTTCTACAGATTTCTGGGCAATAAAGAAATGATGTTTACTAGATGTTATTATTGATCACTAATTGAAAGTGTTTTACATATCAATAGACAGTAGTGGGCACCCAAAATTGGGACAAGAATGAAAACTGCTGGGCTCAGAAGGATAGTCTGTTATATTTGTTAACATTCAATTTGCAGCAGTCAGGAGGTGAAAATTGTGTGTGATTGATGGAAAAAATACTAAAACTATGTCCCTTTTTCATACATAGGAACACCTCAGCCAGGAGGAGGTTGTGGAATGTGGCAGTCAGGAGGAAGCGGGGATTAGTTGCAGACAGGAGGAAGCGGGGCTAAGTGTCAGCCAAGAGAAGCCAGGGACCAGTCGCAGCCTGATTGAGTCTCAGGTCCCTCCCCTCCGCCTGCCATATAAACGAGCCAGGAAGGCCACTCCGAGTCCCGTGCAGGATTCAGCGTTCAGGCTGATCCAGGAGGCTTCGGCTTCCCTCCGAGCCTTACCAACTCCTGAAGAGGCCTTTACCTGCATGGCTGCCACCAAATTGCAGGGCATGCAGGAGGGTCAACGCAGGCTCTGTGAGGACCTTCTGTATAAAGTCCTACGTAAGGGGTTGAGTGGGGAACTAACACCCAAGACCGACGTGGTTGAGTTGGATCATCCACCTCCTCCTCCTCCTCCTACTGCCACAACTCCACCACCAGAGCCACCGCGTGTAAGGAAGCGTGGAAGGAAGGCAAGAGAGTGATGACCCTGGGTTCAGTCTGGTCTGACAAAAGCTGCAGTCTCTCGTATGACCACAGCCTGGGGACATGTATGTCATCTGCTGCTGTTCATGATCTCTGGGACTTCTGGACCAGACTGCCCTCCCTTAGATATGGACTCCTCAGGCCACCAATTTTGCGTAAAAATAGTTGATGTCTGCCCTGGGGGTTCAAGGCTTCACCCACTTCTGCTGTTTCTCCAGCGTTGCCTCCCTCTTTGTTTAGTTGTGAGCCCTTAATAAAATTTTTTAGGTAAATTCTACTCTCCTGTGTGTGTTTTCATCCAAAAAGGACAGTTTGTTGGTGACGATTCAGGTACATTTCTAAAATACAATGTGAAATTAACAAGGGACAACAACACCAAACAATCTCCTACAGATTAAATAGAACAACATATCAATGGTGTTGTGGGAACTTGTCACAAAAATACACACAAACATTTTCGGGAGTACAAATCAAAATAAAAAATTAAAAGACAAACACAAAAAAAGAATCTACATTAAAGACAAAAAATATATAAAAAATATACAAAAATATGTTGTCAGATGTGAGAAATCAAAATATATTGAGGGAATCACAATAAATAGTAACGAAATAAGTTTGTGAGAAGTGTGTGTGAATATGAGCAGCAAAACTAATTAAAAGAGAGTGCGCTGTATTAAACCATTTTTAACATTGCAGCGTGACGAAAGTGTTGTATCCATTGCGAACGCTAAGTTTACCAGAACGAGCTGTTCCGTCTTGGAATTTCTTCTGAGCATGCGTGGCACTTTGTGCGTCGGAACAGGCCACACACGGTCGGAATTGACGCGATCGGATTTTGTTGTCGGAAAATTTTATCTCCTGCTCTCCAACTTTGTGTTTTGGAAAATCCGATGGAAAATGTCCGATGGAGCCCACACACGGTCGGAATTTCCGACAACACGCTCCGATCGGACATTTTCCATCGGAAAATCCGACCGTGTGTACGGGGCATAAGGCTCATATTAACCCCCCTTCTTTTTTTTGCTGATATAGAAAATGAGATGCACAATGTTTATGACTATCTAACATGTTTGCCATATCTTTTTCCTATCAATTGGTGGCCCTTTTCCTTGATTTAAAATGCTCCCAGCTGATGGTGGCTTGCATGTGGATTTTGTGAACACAAGTGGAATTTGGAACTAAAGTGGATAGTTAAAAACCAGGAGTTGAAAACAGGAGTTAAAACAGAAGTCTTCTAATCTGTAAGTAACATCTTAAACTTCCCTTAAGTAATTGTATTGTAACTGGGAAATGAGTGCTAGCAGGGTTGAAGGTTTTGCTCAGTGCACAGTGTGCCACATGTATGCAAAATTGGTGCAACAGCTCCAGGATGTGACAGATGTGAGCAGGTTGCCCTTCTGGAAGCTCGCATTAGAGATCTGGAGGAGCAAGTTGCAACACTGGGCAGAAAGGACAACCTTGAAGGGGGTCCTCTGCTCGCTGAGCAGGTGGTCAGTAGGGATGATGTGGAGGGTGGAGGGGCAAGTCAGGATTATCAGATAGGAAGATGGGTTAATGTAGTTAGAGGAAGTGGAAGGGGCTCACAGAATAGGAAGGCCAGTCCTGTGTTTGTGCATCAAAACAAATTTGCCAAGTTGGGTGAAGATGTGGAGGTGGCAAACACAGAGGTCGCAGCCCTAGATGTCACTGCTACCCCTAACATCCGGGAGAGCAGCCCATCTAGTAGAGGTGGTGAGGGGAGTGCAGGTAGGCCTAGACAGTTGGTGGTTATAGGGGATTCTATAATCAGAAGGACTGATAGAATAATTTGTCGCCAGGATCGCCTCAACCGAATGGTTTGCTGTCTCCCTGGTGCTAGGGTTTGGCATGTGGTGGACCGGGTGGATAAATTACTGGGAGGGACTGGGCATGACCCAGCTGTCTCGGTCCACGTTGGAACCAATGACAGTATACATGGAAGGTGGAGGCTCCTTAAGAATCAATTTAAAGAACTTGGCTGCAAGTTGAAGGGAAGGACCTCCAAGGTGATATTCTCTGAAATATTGCCTGTGCCATGCGCAACACAGGAAAGGCAGTGGGTGATTAGAGAGCTGAATGTATGGCTCAAGACCTGGTGTAGGGAGGAGGGATTTTGGTTTCTAGAGCACTGGGCTGACTTTTCATTGGGGTGCAACCTATATGCTAAAGACGGTGTGCACTTGAATGGAAGGGGGTCTGCTGTGCTGGGGGAGAGGTTTATAGGAAGGCTGGAGGAGTATTTAAACTAGGATTGAGGGGGGAGGGTGAACTAGAATTACATCGAGAAGACAGGTCAGTTATGGGTCAGACATTAATGGAGGGTGGAATGGGGATAGATGGGGGGAGGGTTATGGCAGGTGACAAGAAATTTCCCATGTTGCAAACAGCCATTGGAAACTGTAGTGCCATTTGTACTACTAATAATTATATGAAAAACACCAGACCAAAATGTAATAATGCATTAAAGTGTTTGTTCACCAATGCCAGAAGTCTGCCAAGCAAAATAGGTGAGTTGGAAGCTCTGGTGCATGAGGTGAAATATGATGTAATCGGTATTGCTGAAACTTGGCTTCAATCCTCACATGACTGGGCTATTAATATTCCTGGCTATGCACTCTTTCGGAGGGACAGGGTAAAAAGGAAAGGTGGCGGGGTCTGTCTCTATGTGAGAAGTGATCTCAAAGCAAGTGTGAAAGAGGACCTGATTGATGGAGAGTGTGATGAGTCTGAAGCATTATGGGTGGAACTGCATATAGATGTGAGTAGTTCAAAGTTAATCATTGGAGTTTGTTATAGACCACCCAATGTTAACGAGGAGGTGGAGACTCAGCTCCTTGCACAGATGGAAAGGGCTGCAAGGGCTGGGACAGTGATAATAATGGGGGATTTTAACTACCCAGAAATTGACTGGAGTAATGGCACTGCTGGGACAGTTAAAGGGCAAAAATTTATAAACCTAGTACAGGACAATTTTATGGTCCAGTTTATTGAGGCCCCAACTAGGAATGAAGCTCTGTTGGACCTAGTAATCTCAAACCATGCAGAGCTTATTACTAATGTTCAGATAAAGGAACACCTGGGTAGCAGTGACCATAACATGATTTCATTTGATGTTAGCTGTAAACAAGAAATACATACGGGAAAGATAAAAACACTTAACTTCAAGAGAGCAAATTTTCCAAGGATGAGGGCTGCTCTCCAGGATTTGGACTGGGAGGGAATATTGGCAGCGATAAACACAAAACAGAAATGGGAATTCTTCAAAAAGACTGTTTGGGACCTCACTGCAAAGTATATTCCCATGGGCAATAAGTTTAAAAGGCTAAAAATAAAACCTATGTGGCTCACGGTCAAAGTTAGAAAAGCTATAAACAATAAGAAATAAGCTTTTAAGAAATATAAAAATGAAGGAACACTAGTGTCGTTTAAATGCTACAAAGAATTTAACAGAATATGTAAAAAGGAAATCAAAGGTGCAAAAATTCAAAATGAACGACAGATCGCAAAAAATAGTAGGACAAACCCCAAAAAATTCTTCAAATATATTAATAGTAAAAAGGTCAGGTCTGAGCATGTAGGCCCTTTACAAAATAATCTAGAGTGGGTGACTGGGGACAAGGAGAAGGCTAATTTATTAAATACTTTCTTCAGCTCTGTGTATACAAAAGAGCATGGGGGAGCTCATGTCCATAATGGGGGTGGTATTGACACAGCCCCAAATGATCCACAATGGCTCAAAAGGGATATGGCCCAGAAATATTTAGACAGAATAAAGGTGGATAAAGCACCTGGACCTGATGGCATCCACCCACGGATCCTAAAAGAATTGAGCTCTGTAATTTCAAAGCCATTGTATTTAATTTTTAGGGACTCATTAATGACGGGAATAGTACCACTGGATTGGTGCAGGGCGAACATGGTGCCTATATTTAAAAAGGGATCAAAGTCTTTACCAAGTAACTATAGACCTGTTAGTTTAACTTCTATAGTCGGGAAGATACTGGAGCATTTAATAAAAGACCACATAGATGAGTTCTTGCTAGAAAAAAACATTTTAAGCAACAGACAGCATGGGTTCATGAAAGACAGAAGTTGTCAGACAAACCTGATTTCTTTTTATGAAGAGGTAAGTAAAACCTTGGACAGAGGGGTGGCTGTGGACGTGGTTTACTTGGATTTTGCAAAAGCGTTCGATACAGTTCCGCACACATGGCTCATGTGTAAGTTAAAGTCTACAGGCTTGGAAATATCAGTTTGTAAATGGATAGAAAACTGGCTACAAGACAGAATTCAGAGAGTCGTGGTTAATGATTGTTACTCTGAATGGTCTAAGGTTATCAGTGGTGTACCCCAAGGTTCAGTGCTGGGACCCTTACTCTTTAATATCTTTATAAATAAAATTGGGTCTGGGATCAAAAGTAACATTTCTGTCTTTGCAGATGACACCAAGCTATGCAGTGGAATAACGTCCTTACAGGATGTCTCCAATTTACAAGCTCACCTCAATGCTCTGTCTAATTGGGCGTCTATGTGGCAGATGAGGTTTAATGTTGAGAAATGTAAAGTTATGCACTTGGGGGCTAAGAATATGCATGCATCATACATGCTAGGGGGAGTACAACTGGGGGAATCCATGGTGGAGAAGGATCTGGGGGTTTTGGTAGATCATAAGCTCAATAATAGCATGCAATGCCAAGCTGCGGTTTCCAAAGCAAGCAAAGTCCTTTCTTGCATTAAGAGAGGTATGGACTCCAGAGAGAGAGATATCATTTTTCCCCTGTTCAAATCATTAGTAAGACCTCATCGGGCCATCCTTTTGGATTCTTTTTAGAAGAGGAAAATTCCCGACCTTGTTTCCAGACAGCACAAGGTTCTCTTTTCATTGCCTAATCAAGGTTTTCAGGTCGTGATGCATTCCCCAGGTCTGTCTGATGGCAGCAGTTAGAGGCAGCCTTTCTGGGCCTACAGTTCACGGTAATAGTGACAGAATTCTTGATTAATTTTGGTAGACTGTTCCTATCATACTTTTTTTCACACAAAAGTCTTGTAGTTTTTGGGTTTATGCAGTTTCCATAATAGCTTATCGAATGGCTATTTTGAGCCACTACACAATTTAATCTAAAGCTACATAAATACATAGCTAGTCTAACTGAATAAAGACACTTGTCCACCCAAGTAATAAGGTATGAGCCTTGTTGTATATTGATGGTTTGTCAGTCCTATCATACAAAGTAAAGATTTTTAAATTTCCCAGTTAAAAGCCTTTCTGGATTCTGCTAATAAAAATCATATCTTTGAGCAAGTATAAATCTCTCTGAAAAGTCCCCCAGCTCCTGTCTCCAGACCTCTGAAATGTTTCTTTTTTTTACATTTTACTTTCCTTTCTTCTGAGTGTAGATTGTGCTACGTGAAGTCTCAGCCTTATGCAACGTACACATGGTCAGACTTTTCGACCGGACTGGTCCGACGGACTTTCCGACGGACTTTTGACAGATTTCCGGACTTTTTTTACGAACGGACTTGCCTACACACGACCGGACTATGGACGGCCTTGCCTACACATGACCGGACTTTCTGGCGGACCTATTTCCCGACGGAGTTACGGCGGACTTTCCAAATGAGCAAGTCCGTTCATTTTGAACATGACTCGGGTACGACGGGACTAGAGAAGGAAGTCAATCTCGTCGCTTTTATTGGTAAGATTGACACCTTGTGAGCCCCGTCGTGGGGCATACCAGGCCCTTATGTCTGGTATGGATTTTAAGGGGAACCCCCTACACCAAAAAAACGGCATGGGGTCCCCCTGAAATCCATACCAGACCCCTATCCGAGCACGCAGCCCGGCCGGTCAGGAAAGGGGGTGGGGACGAGCGAGCGCCCCCCTGTTCCTGAAACGTACCAGGCCGCATGCCTTCAACATGGGGGGGTGGATGCTTTGACGTCATAAGGGGGCGTGGTCAACATCACCTGGTGACCACGCTCCCTTATGACCTCACAGTCCCAGCATGCCCCGGGACTGTGACATCATAAGGAGGCGGGGTCACCGCCTATATAAGTCATTGCAGAGCGCTCCACACAGCATTACAGCGGGAGAGAGCATTGTGTCAACATTAGGAGAAGAGAAGAGGGAAGAAGATGATGAAGAAGACCGGGCCAAAAGAGCGGTAAAAGAGCAGAAGATAGCAGAGGAGCCCGGCAGAAGAACCAGAGAGCAGGAGAAGAGGCCGAACCTCGGGAGAAGAACCAAACATTGGGAGAAGAGGCCAGAGAGAGCAGAGAAGAACCGTACATCGGGACAAGACACCGGAAAGAGCGAAGAAGAACTGGACATCGGGAGAAGAGACCGGAGAGACCCCTGAAGTCGGAAGAAGACCCCCGGAGCTGTTCAATAAATTACTTTAAAAACCTGTCTAGTGTGTTTTTTTTATTGACACTTTTTCTCTAGGTGAATGGGTAGGGGTACGACGTACCCCATACTCATTCACATAGGGTGGGGGGCCGGGATCTGGGGGCCCCCTTATTAAAGGGGCTCCCAGATTCCGATAAGCACCCTGCCCACAGACCCCGACAACCAACGGTCAGGGTTGTTGGGAAGAGGCCCTTGTCCTCATCAACATGCGGGTCCCCCCCACCCCAAAGCACCCACCCCCCCATGATGAGGGCATGCGGCCTGGTACGGTTCAGGAGCGGGGGGCGCTCGCTCGTCCCCACCCCCTTTCCTGACCGTCTGGGCTGCGTGCTCAGATAGGGGTCTGGTATGGATTTTGGGGGGACCCCATGCCATTTTTTCGGCGTAGGGGGTTCCCCTTAAAATCCATACCAGACCTAAGGGACATCATCACCTCCCTCTCGCGCTCGCTGCAATAGAAAAATTTGTTTTTCCTATTGCAGCGAACGCGAGATGCAGTACCCTGCCCTTGCGTCGTATCTGGTCTGTCAGACCAGCATACAGACGAACAGGCTTTCCGTTAGGAACTGAGTCCGGCGGAATTACGACGTAAAGATTTGAAGCAGGCTTCAAATGTAAAATCCGTTGGATTTCTGACCGAAACGGTCCGTTGGAAGTCCAATACAGACCACACACGGTCGAATTGTCCACCGGATTCAGCCCGTTGGACCAGTCCACCCGTGTGTACACGGCATTACTTGTTTATTTACCGCCCTTAATAAAAACCATTGCAACATTTATTGGACAGTTTAACAAGTTTCTTTAACAAAAAGCTTTTTGACAAAAAAAGTCAATCTTGGTCTTGCCCCCTCTCACCTCCTAAGCCTCCCTATTTGTTATTGGAAGCAGTCAAGACACTGAAAAGCCAGATGGAAGTGCAGCTAAATCCAATGTTTATGGAAGTAGCAAAGATATACAAGGTATTAATTAAAACTGTGTACCAAATCAAAGCCTTATATGTCCTTTTTATAATTTTTAGGTAGTGCTTATAAACACAATATAACCCAGACATGTTAAACACTGAGGCTACATTGAATTAAACAATAAGAAATGTATGTAGCTATAAAATATTAATAGAAGTGTACACTTGCAAAATTGTGAAAAACAAAAATGCCCAAAATTGTAAAACCAAATGCAGTCAAGTTTACTTTTTTATTACAAATTTTATTGAATTTCACTAAATACAAAAGAGAGACTGCAACCCTCAAAAGTAGGGTTTTTGCAGTCTCCAGAACAAGAGCAAGTTGACTTTTTATTGAAGAAGTAATATTATGCTTTGATTTCTGCTGTCCATACTGCTCGGTCTATTGACCATTTTGAAGAATGTTTCAAGAATGGCAGTCATTGCTAAAGCACACAGGAAACAATTGTTTTCTATGTGCTCCATTCACACTGCAATGCAGCTCAGAGGCATTGTACAGTGAGCTGTGATAAAATGCAAACATGCTGCATGGCACGGCATGTCATAGCACAGAAGTGCAATGCAACACACTGCTGTACAGTGACATGAATGAGGTATCACTTTGTGCACGTCAAATAAAGCTGTCCAAAAAAAATTAAGAAAAAGAACTGTGTGATGTGGTCAAATTTTACTGCATCACATCGCTCCTTCACCGTTGCTCACTGCAAGCCAAAATGTCAACCACACACTACTAAAATGTTTTGGCTTAGTATGCAGGCAGTGTGAATGGGTTCCGTAGGTGCCTCAGCTAGCCAGTTGACATTGACCCCCCACCCTCCTCCCCCACAAGTTGAAACAAATTCCAATTTCCCTCCCCCTTCACTGAGGATGTACATTTACGAAAGTAAACACATGTAAATGAATAAGCATATACATAGGTGCAAAAAAGTGAAATCTGGTATTGAAAGAAAAGCAGGAGGATATTTTTATGCATTTAAAGGCAAGCGTTTTAATGATCATTTATGCAATGCACAGCACCACATGTTACAGCATGCCACCACAGTGCATAGCAGTGAACTGTGGCGCATAGAGTTTAAACACTAGAGCAGTGATGGCGAACCTTGGCACCCCAGATGTTTTGGAACTACATTTCCCATGATGCTCAACTACACTGCAGAGTTCATGAGCATCATGGGAAATGTAGTTTCAAAACATCGGAGTGCCAAGGTTCGCCATCACTGCACTAGAGGAACCGGCCTTTTTCTTACACTTGTTGTTTATTAAATAAACATCGGTATTTTTTGCAAGAAAATTACTTAGAATTCCCAAACATCATATAAATATCTATATATATATATATATATATATAGAGAGAGAGAGATATATCTATATATAGATATAGATCTATATATCTATATCTATAGATCTCTCTATATATATATAGACATATACACATTATATATATATATATATATAGATATATATCTATATATATATCTATATATCTATATATATATCTATATATATATATATATATATATATATATATATATTTTAGCAGACACTAGAGTTTAAAATGACGGTCATTGCAATTTTTGCACAGCAGTTTTTCAAATGCAATTTGTTGGGAAAAATACACTTTAATGAATTAAAAAAACAAAAACATAATATATACCCCATTTTTTTGTATGGCATGAAAGATTATGTTATGCTAAGTAAATAGATACCTAACATGTCATGCTTTAAAATTGTGCACGCTCGTGGAATGGCGCCAAACTACGGTACTTAAAACCCCATAGGCGATTTTTAAAAAATTTATACCAGTTTAGATTTACAGAGGAGGTCTAGTGCAAGAATTATTGCTCTTGGTCAGACGTTCATGGCAATACTCACATCTGACCTATGTATGCGTCCACTACTGCAAGTGAGCAAGCAGGGATAAGGGTGTTTTAATTTTTTCTTTTTATTACATTTTCATTCTTTTAAAAAAAAATTTTTGGATCACCTATATTTCTATTGCAAGGAATGTAAACATCCCTTGACATAACAATACAGCTTTAAAAATGCACTGATTACGGTGTAAATGTCACTGGCAGGGAAGGGGTTAAACACTAGGGGGGCAATTAAGAGGTTAACTGTGTTCCCTCAGCATGTTCTAACTTTAAGGGGGGTGGGCTCACTAGAACATGACAGAGATCACTACTCCTGATCACTGGGAGCAGTAGATCCCTGTCATGTTGCTAGGCAGAACAGGGAAATGCCTTGTTAACCGTTCTGCCTCTCCGCGCCATGAACCAGTGGACATCGAGACTGCAGGACCCCCAAGCACGCTCCCACGGTGCTCGCATGTCCGCTAGCTGCGGATTATGCAGGCATTGACATTGTTTTGCGCACCTGTGCCACTTTACCGACGTATATCGGCGTGAGCCAGTCGGCAAGTGGTTAAGTGATTGTAAAGTCATTTTTTTCCTATAAAAATAGCAAACTTGTTATACCTACCTGCCTGGCACCTCCTCTTCTTGGATCCTTCCTCTGTGATCCTGGTCCCTCCCTCCTGTTCAGTGCCACCACAGCAAGCAGCTTGCTATGGGGGCCCGCAAACAGAGTCACAGCTCCTTGTGTCTATTTGGATCACAGAGCCCTGACCCAGCCTGCCCCCTCTCTCTCCTGATTGGCTAGACTTTGATTGACAGCAGCAGCAGCCAATGGCACTGTTGCTGTGTCTCAGCCAATCAGGACAGAGAATCTCGGACAGCCGAGAGACTTGTGGACATTTCTTGACAGAGAGGGACCTCAGGTAAGTGTTAGGGAGGCTGAGAAGGGCTGCTGCACCAGAATGCTTTTTAGATCAGAACGCTTTAAGATAAAAAAAACCTTCTGACTTTACAACCACTTTAAAGTGATATTAAAGTATTTTTTTTGTTTAAAAATAACAAACATGGTATACTTACCTATCTACACTGTGCAGTGGTTTTGCACAGAGCAGCCCAGATCCTTCACTTCTCGGGTCCCTCACTGGTGCTCCTTCTGGCCCCTCCCTCCTGCCGAGTGCCCCCACTGTGAGCAGCTTGCTATGGGGGCACCAGAGCCAAGCCACAGCTTTATCTCTCCTCATTGGCTCACTGACTTAGACTGACAACAGCGGGAGTCAATGGCATCTGTTGCTGTATCACAGCCAATAAAGAGCAAGAGACTTTGGAGACTCTCATGCACATTGCTGAATGGAGATCAGGCTTAGGTAAATATTAGGGGGGGCTGAGGGGGGTGCTGCACACTGAGGGGTTTTTTACCTTCATGCATAGAATGCATGAAGGTAAAAAACCTTCAGCCTTTCCAATCACTTTACATATATACAGAGTTACATTGGGGAGGTTGAAAAAAGTCCATCCTGTATAAACTGTGTGTGGGTGTGTGTGTTATGTCAATAGTACATTGTATATCCCTTTATGTTGTGGTCGTTAACCACTTCAATCCCAGGCACTTACACCCCCTTCCTGCCCAAGCCAATTTTCAGCTTTCAGCGCTGTCGCACTTTGAATGACAATTGCACGGTCATGCTTCACTGTACCCAAACAAATTTTTTATCATTTAGTTCCCATAAATAGAGCTTTATTTTGGTGGTAGTTGATCACTGCTGGGTTTTTTAAAAAAATTTTGCGCAACAAATAAAAAAGACCAACAATTTTGAAAAAAAAAAGTTTTTCTTTGTTTCTGTTATAAAATTTTGTAAATAAATACGTTTTCTCATTCACTGATGGGCACTGATGAGGCTGCACTGACAGGCACTGATAAGGCAGCACTGATGGGCACTGATGAGATGGCACCAATGAGGTGGCTCTGATGAGCACTGAAAGGCCACACTGATGGGCACTGATAGGTGGCACTGGTATGCGGCACTGATGGGCATTGATCAGAGGCACTGATGGGCACTCATAGGCGGCACTGATGGGCACTAATAGGTGGCACTGATGGGCACTGAAAGGCTGCACTGATGGGTACTTATGGATGGCACTGATAGGTGGCACAGATGGGCAATGATAGGTGGGCACTGATGGGCATGGATGGGCACTGATAGGTGGCACTGATAGACAATGATGGGTGGCACTGATGGACATGGATAGATGGCACTGATGGGCATCACTGATAAGGAGACATCTTGCAGGCATTAGTAATGGGCACTGACTGGCACCATTTGTGGGGACTTATTGGCATATTTTGGGCACTGACTGTCATCCCTGGTGGCCATGGGTGGCATACCTGGTCATCCATCCATGGTGGCCATACCTGGTGGTCCTAGTGGCATCCCGGTCTAGTGTGGGCATCCATGGGGGGCTGCACTGATAATCAATCAGCGCAGACCCCTCCTGTCAGGAGAGCCACCGATCAGCTCTCCTCTACTCGCGTCTGACAGACGCGAGTGAGGAAAAGCCAATACACGGCTCTTCCTGTTTACACTGTGATCATCCATGATTGGACACCGCTAATCACTTGGTAAAGAAACTCTGTCAGAGGCTCTTTACCGAGATCGGTGTAGCAGTGTGTCAAACTGACATGCTGCACCACCAATCGCCGCACTGGGCGCACACCGGCTGTTATCCTGAAAGATGTCATATTAGGATAATTGAACCACTGCCCGGCCGTCATTTTGCTATAGGCCAGGCAGAAAGTGTTTAACGTGCCCATCTAATAGTTTTTTGAAATGATCATTGCGCCCTGCTGATACCACTGCTTGTGGAAAAGAATTCCACATCACATCATCCACTTTAATAAAAGTATTTTAAAATACACTGCAAATGCATTATAACAACACGTTGCAGTGTACAAGCATAAAGCACACCGGCGTTTGTATATTATGTGCACCATAATGCACTCTCAGAAACAGTAACCAGTGCATACTTGTGATAGAGAGAATTCTGATCATGTGACCACTGTGACAGCCAATCATAGCACTCACATGACCCAAATGCCTGCCTCATGGCATTTATAAGCTCTTAAAGGGCTAGGAGGCAGCATCAAGAAAGGAATAATCACAAAGATAAGGCCTTTTTGTGCCTTTCACCATTTATTAAACATGTCCATTCCTATTACTTTCTCTGTCCTGGCTGTCAAGTCCTGAATTATCACCATTTATTAAACACCTCACCTACCCGATGAATCACCTTAAGTGATAACATTAATAGGGCGTACACATGGTCGGACTTTGTTCGGACATTCCGACAACAAAATCCTAGGATTTTTTCCGATGGATGTTGACTCAAACTTGTTTTGTCTACACACGGTTGCACAAAGTTGTCGGAAAATCTGATTGTTCTAAACGCGGTGACGTAAAACACGTACGTCGGGACTATAAACGGGGCAGTGGCCAATAGCTTTCATCTCTTTATTTATTCTGAGCATGCGTGGCACTTTGTCCGTCGGATTTGTGTACACACGATCGGAATTTCCGACAACGGATTTTGTTGTCGGAAAATTTTATCTCCTGCTCTCCAACTTTGTGTGTCGGAAAATCCGATGGAAAATGTCCGATGGAGCCCACACACGGTCGGAATTTCCGACAACATGCTCCGATCGGACATTTTCCATTGGAAAATCCGACCATGTGTACGGGGCATAAGTCTTAAGATTGCTTACCACCAGCATTTCACAGTTTAAGAAATGTACACCAAAACCTGTAACATCCCTATGACATCTTTTATCAAGAAGAGTTGAGAGACATTATACACATAGGAGGGATCTTCAGGATCCTGTTGCTTATCACAGATCCCCTGTTACAGGCTGTGCAGTAAAGGAAATGTGTTTACCTGTCACAATGGTGCAGATTTATTGCACCTCAGACCTTCATCACGAACAGCACTGAAATGACTCTGGAATGCTTAACATAGTCTTCCACGGGCTGTAAAAATCTCTGAGTTTCACCTCAGATAAAAACAAATAAGACAGCTGTGGTTTGTAGTTCTGTAAATATAAAACACAGATTTAGGAAGTCTGTGTAAAGGTTGTTGAGAAACTGTGTGCAGAAGCATTCCAAATTATGTAATAATATAAAATATTGTGGCAACTAAATTGCCACTACAACTCTCTTTTCACTGACTACTAACTGATAAATAGGGATGAGCCGAAAACCCTCCGGTTCAGTTCGCACCAGAACATACCGAACAGGCATAAAATTCAGAAGAACACACGAACACTGTTAAAGCCTATGGGACACTAACATGAAAAATCAAAAGTGCTCATTTTAAAGGCTTATATGCAAGTTATTGTCATAAAAAGTGTTTGGGGACCCGGGTCCCGCCCGAGGGGACATGTATCAAAGAAAAAAATTTTTCTTAAAAACTGACGTTTTTTTTTCGGGTGCAGTGATTTTTTTAATGCTTAAAGTGAAACAATAAAAATAAAATATTCCTTTAAATATCGTGCCTGAGGGGTGTCTATAGTATGCCTGTAAAGTGGCGCATTTATCCTGTGTTTAGAACAGTACCACAGCAAAATGAAATTTCTAAAGGAAAAATTGTCATATAAAACTGATTGGGGCCGTAATGAATTGTTGGTGTTTCGGCAATATAGATAAAACTCATTAAAAAAATGGCATGGCAAAATGAAAGAAAAAAAATTGCGTGGGGGTCCCCCTAAAATCCATACCAGGCCCTTCAGAACATCCTCTTTCAGCCCTTGCATGTTGTGGTAGTGGAAAGGGTGGAAGGACTAACAATTTACACAAAGGTCCTGAATTCTGAGATAACTAAAAGACTAGGGAGCTGCTGTGGACAGAGTAGTTGAAAATGAAAGTTAAAAGTTAATTACCTTCAAGATTTTATCTGTTTAAATGTTGAACCCCTGCTTACTGCTGTTAAAACTAAAATTGGCATATGTTCCAAGCTCCTGATTATTATTATCATTATACAGGATTTATATAGCGCCAACAGTTTGCGCAGCGCTTTACAACATGAGGGCAGGCAGTACAATACAAATCCATACAGGAGGGATCAGAGGGCCCTGCTCGTTAGAGCTTACAATCTAGAAGGGAGGGTCAAGTAGAAACAAAAAGGTAATAACTGTGGGGGATGAGCTGATGGAAAAAATGAAAATACAGTTAGGTGTGGGTAGGATAGGCTTCTCTGAAGAGTAGGGTTATTAGGGATCGTAGGAGATAAGTGGACAGATTGGGGTAGGGCATTCCATAGGATTGCCTATTGCCTAGGATTGCCTAGGATAGCGCTAAAAAAATGCAGTGATTACTGTATATATTACACTGGCAGGGAAGGGGTTAACACCAGGGGCGGTCAAAGGGTTAATTGTTTCTCTGGGAGGTGCTTTCTAACTGTGTGGGGGGCGGATACACTGGAGGAAAAGAGAGATCTGTGTTTCAGCTTAGCTCTTTTGCTCCCTGACAGATTTGTCTTGTTTATGTAGTGCTGGTAGATTTTTATCTACCGCTGATAGGTACATTTTGTGGGTCGCTCATTATAGGAAGTTAGATTTGCCTCTGTTCCAGCTTGGCTGATGTTGCATGCAGTTCCGCATTGTGCCGGTGGGTGTCGTTGTCACCATCGGCAGGTGTTGGAAAAGCAATGTGTTGAAGCGAATGAGTGCTCCTCTGTCCCGGAGGTAACTCGGTGGAGGTGGTCCTCCGAGTTGCATTCTGGGAGAGGTTATTTATGGGACAGATGCCATGTTTTAGGGTTCGTTTTCAGCCACCTGCTGGCCCTCCTGGCCGACAGGTATGCACTAGGAATACCACCTTGTGGTCCTCCGTTCCGGAAGCCCACGTCACTGCAGCGTGTGGGTGGGCCCAGAGGCCTGTCTGGGGCCTACCATAGCAGCGGAGAAATGGTCCTGAGCTTTCTTTCCTGAGTAAAGAAGCTGGACAACCCAGAAGATACCAGGGGAGGACCCGTCATGGAAGGATTATGCAGAGTGCTGGTCTGGAGAGGGGCCTGGTGACTCGGTTAGAGGACGCATTCCGAAGTAATCTTACAGTATAGTACTGCCGGGTTGGCTTAAAGGTTCAAGTACTGTATCTAACTTTCACCACAAACCAATACATCCTGTGGCAGAGGATCGTATGGGTTTTATTCCAGATAAGTCTGTGGCAGAGACTTTTGTTCGTGCTACGTGCTGGCTGCTAGGCAAGTGAGAGATGTCTATCCAGACGGACAAAGATTGAATCCTACAAAAAAGGGGGGACCATTCGATTGCAAGTGTTCAATTACAACGAATATTTCTGAAGAAATACAACAGAAAGGTATTTGAGCTTCCCTGCAGCCTTCCTGCTACCTCTTTCCTGCTACTTCCCTGGTTTATTCTATTAAAGCATTGGAAAACCTATTCAAGTGTTTGGTGCTTATATCGTTCAGAGGTAAACTCAACTGAACCCTAGACCCGGTGCCGGTAAAACAGAGGTATCGAGAGTGAAGGTAACAAGCCAGTTTAAACCAGCAGCTCCACCAAAAGTTATTGCTACATTTTCATGGGCAGACAGGACCCGCTGATTGGTCCAATCAATCCGATGCATTAGCCCTCCTACACCATCTGCACAAAATCACGTACAGATACGTGATTTTGCACAACCGGGCAGTCCTGCCGTAGTACTGTATATATGCGATGGGGAGTCCGGAAGCGATTATATTCATTCTTCCTTCCAAAATCCTTTATATTCTTGGACACTCTGTGATCTATTTGCACCTGAAATATTTTAGCTGTTCTACTTTTATCTGCTTCAGCAGACACAAACTGAGTTTGGTCTACTCTGAAACATCCTAAATATTTGGGAGCCACAGAACTGCCAGACTTCAGTTTACTCTTGTCTTTAAAAGCACTCTTGCATTTATTAATTGTGGGTTTAAAGTGGATGTAAACCCACATTTTTTTTATCATACTGTAGAGTATAAGATTTCCTATCATTTGAGCCCAGTCTTGCCACACAGAGTTAATCCATCTCTGAGCAATCCTCTTTTATTGTTCAGTGAGATAAATCTTGACAAAATGAGAAAAACTTTGTCAAATACTCCCCCTTGTGAGTGACAGGTGATTTACATATCTTGTGCACCAGCCTAAGACACATGCAGTATTTTTTAATTCCCCCCCCACTCCTTTCTTCAGCAGCTCTGCAAGGATTGGCTGTTTCACATCTCAGCATGATTTGGCATGCTGAAGTCATGTGGTTACTTTCCTGTCTTTTCACTGGATGTTGGAGATCATAGCAGAAGTTCAGTGTTAGAAATACACAGGAGAAAATGCATATTGGCAAGGGGAGTGTAGAGGTGGGCGGGTAGTCTACTGACATCACGACTCCACCCACCGAGCTCCAGACAACAGACCCACCCACAGAATATGCAGGTTTTTCAGGTCTAATAACAGACAGAGGGGGGACATTAGACAGGTAAAGATACATGCAGGAGGCATGTATATCCTTATAGATAACCCCTATGGCAGTAGTTTAGAAAGGATGACATTGGGTTTACATCCACTTTAAGCATTACTCAAACCTACAGCCTTCCTAAGCTATGGGACATACAATAGCTATGTCCAAACTAGGTTTTCCAGGGGTATGTAGTCACACTAAACTTTGGCAGAAGAAATTTTGCCTGAGCTTCATATGGAGCCACATCCTAAATTCTGGCATAGATAATATATCACTCATTTAGATCCTAGCTGGTGGGCAACTCAATTCCTTTTAACATCTAAAGGAAATATTTTGTAAATATTTTATTATATCTTGACAACACTGAAGAAATGACACTTTGCTACAATGTAAAGTAGTGTACAGCTTCTATAACAGTGTAAATTTGCTGTCCCCTCAAAACAACTCAACACACATTTATTAATGTCTAAACCACTGCCAACAAAAGTGAGTACACCCCTAAGTGAAAATGTCCAAATTGGGCAAAGTGTCAATATATTTTGTGTGGCCACCATTATTTTCCAGCACTGCCTTAACCCTCTTGGGCATGGAGTTCATAAGAGCTTCACAGGTTGCCACTGGAGTCCTCTTTCACTCCTCCATGACGACATCACAGAGCTAGTGGATGTTAGACACCTTGCACTCCTCCACCTTCCCTTTAAGGATGCCCCACAGATGCTCAATAGGGTTTAGGTCAGGAGACATGCTTGGCCAGTCCATCACCTTTACCCTCAGCTTCTTTAGCAAGGTAATGGTCATCTTGGAGGTGTGTTTGGGGTCGTTATCATGTTGAAATATTGCCCAGTCTCTAAAGGGAGAGGATCATGCTCTTCTTCAGTATGTTACAGTATGTCACAGTACATGTTGGCATTCATGGTTCCCTCACTCGTGCATCCCCAGACCATGACACTCCCACCACCATTCTTGACTGTAGGCAAGACACACTTGTCTTTGTACTCCTCATCTGGGACTACAGCCATGCAGACCAATTTGATGCAGTGTGCAGCGTATGGTTTGAGCACTGACAGGCTGACTCCCCACTCCTTTAACCTCTGCAGCAATGCTGGCAGCACTCATATGTCTATTTCCCAAAGACAACCCCTGGATATGATGCTGAGCACGTGCACTCAACTTCTTTGGTCTATCATGGCGAGGCCTGTTCTGAGTGGAACCTGTCCTGCTACACAACTGTAAGGTCTTGGCCACCATGCTGCAGCTCAGTTTCAGGGTCTTGGCAATCTTCTTATAGCCTAGGCCATCTTTGTGTAGAGCAACAATTATTTTTTTTCAGATCATCAGAGAGTTCTTTGCCATGAGGTGCCATGTTGAACTTCCAGTGACCAGTATGAGAGAGTAAGAGCGATAACACCAAATTTAACACACCTGCTCCCCATTCACACCTGAGACTTTGTAACACTAACGAGTCACATGACACCGGGGAGGTAAAATAGCTAATTGGGCCCAATTTTAACATTTTCACTTAGCGGTGTAATCACGTTTGTTGCCAGCGGTTTAGACATTAATGGCTGTGTGTTGAGTTATTTTGAGGGGACAGCAAATTTACACTGTTATAAGTACACTCACTACTTTACATTGTAGCAAAGTGTAATTTCTTCAGTGTTGTCACATGAAAAGATATCATAAAAATGTTTACAAAAATGTAAGGGGTGTACTTGTACTCACTTTTGTGAGATACTGTACATTATGTTGCACTTTTCCTGCAAACAGTTTGTGATTAGGTATCTCATTTCTTTTAATAACAGCAGTAGGAATGGGCAAATGGTTCAGCCCGAGCATGAGTTCGGGCCGAACATTTGCCTGTTCGGCCGTCTGCCGAACATCTGAATTTGCAAGGTGTTCGCCCCACCAAACACCTTGCAATACACTGAGCGCAGCACAGTGCATTCTGTACCCTGAATGGGCAAAGCTTTGTCCAAGCAGGGCACAGTGTATGCTGGTTGTTAAGGAGCGGGACCCAGAAAGCCGGCTGCTGCGGCCTTAACAATTGATGTGTCATCAGCTGTCAATGTGTTTCCCCGCTGACAGCTTAACAGTAAAAAAAAGTGCTGGTAAAAAAATTAAGATAAAACGGTGTGGACCCTCCCCCCAGTCCATACCAGGAACTCCGGATCTGGTATGGATTTGGAGGGGAACCCCACAGCAAAAAAAAAGCATTGGGTTCCCCCAAAATGCATACCAGACCCTTATCCAGGCATGCAGCCTGGTGGGTCAGGAAAGGAGGGATGAACAAGTGCCCCTTCCCTCCTGAACCATACCAGGCCACATGCCCTTAACATGGCCCCCACCCCGAAGCACCTTGTCTCCATGTTGATTAGGACAAGGGTCTCATCCCCTCAACCATGGCTGGTGGTTGTGGGAGTCTGTGGGCGGGGGCTTATTGGAATATGGAAGCCCCCTTTAACAAGGGGGCCCCAAGATCCCAGCCCCCTTGGTACCCCTAACCATTCACCAAGTGTCAAAAAGTAATAAACACAAGAGACAACTTTTTGACAATCCCTTTATTAAAAAAAAAAAAATTGTATCCCTCAATGTAAATCCATTATCAATCACCCCATCCGCCCCACACCCGAAAAATAAAAAAAATAAAAAACACTCGCTTCCCCCCCCTTTCCTGACCTTGCAGGCTGCATACCTGGATAAGGGTCTGGATTTGGGTTGGATTTCGGGGGGGGGAGGCACACCATTTTCTTTTATTTTGGTATTGGGTTCCCCTCCAAATCCATACCAGACCCTAGGGGCCTGACATGGACTGGGGGGGGACCCCACAACATTTTTTCTTTATTTTTTTTAATAGCCAGGTGCTGGCAATTTTTACAGCAAGTTATTTTAAATGGGATTTGACTCTTTTGTTTTCTTTAGAAATGTCATTTTTGCTGCAGCATGTTTTATGCATGCTACAGATGCACCACTTTACAGGCACATTAAGGGGACCCCGAAGGCACTGTATTTAAAGGAATTTTTCATTTTTACTGTTGCACTTTAAGCATAAATAAAATCACTGCTCCTGAAAAAAACTATTGTTTAAAGAAAAAAAAATGTATTGATACATATCCACCCGGGCAGTACCCAGACCCCCATACCCTTTATGGCCAATTACTTGCATTAAAGCCTTCAGAATGGTCACTTTTGATTTTTCCTGTTTTGCTCTCATAGACTTCAATGGAGTTCGCAGTTCGGGTTAGAAAATTTCCCCTGTTCGAGAGTTCTGCTGCAAACCAAACAGGGGGGTGTTCGGCCCATGTCTAAACAGCAGCAGTTTGACAACTTGCTATTCGACTACATTCCTTGTATTCCTTGTATGCTATATTCCAGAAACCTTGACTTATTGTCAGGGCTAGGCCCAGCCCTTACTTCTCTGAGCTGGCCGCTGCATCTCAAATTATATCTCAACCTACCCCATCTAAACTGCCTTCACTTTATTTTTGGCCATTATGATCTATGGATCAATTATGCAGATTTTATCTATCAACTATTTTTGAATATATAAACAGAAATGGAAGAAAAGGAGAAGAAAATACTTTTTTCTTTTTTTTTTCTTTCTTCCCTAATGCCGCGTACACACATTTGCACTTTTCAGCTACAAAAGTCCGACAGCCCGTCCGACAGACTTTCGACAGACTTTGGACAGACTTTCGACGGACTTTTGGTGGACTTTTTACAGACTTGCCTACACACAATCACACCAAAGTCCGACGGATTTTTACGTGATGACGTACACCGGACTAAAATAAGGAAGTTGATAGCCAGTAGCCAATAGCTGCCCTAGTGTGGGTTTTTGTCCGTCGGACTAGCATACAGACGAGCGGATTTCTGGGTCCAGCGGAGTTACGACGTAAAGATTTGAAGCATGTTCCAAATCTAAAGTCCTTCAGATTTGCGACTGGAAAAGTCCGCTGAAGGTCCGGTGAAGCCCACACACGATTGGATTGTCCGCCGGATTTGGTCCGTCGGCGTCCGTCGGACAAGGCCGGTCGAAAAGTCCGACCGTGTGTACACAAAAGTCCGACATGTGCATGTATGCATAAGAGTCTCAATATTTGAACAAGGTTTTTTGAATTAAGGAAGTACCTAAAAGGATTAGATGACCATACGGACGCCCAGGGCACCATTTCCAGTGGTAAGTTTGTTTCCACTGGTTGGCGCCAATTGTATCTTTCTTTAACCTTTGTGTGAACTTTGTCCACACAAATGGTTGCAGTTAATTTTCCACCTTTCCTGGTCATACTTCCTCTTTTACCAATAGTTTTTTATACATATTAATTTGGATGTGTTTTTGGACTTTTTGGTCATTTACATCATTGCTGACAGTCCCAGAGGTGTTGCTTGGTTACTTCTGGTGCGCCACCTAGTGTCACTTCCAGTGTGCCTAGCACTATTGACTATACTGATTTGATTGATGTATTTCTCTTCCTGACTTAGCTTAGAAGTGTCACTTCCGGTTTTACTGCTTATTGGTAGATGCCTCTGCAGCGTCCGCCCCTCCCGTAGGTTTTGGCGCCGTTTTTTGGCACCAAATTTGGAGAGGGGGAGGTTCAATAGAGATCTAGCCTGAGAGGAGGAGGATGTCGTTTTCTTCACATATCATCTGATCCAGGTATTCTATGCTATTCTGAGGAAATTCTAGACCAATCTTTGAGGAACCCTTGTTTTAGTTTAGGGTCTTCTTATTGAAATCTTGCTGTTGTTTTTAGTTTTTTTGTCCTTTTTCTCCCCCCTGTTTTGGGGCTTTGTCTTGAAAAGAACATGAATTAAAGCAGTTAAACAACTTGGACTTTTTGGTTTCAAGCCAGTCCTTTATTACAGGTATAGATTCCTCTATTTATATTTAAAAAAATATTAATTAAATGTATTTACTTATTTTTTTCTTTTTTTTTTTCTTTTTAGAGAAAAATAAAAAATAAATATAGAAAAAATAAAACAAAGAATTAAGAGCCTCAAATTAAAGATTACTTCATTCCTTTCTCCACTCACATTTTAGGACCTCTTCCATCAGTTAAAAATGTGAATTTACTTACCCTCTGTGGTCATCAGCTGATCCATTGGCTGGGTTTGCTTGCCGATTTAAGTAACATAACTATTTGAGTTTACATTCAATCTGCTATTTCAATTTTTTGAAAGACCTGCATACAGGTAAACAGATCCTATATTTGGCTTGAATATTGCATTGGCAGTTTGGATGTGTGGTATTATTATTTTTGTCTTTGTATTTATATTGATTATTTTGATTGTCTCTTTAATGTGTATTTTGTAATTTACTGTTTTTTTTAGTGCCTGATAGATACTACGCTCCTGAAGAAGCCACGGGATGTGGTGAAACATGTTGAGAAAGTAATCCTTCGGTTGCACTATTTAAAAATTGTTTCAGTACACTGAATGTAAACTCTTTTTACAAATATGTTTTTATCAACTTTTCTAAATAAAATGTGGAACCTTTTACATAAATTTTGTGTCACCCTTTTGCACCTATAAAATCCCAGTTCTTTCTATTTTTTGTATATTATATATCTCAACCTGGTTGAGAAACCCTCTGCATTGGACTGGAAATCGCTGGGGAAGCGAAGCGGAACCAGACATACCTCCTATAGAGGTAATACTCAAGGCGGGTGCCTGCACAGAGACTGGAGCTGCAGCAGGGATGGCCTGCAACACAGGTTGTACCAGAGCAGCCACAGTGGGAGATTCCAGGTGGCCGCCTCGAGTATTACCTCTATAAGAGGTATGTCTGGTTCTGCTCTGCTTCCCCAGCGATTTGGGGGCAATCTAGTCCAATGCAGAGAGTTTCTCAACCAGGTTGAGATATACTTTGAGATGCAGTGGCCAGCTCAGAGAAGGAAGGGCTGAGCCTAGCCCTGACAATTATTGATTTGACTGAACATGTACAACATGGATGCATGTCTTTGGCAGCATTGATGTTGTCACATTGGGGTTTATTTACTAAAGCTGGAGAGTGCAAAATCACTTCTGCATAAAAATCAATCAGCTTCCAGATCTTATTGCCAAAGCGTAATTAAACAAGCTGAGGTTAGAAGCTGATTGGGTTCTCTACAAAAGTGATTTTGCACTCTCTCCAGCTCTAATGAATAAACCCAATTTTGCCCATTTCAAAACAAATAAAATGTATTTTGGGTTTAAAAAATGGTTAATTACCTACACTGCTGCCCCCCTATTCCCTGACAACTTCCTTTCACAGCACTGGTCCCTAGTAATGTGCTGACTATGCTAAAAGTTCTCCTGCTACCTGTCCCTGGTAAAGACATATATAGACTTTATGTTAACCACTTGCCGACCAGCTCACGCCAATATACATGGACAAAGTGGCACGGGTGCGCAAAATGACGTACCCATACGTCTCTCCATCACCGGCAGTTAGTGGGCGGGCAGGCGTGCATGCCCGCCGCGCACAGCGGGAGCATGCCCATGGTTCCTGCAGACTCGATGTCTGCTGGTGGCCCACTATCGTGGCATGGAGAGGCAGAACGGGGAGAAACCTATGTAAACCATGCATTTTCCTGTTCTGCCTAGAAACATGATAGGGATCTACTGCTCCCAGTGATCGGGAGCAGTGATCTCTGTCATGTTCTAGTGAGCCCATCCCCCCTACAGTTAGAACACACTGAGGAAACACACTTAACCCCTTGATCGCTGTTCTGTCTCTGAGACAGATAGCTAAACTCTTTTATCCTAATAACTTCAGATACCATTTCTTTTATCTCAGTTTTATTAGAACAAGCCAGGTGAAACTACAAAATAACAGAAATAAACTTCAATAAGTACAATATCACATACAATACAGCATACATTGCAGAAACAACGATGTACAATACAAGATGTGATAGTAAAAACTTACTTTTTAAGTTCTCTAAGGGGTGATGGCGATAGAATGACAAAGACATGACTTGCTTCCTGCAATGTGTTGAAAAGAATGGTGGCTGGTTCACTTCCTGTTAAGATTCTACCCAGAATTCCCTGCTTGCTGACAACTTCCTTAATTACACATACAATAAAACAGAACTGAAGCAATACCAAAAAGGAACACTAGATGGAGCCTGCACACCACATAAGATTGTCTTAAGTAAATTACACATTTTGCATGTAAATTTACCAACATGCAACAATCGCCCCTAGTGTTTAACCGCTTCCCTGCCAGTGACATTTGCACAGTAATCAGTGCATTTTAAAGCACTGATCGCTGTATAAATGCCAATGGTCCCAAAATAGTATCGAAAATGTCCGATCTGTCCACCGCAATGTCACAGTCATGATAAAAAATTGCAGATCGCCACTATTACTAATAAAAAAAAAAAATATAATAATAAAAATGTCATAAATCTATCCCGTATTTTGTAGACGCCATAACTTTTGCGGAAACCAATCAATATATGCTTATTTCAATTTTTTTAACAAAAATATGTAGAAGAATACATATTGGCCTAAACTTAGGAAGAAAATATTTTTTTTATTTTTTTGGGATAATTATTATAGGAAAAAGTAAAAAATATTGTTTTTTTTTTTCAAAATTGTCGCTCTTTTTTCATTTATAGCGCAAAAAAATAAAAACCACAGAGGTGATCAAACACCACCAAAAGAAAGCTCTATTTGTGGGAAAAAAGTATGTCAATTTTGTTTGTGTAAAACATCGCACGACTGCACAATTGTCGGTTAAAGCGACGCAGTGCCGTAACGCAAAAAAGGGCTAGTATTGCAATGCATACTAACTAGCTCATTACTCCAAAGACCAAAGACATGCTAACAGGTTAATTGGATCCTATCTAAATTGTCCCTAGTATGTATGAATTTGAGTTAGGGACCTTAGATTGTAAGCTCCTTGAGGGTAGGGACTGATGTGAATGTACAATGTATATGTAAAGCGCTACGTAAATTGATGGCGCTATATAAGTACCTGAAATAAATAAATAAATAAATTATGCCTTTGTCTTGCAGGTTTTTTTTTTTTTTGGAGGTTTACAACCTCTTTATGATCAATAATAATAATGAAAGTAGTGTTACAGCTGCCAGGTGCCACTGAGAGAGGTTGTCAGGGCCCCCATCAAAATTTTGCTAGGGATTCCCACAGTCTGTTGATACGTCTCTGAATAGGGACCACGTTAAAGATACCTGAGAGTTTAATTTAGCTTCTAAACCACAGGTTTGGAGATATTGCTTTTGGAATACCACTGTTTGAACAGCCAGGAGAAAAAACACACGCACACAGTCAAACTAAAATAGCACAAAGAAAAGCATCATGCATATGGTGTACTAAAATGTGCATGTACATAAACATCTGTAGTGTCAGATAACCTATAATACTTATTATTTAGCACCATGTGTGTTTATGTATCTAACATGTTTACCACTGCAGAAAAACATGTTCTATATATAGAAATAAATGGTTAGTTGTCTAGGTAATGGAACTGTGAACTTAGCCTGTGATAACTGAACTTAATGGATATTTTAGTATTGACCAAAGTTAAGCACAATTATCTGTAATGGCCTGAAAAATATTGCTATATCAGAAACCTAGATGTAAATTAGAAGTACACTGATACAAAAAATGTTAACCAAAGTAATATACATAGGGATATGACTGCTTTATAAAGCTGGCCATACACACATATTTTTAATAAATTTTTATGCCTTCGGCCCCATTGTTTAAGATTGCTCCATTTACACTAAACATCACAGATCAACAAATCTCCTGATGCAGGATGACAGTTTCTGGAATTTGCAATGAGTTTGATGAACAGCCCATGAAATAATCTCAAGCATTTTCACTATTGGAGAATACATGTCTGCTTAGCATAAACTGGTTGGCACCAGTGAAGAGTTGTGTGGAGATGAGCAATATTCTGTATCAAATGCTTCTTTATGCATTGGCATACCTCCATAGACCCAGTCTGCCCAGACAATATGATAACTTGCCGTACTGGCACCATCCACAGGAAATGTATCCTGAGATATAAGATATAAGACTCATAAGTTGAATTGAATGCAATTTTACTTCAGATACATGCAGTACAGATAATGTTTTTCAGTATCTTGATGTGTAAGAAGACCATAACTTTCCTATGCCCTGTTTTTGCAAAGAAAACAACACTGCTTGAGGGAACATGGAAATTAAAAGGGTCTATTTGGCACAGAACTAGCTGGTGCTAAACGGGAGGGAAGAACAGAGGGAGGTATGAAATCATGTAAACAAAAAAGTTGTAGTGACTGTAGAATAACACTAGATGTAAATATGCATTAGAATAACCTGAGGCAGCTGAATCTAACAACAGAAAAAATACTGGAATGCTGAATTCTTTATAGTTTACTCTAACACTGAGGTGGCAAGATGACTGTTTAGGACTAAATGGCTTTGATATAAAGATTTTAATTTGTGCTTATTTCTTTCCTTTACATGTACACTGGCATATTGCAAAAATAATTCTGATGACTGCCCAAAACTTATGATTTATGTTTGGACAACCTGTGGCAAAGTAAGTTTCTGGAAAACGCATCTGCAGGGCTATTTTTGAATGGCACCCAAAGGCACAAGAAATAAACATCCTTTATCAGCTTGCGGACCGTATACTGTACATATACGGTGGCAAGGTGGCTCTCCTGTGCTGGATTACGTGATCCACGCAGCACGGTAGGGAGTGCACCTGCATGTCCCCGCTGCCCCATTTGTGTTGCGATTGGCTGCAGCACGAATCAATCAGCGGGTGCCGGACACTGATTGGTTGCTGGCACCCGACAATTGGCTTTGGGCATTACCGAAGAGAGCCCCGTGTAGGTAAACAAACACAGGGCTCTCTTCTGACAGCAGCAATGTGCAATGCAGAAAGTAAAAAACAGCACATTGCTTGGTAAAACAGCACACACAGTAACACATGTTGGCCACACATTTAACCCTTAATTGGCCTAGATGTTAACCCCATTCCAGGCCAGTGTCATTAGTACAGTGCCAGTGCATATTTTTAACACTGATCACTGTATTGGTGTCACTGGTTCCCAGAAAAGTGTCAAAAGTGTCAGTTAGATGTCCGATTTTTCTGCTGCAATATCAAAGTCCTGATATAAGTCACTGATCGCTGCCATTACTAGTAAAAAAAATGTAATAAATAAAAGTTCCATAAATACATCCCATAGTTTTTGGCGCTATAACTTTTGCACAAACTAATCAATATACGCTTATTGCGATTTTATTACCAAACATATGTAGCAAAATACATTCTGGTCTAAATTGATGAATTCATTGTGTTTTATAGCAAAAAGTAAAAAAACAATGTTTTTTTTTTTCAAATTGTCAGTCTTTTTTTGTTTATAGTGCAAAAAAATAAAAAATGCAGAGGTGATCAAATACCACCAAAAGAAAGCTCTATTTGTGGGAAAAAAAGGACATACATTTTATTTGGGTACAGTGCCACACGACCGCACAATTGTCAGTTAAAATAACACAGTGCCATATCGCAAAAAAATGGACTGGTCATGAAGGGGGTAAAACCTTCTAGAGGTCAAGTTGTTAATGATGACTTTTTGATGAACCATGATCATAAGCAACTTAACGCTTGATGTAATCATATTAATCTTTGATTGGTCACTTTCATATCATGACACAACCTACATAAAATACATCAATCTGTGTACTTAATCTGAAGCGCCAAAAAATTAAAGCATATCAACTGAATCAAGTTGCTTGAGTCTGTCTGGTCTCTATGTAGCTACATATTATCTCTTGAATTGTATATCATTGATTAAGAGCAGTCAGGTATCTGTACATGAACTAAAATATTCCACAACATGATAATAAAGGTCAATGAACATAGATGTGTCCACTGAAGCTTGAGGACACAAAAAAAGAGAGAGACATGCAAACCTATATGCATTAGTCCAAAAACATCAGGTAAAATCTGGGATTATTCTTGATGTTACAATCTTGATACCTGAAACAATCCTTAAGGGTATCAAGTTACTTCTCCATGAATGGCAAAGCATGTGTAATCCCTTAAAGGTAAAAGTGTAAAATGCCTCTCTTATGTTTTAGAACACTGACTGTTAGCAAGTCAAAGTGTTGTATATGTGGGAATGGTGCTGTATCAATAATAGTACCATTGGAGGGCCCCATCCCTAAAAAAAAAGTACATGTCTTTATTAAATCCAATTAAAACCTCATATTAACCACATGCCGACCGGGCCATAGCCGAAAGATGGCTGCAGTGCGGTCGGCTTATTCTGGGAGGATGTCCATGGACGTCCTCCTAGAATCCTGCTCTCACGCCCCCATGACCGCCGGGCCGTGATTGCTCCGTCAAATGATGGATTGATCACTTCTGAACAAATCGGCATCACGTCTGGTTTCTCTCTCCCCTCCCGGTACCTATTGGTACAGTGCGACGGGAGAGGGGAGAGATCAAGTGCTGCAGCACTGTGGGCTGGATGTGTAGTGCCCACAGCGCTGCTCTGTGCCCAATCTAGCCATCCATCCCATCCATGCTCACAGAAGTACTCATCCATCCATGCTCACAGAAGTACTCATCCATCCATCCTATCCATGCTCAGAGAAGTACTCATCCATCCAGGCTCAGAGAAGTACTCATCCATCCATCCCATCCATGCTCACAGAAGTACGCATCCATCAATGCTCACAGAAGTACTTATCCATCCATCCATCCATGCTCAGCCACCTATACTCAGCCATACTCAGCAATACTCATTCATCCATCCATACTCAGCCATACCCACCCAGCCATACTCAGCCATACTCTGCTATCCCATTCATACTCAGCCCTACCCACCCAGCCATACTCAGTCATACCCAGCCATCCCATCCATACTCAGCCATACCCAGTCATCCACATTCATGGCTAAACCATGCTTAGCTATCCCCATCCACAGCTTATCCATGCCACATAAGTTCACATCCATGCTGCTACAGTGCCTCAAAGTGTAATAGGTAGTCAAATTAGATTTGACATTTATGCCCCTAGAACACCCGATGATGCTCCCTGCATGTTGGACCTCTCTATGTGGCCAGGCTGTGTAAAAGTCTCACACATGTGGTATTGCCATATTCAGGAGGAGTAGGAGAATCTATTTTGGGGTGTAATTTTTGCCTAGTACACGCTATGTGTTAGAAATATTGTATAAATGGACAACTTTGTGTAAAAAAAATGCGTTTTCATTTTCTTTCCACATTTTCCAAAAACTTGTAGAAAAAAATGATATGTTCAAAAGACTCGATATGCCTCATAGATTACACAATGTGTTGTTTTCTTTCCAAAATTAGGTCATTTTTGGGGCATTTCCATTGTCCTGGTGCTCCAGGACCTTCAAAATTGTTTTTTTGGTATGTACTTGTATGTGTTAGAAATATTGTATAAATAGACAACTTTGTGTAAAAAAATGTGTTTTCATTCGGGTTGTTTTCTTCCCAAATGGGGTCATTCTTGGGGTGTTTCCATTGTCCTGGTGCTCCAGGGCCTTCAAAAGTGTAAGAGGTAGTCAAGAAATTAGATGTGTAATTTATGCCCCTAGAACGCCTGATGGTGCTCCCTCAATGTTGGGCCTCTGTATGTGGTCACGCTGTGTAAAAGTCTCACACATGTGGTTTTGCTATACTCAGGAGGAGTACTAGAATGTATTTTGGGGTGTAACTTGTGGTATGCATATGCTGTGTGTGAGAAATAACCTAATAATATGAAACTTTTGTGAAAAAAAAAGAAAAAAAATCTTGATTTTGCAAAGAATAAATTACAACTTCAAAAAACTCTCCATGCCTCTTTCTAAATACATTAGAATGTCTACAGTACTTTCCAAAAAGGGGTCATTTGGGGGGTATTTGTACTGTCCTGGATTGTTAGGGTCTCAAGAAATGAGATAGGCCTTCAGTACTTCAGGTGTGATCAATTTTCAGTGATTGGCAACATAGTTTATGGACTCTAACTTTCAGAAAGACCAAATAATATACACCGATTTGGATTATTTTTACCAAAGATATGTAGCAGTATAAAATTTGGCTAAAATTTATGAAGAAAATTTCTTAATTTGCAAAATTTTATAACAGAAACAAAGAAAATTTTATTTTTTTTTACAGAATTTTCAGTCTTTTTTCATTTAGAGCGCAAAAAATAAAAAACCCAGTGGTGATTAAATGCCACCAAAAGAAAGCTCAATTTGTGTGAAAAAAAGGATAAACATTTCATATGGGTACAGTGTTGCATGACTGAGTAATTTTCATTCAAAATGTGAGAGCGCTGAAAGCTGAAAATTGGTCTGGTTAGGAAGGGGGTTTAGGTGCCCAGTTGTCAAGTTGTTAAAAACACATGTTTTTTTAAAAGGACATCAATTATACCACTTGTCTTCCAGTAAAGGATGTATGATATGGTAGTCCTCTAAATTTATGATGTTTAGGTTAACTTGCTTTATCAGGACCTTAAATCTTATGCGTAAATACAATTGGACACTAAAATAATACTAAAGACAAAAGTACATATAAATAGCATGTAATATAATATACATGATGTATAGCTGTAGCCACTTACATACGGATGATAAAAAGCTACCCCCTGAAGGGGGGGAGAGAAAAGAGAGGGAAGGGGAATATTAAATATGAAGAAAAGTTGGGAGAGAGGAGGGGGAGGAATGGTAGGGGAGAAAATGGGGGTGAAAAATGAGGGAGGGAGGGAAAGAAGGAGGGAAGGGAAAGGAGAAGAGAGGAAAAAAAGAGGAGAAAAGAGGGGAGGGATGAAAAAATATCTATATATACAGTATCTCACAAAAGTGAGTACACCCCTCAAATTTTTGTAAATATTTTATTATATCTTTTCATGTGACAAAACTGAAGAAATGACACTTTGCTACAATGTAAAGTAGTGAGTGTACAGCTTGTATAACAGTGAACTAGAAAATAAAATGGTCAAATAAGGAGGTTCAGGAGAAGAAAAAGAACAAATATTTTAGAGATTCTGGTGACTACTCTTGTGGGGAGTTTTTTAAATGGCCATCTAAGGTTCAAACCTTGAAACCTGTGCCAATTAATGTATCAATGAAACTGACCTCCCAAAAACCCCTCCCTCTACCCCAGTGAATATTTCTAATGCCCCCACCTCTCAGGGTATCAATAACAGGGGCCGCATCCATCCCAATAATATAGGCAGAGGGAATTTTAATAGAGGTGGGAGAAGTAGAGGAAACCATCATTATTATGCACCTCCCCAGAATCAAGGATATTGGGAAGACAATTGGGGCCCCTCACGTCCTCATAGAGGTAGGACCCCCAATAATTCGTCTAACAGGGGTAATCACCATTATAACAATCAGAGCCAATATCCTAGGGGAAATGAATACCTTATGATAGAGCGCCAATACCAGTTCATAACAGGTTCACACCCCTATTTAATGAAGAAGTACAACAGGGGAAAAGTTTTTTAGGGAACCCCCAACCCCTCTGGCAAGAACCTTGGGGTCAAGCACCTACTGGAAACAAACAGGGGGGCAAAAGAAGAGAAAGGGAGAAAGAAGAGCCAGAAGAAGAACACAAAAGGAAAAGGAGATTAGGAGAACAGGAAATTAGGAGCAGGCATTTATAACATCAGTGGTTCAGCTCTATCTGAGGACGAACTGAAGGTACTTGTTAAAGGACTAAAGTTTGCCCCAGTGCGTAATTTTAATAAATTTCAAACTTATATTAGTCTGCAGAAGTTTATTAGAACTTTTAATATTAAAAGATTCTTCCTTTCCAAACCCGGTGAGAGATTTTCCCAATTTGTCCCTGGAATTTTAACCCACTCAAAAATTATAATAGACATATTGAATTTTTTAAGAATATGGTGACTAGTGATCTGGAAGGAATGAAAGTTAAATAACTTAAAGGACCCCTCTTATTTGAAAAAAAGGGAATTACCACTTTGGAAAAAAATAAGGATGTAGTTGTCCATCCCGCAGATAAGGAGGGCGGATTAGTGTGTCAGGTCACCTTGAGGCTAGGTGACAGATGCACTCTGTAGGAGTCAGAAGTGCACCGCTAGGTAGTGGACCCTAGGACTGACTGCTGCGGATTGAACCCTGGGAGGTTCAGCAAGCAGGTCTACTGGATCACTATATAGTAGAAAAACCTGCGCTAATGAGCAAGACAAAATAAGAAAAAAAATAAAAAATTGCTTGAAAATGCAATGTGCAGCTGCAACAAAGTACTTCAAATATCAAATAAAGTGTAAAAACCATATGAACTAAATTTGTGCGCTAGCATAAATAAATCATATAATGAAATTTGCAACTAACAGGCTCCTTTGGAGCATTACCCGGAGCCGTAGTGAATTTAAATCACAGTGCAGAGAAGTGACAAAGTACAATAAAGCATACAAAGAGTTATAAATTAAAACACATCTTCATGACAAAAATAGTGAATAATTCTGAAAAAATAAGAAAGTGAAAGTTCAAAAATTGCGATCGGACCCCCAATCGCTTGGAAAACACCACATTCAGTCCATAAAAGACAAATAATATAAAGAGGATAAAACGTTCCTTAGGTGTGTCAAATCAGGGTAGAAAGGTGAAGAATGCAGGGACACTTCCAAGCCACCAATAGTTGCGGGAGAGGAGTAATGGATGTACCCTTACCGCACTTGATGGACCTCCTCTATGGCGAGGTCATACAGGCTTGCAGATATAACCCTCTGCAGGGACAGATGGATAACGATGTCCGGGTCTTGTTTGTAAGCGCCTTCCACTCAAAAAAACTGATCTTTGACTGGCTTAAGATGTCTGTAACGGTCCTGGCACGATTAAAGACCACAGATTCATTGCTGCACCAGATGATGGAGCAGGTCAGATCCGAAGACAGCGAATGGTGGCTTTGGTCCTGTTTATCTATGCCTAGCCATTCATTCTCGGCTTACAGTGTTCCCCATCTAGCTCCTTCGGCTTCTCCACGTTCTCCTTACTACCAAGACCCTCTTGTGGATGTTGCCTATTGACCCTGTGATGCAGGATCCCTCGTTCGGAGCTGTTCGAGATAGTCTACTGGCTACTCTCCAGTCTCAGAAGACGGCGCATGTGCAATACGACCGACGGCTGTGAAGAAAAGAATCTGGAAGAGGCCGTGAAGATTCGAATCCCCTTCTATGCCACAAGATTCTCCATGGAAATGGTAAACAGCAATGAAGATGGGTGTGGCTGGAGATCTTTGCAGGGTGTTGTAATGGATATCCCTCTTAAACCGTGATCTACTGGATCACTAACACAGATCCCACTGGGAGCTAGAGCATAGATTCCCCAGGGCGCGGAGTCTAAGAGCCAGCAGGTGTTCACCAGGGCCCCTAGTGTTGAGGATGGACTGAGCTGCAGTCTGGTTCCAGGTCGCGGCCCCCAGGGTCTCACAGCTCACGCTCAAAGGTAGACTACAGGAGAAGAGGAAGGAGTCAGCAGGCTGGAGCAACAAGGAAAGTAAGGAATAAGCCAAATGTCAGGGTGACTAGCAGACAAGGATAAACATAACACGCCAAAGGTCAGGGTCACAAGCAGAGAGGGAAAGTCGAGAACAGGCCAAAGTCAGTAACTGGAATCAGACGTAGGAAACACAGCAAGTACACACAAAAGCTAACACACAATGGTTGATCAGCACTGCTGTCTTGCAGTGCATGGGTTAATATAGAGTTCCCTGATAGGAGCTGGGGTGGAGCCATGCTAAAGGAGAGTTTATAAAAGCAGTCAGGTGAGGGTCAACTGGTCTCTAGAGATGAACACATGGAGACAGGTAGGCTGACAGACAAACTCTATTGCATAACCATGACATAGTGGTTATGAGCAAATCATTTTACAAAGAGGAAATGGAACGATTATTGGCCGACCAAAATACATACCAAGTGTTAAGTAATGACCTGGTGTTCCAGTTTAAAAGTGAGCTTCAAATACTAATCGAATATGGTAAAACCAATGGGGGGTCTAAATAAAAAGGAGGCAATGTACTTAGACCCCAGTGCTTGTAGGAGACCGATTGTGTATTTCTTGCCTAAAATACAAAAAAACGCTCAGTCTCCCCCAGGCAGACCCATAGTTAATGGTATTGACTCGGTGTCAGCACGGTTAGGTCAATACATTGATTATTTTCTGAAACCCTTATGCCGCGTACACACGAGCGGAATTTCTGACAGAAAGAGTCCAATGGGAGCTCTTCATCGTATATTCCGATCATGTGTATGCCCCATCTGACTTTTTCTGTTGAAAATTCTGACAGACTTAGATAGAGAACATGTTCTATATTTTTCAGATGGAACAAATTACTATCGGAAAAAACGCTCTTCTGTATGCTGTTTCGACGCACCAAAAATGACGCATGCTCTGAAGCAAGTACGAGACGGAAGCTATTGGTTACTGGCTATTGAACTTCCATTTTCTAGTCCCGTCGTACATGTTGTACATCACCGCGTTCTGGACGGTCGGAATTTGGTATGACCGTGTGTATGCAAGACAGCTTGATAGGAATTCCGTCGGTACTCTGTTGGAAAAACCTTCAGAGTTTATTCCGACGGCAAAACCGGTCGTGTGTACAGAGCATTAGTGTCAACAATTACAGCATACTTGAAGGACACTAAACACGTTATTCAGATTATGGAAACTATCCCCTGTAATAAGAATAGTCTTTTGATGACGACAGACTTCAGCTCACTATACACCATTATTGGTCACCAGGATGCACTGATGTCTGTAAAGTGGACCTTGAATAACTCAGATCTTCCTGATTTGCATAAAATCTTCCTAATGAAATCACTAGAGTTTTGTTTGGCCAGAAACTATTTCTGGTATGATGGAAAATGTTTCCTTCAGATTCTCGGTGTTGCTATGCGCGCTCGGTTTGCTCCGAGTGTAGCAAACCTATTTATGGCACTATGGGAAGATGAAACTATGTTTGTGATTGACCTGCGCAGTTGGTTTGCTACCAAAGATATATGGATGATTTGATCATGTTATGGGAGGGAGATCTTTTTAGCTTACAGCTGTTCATGTCTAAACTTAATGGCAATAATAAAAACATTAGTCTCTCTTGGAATGCCGATGCTTCCTGCATGACATTCCTCGATCTGGAGATTTTCAGACAGGGAACTTCGTTTACGGCAAGAAATTTCTTCAATTCGACTGAAAGAAATGGCTACATACCTTTAGATAGTTGCCACCACCAATAATGGCTGTGTAACATCCCAAGAGGTCAGTTTATCCGCCTACTGCAGAATTGAACTCTTGAGTCTGATTATTATAGGCAGTCTAATGTGTTAGCTGAACGCTTTTTCCAAAAAGGATATAAGAAGGAACAAATTGCAAGTGAGATCCAGAGCATTAGGAACCTAAGTTGAACCCTTTTAGTGGCAGATTCCAATAAAAATAAGAACAAACAAGACAACAAGTTTGAATATAAAATTATCTTAGATTACAATATACAACACAAAAAAAATTGAAAAAAAGCCTTATGAAACACTGGGAAATCTTAAAGAAGGATAGAATTTTAGGTACAGTGCTGCCCCCACGTCTGAGATTCATTCACGGAAGACCTCCTACCCTCTGAGACATTTTGGCCCCGAGTGTAGTAGACCTCCCTGTGGTTAAGGAAAAAAGATTGTTTGCCTTTTTGTCCAGATTTTACGCTTGTGGAAAATGCCCTGAACATAACATAACCTTAAAAAACACGAGGCTTTCGTCTCCTCGGCCACTAACAGAAAATATCCCAAAAATTTTTTATCACGTGTGATACAGTGGGGGTCATGTACATGCTGGAGTGCGATTGTGGACTTCTGTATGTGGGGAGGACATCAAGACCTATGAGTGTCCGCATAGCTGAACATGCTAATAATATTAAAAAAGGCTTAAGAACACATGTTTCCAAACATTTTAGAAACTTTCACAATAGGGACCCAAGATGTCTCAGATTTTGGGGGGCTGGAGAAGGTAAATAAGCCCTGGAGAGGCGGAAATTTCATACGCCAGAATCCTTCTGGATCCATGAGACACAGGTTTCAGTCCCGAGAGGGTTAAACATTGAATTTGACTTAAATTGTTTCATATCAGATAAATACATATGATTTTAGATGTTTTTTCAACATATTTTAGAGGTGTTGTGCTATAAGGTATTTTAAGGTATTTTATAGGTGTTTTGCTACATAAATGGTCTTTTTTATGTGAAGAGATGGCCGTGGGTTTATAGGTCCATTTATTTCTTTATATTTTTCTCTCTCTTTTTAACTACAGGTGTAGTGTTACATTTAGTAATTACTATGCCTATATTAGATATTGTATTCATATAGTAACTTATATGTGTTTCTATGCATTAGTCTGTGTCCCCATGGGAATGTGTGAATATTCAAGCCACTTTGACTTCCGGTCTGCCGCACTTTCCATGGAGACCAGCCGTCTATTTAAAATTCCGGGTGAGGTGATAGCCCCGCCCTCGCTGACGAAGCCCCGTAGGATGCAATGCGTATGGGGGGAGGAGCTATCTTGCGGATGTCACCCGCTGCCATCTCTGGATCTTCGGATCTTTTTAGTTGTATACTGGCTTATCAGTTTTATATGCAGCGCGATATTGGCGCCATCACCTTATGCCATTTTATGGATCTTTTTTAAAATAAATCAATGGAGAGCACTTGTCCCTTGTTTTTTCACACTTTCCCTGGATGTTCCACTGCCGTGCTGGAGAATACTATCATCCCACTGAGGATACAAGTGTGTTTGATCTTCTGTCTTATCAGTGGTCCACCTTTTCTGGTAAAAACATTTGCTTCCCAGTGGAGGGCTTGTCACCTAGAATCACCAGTGGATTGGATTTTCCATTTTCTCACGAGGGGTCTCATCTTCCGTTCTGGGACATCCATTTATGGATGGACTTTCTTTTATTCATATTGTGCTGCGCTAACTTCTTTATTTCGTTTTGTATTTAGGTCTCAGGTGTAAATGGGGAGCAGGTGTGTTAAATTTGGTGTTATCGCTCTCACTGTCATACCAGTCACTGGAAGTTTAAGCAGAGAGAGAGTATCACTGCTCCAGGTGGATCAGATCAAAGTAAAAGACATCTCCTTCAGTCTAGAAGTCCAGGTGCTGGCAATGCTGTAGCAGTTAGACATCAAAGAAATCCTGGACATAGCTATGACTAAGCACTCTGTGTAGTGCGAAATGCGTAAGATTTGTTCCACTCTGCTATGACCTGTATTTTGGATGACACTTTATTGAATAAAGGCAAATATTTTTGGAGTGTGGCTGTCCAGGATTTCTTTGATGTCTCACTGGAAGTTTAACATGGCACCTCACAGCAAAGAACTCTCTGAGGATCTGAAAATAAGAATTGTTGCAGTACATAAAGATGGCCTAGGCTATAAGAAGATTGCCAAGACCCTGAAACTAAGCTGCAGCATGGTGGCCAAGACCATACAGTGGTTTAACAGGACAGGTTCCACTCAGAACAGGCCTCGCCATGGTCGACCAAAGAAGTTGAGTGCATGTGCTCAGCATCATATCCAGGAGGTGTCTTTGGGAAATATAGACATATGAGTGCTGCCAGCATTGCTGCAGAGGTTGAAGGAATGGGGGGTAAGCCTGTCAGTGCTAAGACCATATTTTGCACACTGCATCAAATTGGTCTGCATGGCTGTCATCCCAGAAGGAAGCCTCTTCTAAAAAGGATGCACAAGAAAGCCCACAAACAATTTGCTGAAGACAAGCAGACTAAGGACATGGATTACTGCAACCATGTCCTGTGGTCTGAGACCAAGATAAATTTATTTGGTTCAGATGGTGCCAAGTGTGTGTGGTGGCAAACAGGTGAGGAGTACAAAGACAAGTCTGTCTTGTCTACAGTCAAGCATGGTGGTGGTAGTGTCATGGTCTGGGGCTGCATGAGTGCTGCCGGCACTGGGGAGCTACAGTTCATTGAGGGAACCATGAATGCCAACATGTACTGTGACATACTGAAGCAGAGCATGATCCCCTCCCTTCAGAGACTGGGCTGCAGGGCAGTATTCCAATATGATAATAACCCAAAAGACACCTCCAAGACGACCACTGCCTTGCTAAAGAAGCTGAGGGTAAAGGTGGTGGACTGGAAAAGCATGTTTCCAGACCTAAACTCTGATGAGCATCTGTGGGGCATCCTCAAATAGAAGGTAGAGGAGCACAATGTCTCTAACATCCACCAGCTCTGTGATATCATCATGGAGGAGTAGAAGAGGACTCCAGTGGTAACCTGTGAAGGTCTGGTGAACTCTATGCCCAAGAGGGTTAAGGCAGTGCTGGTAAATAATGGTGGCCACAAAAAATATTGACATTTTGGGCCAAATCTGGACATTTTCTTTTAGGGGTGTACTCACTTTTGTTGCCAGCAGTTTAGACATTAACCAGTTGCCGACCGCCGCACGAACATATACGTCGTCAGAGTGGCACGGGCAGGCAAAAGGACTTACAGGTACGTCCTTGCCTGCCCGGCGGTCAGCCAATCTCCCCCGGCGATCGGTGGTGAGGGGGAGGCCATCCATTCGTGGCCCCCCCTCGCGATCGCTCCCAGCCAATGGGATCATTTCCCTGCCTCTGTATTGTACACAGAGGCAGAGGAAATGATGTCATCTCTCCTCGGCTCGGTATTTTCCGTTCCGGCGCCGAGGAGAGAAGACTGTAATGTGAGTGCACAACACACACACACACAGTAGAACATGCCAGGCACACAAAACACCCCGATATCCCCCCGATCGCCCCCCGATCCCTCCCCAATCACCCCCCCCCCAGTCACAAACTCACACCAAGCTTTTTTTTTTTCTGATTACTGTATTGGTGTCAGTTTGTGACCGTTACAGTGTTAGGTCAGTTAGGGTTAGCCCCCTTTAGGTCTAGGGTACCCCCCTAACCCCCCCTAATAAAGTTTTAACCCCTTGATCACCCCCTGTCACCAGTGTCGCTAAGCGATCATTTTTCTGATCGCTGTATTAGTGTCGCTGGTGACGATAGTTAGGGAAGTAAATATTTTGGTTCGCCGCCAGCGTTTTATAGCGACAGGGACCCCCATATACTACCTAATAAATGTTTTAACCCCTTGATTGCCCCCTAGTTAACCCTTTCACCACTGATCACCGTATAACTGTTGCGGGTGACGCTGGTTAGTTCGTTTATTTTTTATAGTGTCAGGGCACCCGTCGTTTATTACCGAATAAAGGTTTAGCCCCCTGATGGCCCGGCGGTGATATGCGTCGCCCCAGGCAGCGTCAGATTAGCGCCAGTTCCGCTAACACCCACGCACGCAGCATACGCGTCCCTTAGTGGTATAGTATCT
Source organism: Lithobates clamitans (assembly GCA_037952925.1). Classification (NCBI taxonomy): domain Eukaryota; kingdom Metazoa; phylum Chordata; class Amphibia; order Anura; family Ranidae; genus Lithobates; species Lithobates clamitans. The sequence goes on along the minus strand of JBBGZY010000178.1, from coordinate 742,464 downwards.
GAACGCATCAATATCTGATCCGATCAGATCTATACTAGCGTCCCCAGCAGTTTAGGGTTCCCAAAAACGCAGTGTTAGCGGGATCAGCCCAGATACCTGCTAGCACCTGTGTTTTGCCCCTCCGCCCGGCCCAGTCCAGCCCACCCAAGTGCAGTATCGATCAATCACTGTCACTTACAAAACACTAAACACATAACTGCAGCGTTCGCAGAGTCAGGCCTGATCCCTGCGATCGCTAACAGTTTTTTTGGTAGCGTTTTGGTGAACTGGCAAGCACCAGCCCCAGGCAGCGTCAGATTAGCGCCAGTACCGCTAACACCCACACACCCACCGTACACCTCCCTTAGTGGTATAGTATCTGAATGGATCAATATCTGATCCGATCAGATCTATACTAGCGTCCCCAGCAGTTTAGGGTTCCCAAAAATGTAGTGTTAGCGGGATCAGCCCAGATACCTGCTAGCACCTGCGTTTTGCCCCTCCGCCCGGCCCAGCCCAGCCCACCCAAGTGCAGTATCGATCGATCACTGTCACTTACAAAACACTAAATGCATAACTGCAGCGTTCGCAGAGTCAGGCCTGATCCCTGCGATCGCTAACAGTTTTTTTGGTAGCATTTTGGTGAACTGGCAAGCACCAGCGGCCTTTTTTTTGCATTGATTCATGTCCCCTGGGGCAGGACCCGGGTCCCCAAACACTTTTTATGACAATAACTTGCATATAAGCCTTTAAAATTAGCACTTTTGATTTCTCCATAGACTTTTAAAGGGTGTTCTGCGGCATTCTAATTTGCCACAAACACCCCAAATTGTTCGCTGTTCGGCGAACTTGCGAACAGCCAATGTTCGAGTCGAACATGAGTTCGACTCGAACTCGAAGCTCATCCCTAATCCTCAATCTCTCCCTCTCTTCTGGCATCTTCCCCAACTCTTTAAAACATGCACTTGTCAGACCCATACTTAAAAAGCCCTCACTGGACCCATCCAATCTTAACAACCTGTGCCCCATCTCCTTGCTCCGCTTCTTATCCAAATAGCCTTCTTGATGCCCTTCAGTCTGGATTTCGTCCTCAACACTCCACAGAAACTGCTCTCCTAAAACTAACAAACGATCTACTAATGGCCAAAACCAATTGACACTATTCTGTACTCCTACTCCTGGACCTCTCTGTTGCCTTTGATACAGTTGACCAATCCCTCCTCCTCAAAAAACTCCACACCTTTTGGTCTCCGTGACTGTACTCTTTGCTGGTTCTCTTCCTAATCATCCAACCGCACCATTAGAGTTTCTTACAACTCTACTTCCTCCTCTCCTCTTCCTTTCTCAGTTGGGTTCCCCCAAGGTTCTGTTCTTGGACCTCTCCTATTTTCAATCTACACCTCCTTCCTGGATCAGCTGATAGCCTCCCATGGCTTCCAATACCACCTCTACGCTGCCGACACCCAAATCTATTTCTCTACCCCTCAGCTTACTCCCTCTGTCTCCTCACGTATCACTTATTTACTATAAGATATATCAGCCTGGATGTCACACCACTTCCTCAAACTCAATCTATCCAAAACCGAACTTAGAATTTTTCCTCCCCCATATGCCACTTCCCCTGATCTCTCTGTCAAAATCGATGGCACAGCTATAAGCCCATCACCACATGCCAAGGTTCTAGGCATGTGTTTCTTACAACTCTACTTCCTCCTCTCCTCTTCCTTTCTCAGTTGGGTTCCCCCAAGGTTCTGTTCTTGGACCTCTCCTATTTTCAATCTACACCTCCTTCCTGGATCAGCTGATAGCCTCCCATGGCTTCCAATACCACCTCTACGCTGCTGACACCCAAATCTATTTCTCTACCCCTCAGTTTACTCCCTCTGTCTCCTCACCTATCACTTATTTACTATCAGATATATCAGCCTGGATGTCACACCACTTCCTCAAACTCAATCTATCCAAAACCGAACTTAGAATTTTTCCTCCCCCATATGCCACTTCCCCTGATCTCTCTGTCAAAATCGATGGCACAGCTATAAGCCCATCACCACATGCCAAGGTTCTAGGCATGTGTTTCTTACAACTCTACTTCCTCCTCTCCTCTTCCTTTCTCAGTTGGGTTCCCCCAAGGTTCTGTTCTTGGACCTCTCCTATTTTCAATCTACACCTCCTTCCTGGATCAGCTGATAGCCTCCCATGGCTTCCAATACCACCTCTAAGCTGCCGACACCCAAATCTATTTCTCTACCCCTCAGCTTACTCCCTCTGTCTCCTCACGTATCACTTATTTACTATCAGATATATCAGCCTGGATGTCACACCACTTCCTCAAACTCAATCTATCCAAAACCGAACTTAGAATTTTTCCTCCCCCATATGCCACTTCCCCTGATCTCTCTGTCAAAATCGATGGCACAGCTATAAGCCCATCACCACATGCCAAGGTTCTAGGTGTAGTCCTGGACTCTGAACTCTCCTTTAAGTACCACGTCCAATCACTGTCCAAATCCTGCCACCTCAACCTCCGCAACATTTCCAAAATACGCCCCTTTCTAACCAATGACACAACAAAGCTCTTAATTCACTCACTGGTCATCTCTCGCCTTGACTACTGCAACTCCCTTCTCATTGGCTTACCTCTACATAGTCCATCATGAATGCTGCTGCCAGACTCATCCACCTTACCAATAGCTCTGTGTCTGCTACCCCTCTCTGTCAATCCCTCCACTGGCTTCCATTCGGTCAAAGAATTAAATTAAAAATACTAACTACTTACAAAGCCATCCACAATTTAGCCTCCAGCTACATCACTAGCCTAGTGTCTAAATACCACCCTACTCATTCTCTTCGTTCCTCTCAAGACCTCCTACTCTCTAGCTCCCTCATCGCCTCCTCCCATGCTCACCTCCAGGACTTTTCCAAAGCCTCTCAAATCCTATGGAATACCCTACCCCAATCTGTCCGCTTATCTCCTACTCTATTAGCTTTTAGAGGATCCCTAAAAACCCTTGTCTTCAGAGAAGCCTACCCTACCCACACCTAACAACTGTTTTTTTCATTTTCAACCTCAGCTCACCCCCCACAGTTATTAGCTTTTGTTTCCACTTGAGCCTCCCTTCTAAATTGTAAGCTCTAACGAGCAGGGCCTTCTGATCCCTCCTGTATTGATTTGTATTGTAAGTGTACTGTCTGCCCTCATGTTGTAAAGCACTGTGCAAACTGTTGGCGCTATATAAACCTGTATAATAATAATAATATTTTTATATAAGTGGGTTAACAACCACTTTAATGTAAAAAGCCTTCTACCTTTACAAGCACAATGCAGAAACACATGGGTGTATGTACAGGGGTTGCAATTGTGACCTGGCCCCATGCTCCACGGCGCCTGAACGGCCCTATGTACACCAGGAGAGGAGGCATGGTGGGGATGGCATATAGAGGAACCAATTTTGTGTTTGTGCTATACTTTAAATAATTTACACACTGGTGTACAATCTCCTGGTTTAAATGTTTCAAACAGTTATATATACATACATACTGAAAATGAGACAATTGAAGGGCACCTCAGCCCACAATTTAAAAGACGTGCACAACATGTATACAAAAGTAAAAATAAAGGGCAGACTCGATGGACTCGGTCTTTTTTCTGCATTTCTATAATTTAGGGTGTATACTGTAGGTGGGTCTCTTTTGGTGGGCATGTACTGATTTCCCTATTTACTGAATTACTTGCAGTGCTGGAGTTGCACTATGTTCCTTTGGGAAAGTCTGGTCTCTGAATGAAACTCATTAGAGCATGTTTGGCTGCCTGATTACTATTCATACCTGCATTAGGTTGCACAGCCTGGTTTGACCTCATCCATTTAGCCATTGAAATTATGTCTACCATTATGTTCAAATACAGTTGACATGGAAATAGTAATTGAGGAGTTGTTTTACACCATAACAGCACAAGAAAACTGGTAAGACTGCCACAGAGCAGCAAGGATACATTTACCCTGACTGGTATATCACCTGAAGAGGCTGAATGCATATTCATCAACTGAGTGGATACAAAACCACCCTAGGCAGATGGAGTGAGCTATATGTTACAACAATATAAATTATTTTACATGTGTAAGTCTACTATAGTGGCAATAGCATTTTGATAGTCAATTGATGCTTATCGAAGGTACAAGGGATCCATGGCATGATTGCTGGTTGATAATAAGAACTTCATGCAAAATCCTTTGATACATACAAAATAATTTGATGCAAATTTGGAATGAGATTTACATTTGGAAAGTAATATACCTATAATATTTCATATCTGTAAAAAAAATGTTCACTGTGAAACAGGTGTGGTGAGAAATGCAATAAAACACAATTTTACAATTCCTGTAATAATCTTTCAGTGGATTATAATCTTTCAGATGGTTACTTTGTAGTACAAATTTAAATGGAGATGGACATATCTGCACATTAGGAGACTAAACCAAATTTATCAGCAACAATTACTGTAATGTGTAATTTATCAAAACAGGCTGTGCTTTGTTTATACAAAAAATATGATTCTTTTGCAAAAGGATATGCAGAGTATGTGCAAAGGTTTTAACTATTTTGAAACTTTGTTTTTTAAGTCAAAATAAAGTATTTTTTATATAATGCTAAAAAACACACACACCCTCACATCTATCTCAGCATGGTCAGTTTTCTTCTTTGCATTTTACTTGGAAGCACAGCCTGACTTCTGCAGACATGTTCCCTATTATGATGCTGCACGTCCACAGACCACTTTGCCAAAGGCTGCAAGGTGACAGTTAAGAGCTTAATATCAGCCTTATATTTAGGCCCCTTTTTAAATAAAACTCTACACACACCAAAGATATTGCACCTGCACAAGATCATGGGGGGACGATGTAAACATAAATAGTCACCTTCACTGATCATGCCTAAAAATATAGAGCATGTCACAAAGAGTTCGTTGACTGTCATATACTCAACACACATGTTCCAGTAAAAACTACAGGAAGAATTGCTGAAGATCGCCACTTGAATCTCCTGCTCTGCTGCTCCATGGCATAGACAAGCACCTCACATCTCTTTCCATCCAGCATCCACCCTCCGGAATGGAGGGATATAGCCAGAGCACCCCTTTTCCGGACTATGTCCTGGAAGAAAACGCAGCCCAAGTGACCACACAGGATTTTAGATTTTTACATGCAGCCCCCACAACAAGGACAACAACAAGGATATCTGGAGGGGTGGCCAGAACAGCACGCTGCAGCTGCACCCTCATCCTCTGACATGGAGGACATAGTGGATCACCTCCCCGAGCAGATCACCTCTCCAGGAGATAGAGTTAAGAGACTGGCAGATTCACCTGCTCACTCCCCTGACACTCCCCTGACAAACAACCACCTATAAAGAAGCAATATGGCGCTGGGACCTGTAGTTCCACAGCAGATCTACCAGTCACACAGTCTCTTGCAGAATACCCTACTACTGATAACCCAGCACTGAGCATTTCCTTAAGGCCATGCTACTGTCCCTGCAGGCTGACCTCCATCAGGAATTAAAAGTCTCCATTAACCATTTACAAGACAAAGTTAACTCTTTGAAGTAGCGTACTGACCATATTGAACAGCACCTCTCCAAAGCCACTAAAGCCCACAATGCTATTGTGGACTTACAAGATAACTAAGCTAATACTATTCATATGCTCCTCTTAAAAGTTGCAGATCCTAAAGATAGGTCCCAGCAGAACAATATTAATATTATAGGGGTCCCTGAAGGCTTTGCTTCCCCTGAAATAGTGCTGTACCTACACCAGCTTTTCCACAAACTTGTTCCATCGTTAATAATGAATGACATGCTCGAATCCACAATCCACAACACCTGCCAACATCTGTCCCCAGAGATATCCTAGCAAAGGTGCACTTCTTTCGTACAAGGAAGATATTACCAGCAATTTCATACCAAAGTATCACTTCACAATGACATATCAACTGCTACAGTACCTCCCAAGCACACAAGGCCTTTGGACCGGTCACCTCAGTATTTAATTAACACAAAATCACCTAGAAATGGGGCTATCCTACAAAGTTGTTGGTATCTTACCGCAATCAACAAGTCACCATGCTAACCCCAAAGAGGGTGTCAAACAGCTCAATAACTGAAGTATAATCACACGAGTACCCCCATTCACACCCAATGTGAGGCCATTCTCTGAAATCTCCAACCCTTGGTACTCATGAGCTCCACCTTAACGATGGTGTGCCCACGTGTCCCATGCCCTCCGCTAAGGAGGTACATACCTAAGGCTGGATATCATTTTTCTTTACAGTCTGATATATTAGCAGAGGAGTGGAAGCACTTATGATACCTCTTCCACGCTTCACTGTTTTTGTGTGCTAAGCACATTCCCTGTTTCACGTTCATAAGCCTATAATTGTTATATATATATGCTAATATTTAGTTTGTTCTACTGGTTTATGCTTGCATTCAGATCTGATTTGTTGTTGTATGCTCAGATCAAGTCCTCTAGAACAGTGTTTCTCAACTCCAGTCCTCAAGGCGCCCCAACAGGTCATGTTTTCAGGCTTACCATTATTTTGCACAGGTGATTTAATCAGTATCACTGCCTTAGTAATTACCACAGCCATTTCATCTGAGAGAAATCCTGAAAACATGACCTGTTGGGGCGCCTTGAGGACTGGAGTTGAGAAACACTGCTCTAGAACACAGAAAGTCTTCACCTGCCCTCTGTTTTCTCCACCGTAGACAGAGCCGATCCATTTTAGTACTGTCACATTACCTACAGACATATTTATTTTGCTTGGGGCCATAATGCTTACAATTGTTTCCTTGAACGCTAAGACCTCAAAAGCCCCTTTGAATACAATTTTTTTGGCGAGAGGCTATTTCACACAAAGCAGATATACTTCGTGTTCAGGAGACGCACTTCTCACAGTATAAATCTCCCCAATGCTCCCACAAGTTATTCCCCTACTGTTTCCAGGCACAGGCTGACAGGAAAGCTAGAGGAGTCATGATCATGGTGTGATCCTCAGTGTCCTTCACTCTCACTCGTCTTGATCAGGACCCTTCAGGCAGATATTTGATTTTTTCAGGCACCTTGAATAACCACCCTTTCATCATCGTAAATATATACTTTCCCAACGTCCACCAGAAATATTTCTATCAGTCCATATTACAAAAGATTCAACATTACCCAAAAGATCAAATTATAATATGTGGCGATTTTAATGAGGTTGTAGATCCCAAGATAGATTCATCCAACACAAAGCGTAGGAAATCCACAGCATTATCCTCAATGCTCTCCTTTGAGGAGGTGTCAACGCGTGTCAATACGGTAGTGAAAGGGACTACTCTTTCTATTCGAATACCCAAAAATCATATTCTAGGATCGACCTTTTCTTTACCTTCAAGGCCCTCTTACAAAAAATCACTTGTTCCACAATCTGACTTATTATGTGGTCAGACCACGTCCATGTATCCATTACCATCTCTATGTTCCCCTCTGCTCCCAGACATACTCTATGGCACGTGAATGCCTCAATTCTCTACAAAACCCTCACCACTATTACCCTCCTTGATCGTATTTGAGCGCTTAAACCCTGAAATAAACAAAACCACACCAATCTAGCACTGAAGAACTAGGCAAACTGAGTAACGACTTCAGTTCTTACCTGTATAAGGGTCATGATTTTTACTTTAGGCATCTTCACCTTACCTCTTACTCCCAGGGAAATACAGCTGGGAAACTCCTGGCCCAGCAATAAAAATGAAGAGCCACACAAACCAGAATCCCAGAATAGGGACACATGCTAACAAATCCAAAGGCTATAGCTGATGGATTTAGCACTTTTTACTCTAAACTCTATAACCTGTCAATCTTTTTATCCGAGCCCCACCCTACTCGGCAGCTAATACAAGATCTCCTTACTCTCCTCCAACTTCCTTCAATCTCTCTGACTCAGCTTGAGTCACTTTCCCAACCATTCTTCCACCAAGAGATTCTCACAGCTATTAAAGATCTCCCCTCCCACAAAGCCCTGGGACCAGACGGTTTCATCAACGAATATTACAAATTGTATGCAGATCAAATAGTGCTCCATTTATGTAAAGCATTTAAAAGATTTCTAACTCCTGGAGAGATTACGTTGGAATCCCTTGAAGTAGTGATAACCACTAGGGATGAGCTGAACACCCCCCACCAGAACCTGCGAACGGACCGAAAATTCGCACGAACGTTAGAACCCCATTAACGTCTATGGGACTCGAACGTTCTAAATAAAAAGTGCTCATTTTAAAGGCTAATTTGCATGGTATTGTCCTAAAAAGGGTTTGGGGACCCGGGTTCTGCCCCAGGGGACATGTATCAATGCAAAAAAACTTTTAAAAACTGCCCTTTTTTCGGGAGCAGTGATTTTAATGATGCTTAAAGTAAAAAAAAAGTGAAATATTCCTTTAAATATCGTACCTGGGGGGTGTCTATAGTATGCCTGTAAAGTGGCGCGTATTTCCCGTGCTTAGAACAGTCCCTGCACAAAATGTCATTTTTAAAGGAAAAAAAGTCATTTAAAACTGCTTGCGGGTTTAATGTAATGTCGGGTCCTGGCAATATAGATGAAAATCAGTGAGACAAACGGCATGGGTACCCCCCAGTCCATTACCAGGCCCTTTGGGTCTTGTATGGATATTAAGGGGAACCCCGCACCCTAATTAAAATAAGGAAAGGTGTGGGGCCAGCAGGCCCTATATACTCTGAACAGCAGTATACAGGTGGTGCAAACAAGACAGGAACTGTAGGTTTGTTGTTAAGTAGAATCTGTTTCTAATTTTGAACGGGTACATTTTTAACGTGTTTAGCTCCAGCCAAAAAATCTTTTTTAAGCTTTTTGGAAAACATAGGGAAGGTTTATCACCCCTGTGACATTTGTTTTGCTGTCTGTCCTCCTCTTCAGAAGATTTCACCTCACTTTTTGTCCCAATGACAAATGTTTTTTGAAAATTTGGGTTTTTTTGTGGAACAAGGATTGGAAAGCATCAGTGGAAAGGAGAAATGTTTTTCCCATATTAACTCTTACAAGAGAGAATTTCCCTTCCTAGGGGTAGATTTCATCTCACTTCCTGTTGTCTCCTTCCGTTTGCAAGTAGGAGTCGTTTGTAAGTTAGATGTTTGAAAGTAGGGGCCTGCCCTATATACTCAGAAGAAATTTGGGTCTTAGGTGTTGTTGTGGCCACAACACTGTAAGCCCTCACAGGGCCCTGCTGTGAAATATTAGATCAAGAATTATAATTACATGCCCCTGTTGAACAGGGGCAGAAAAATTGGGCCTTTGGTGGTGGTGCTGGTGCCACAACACTGTAAGTCCTCACTCGCTCTTGGTGGGCGCAGAAATGGGCCCTGCTGTGAAATATTAGATCAAGAATTGCAATTACATTGTAATTAAACAGGGGCTGAAAAATTGGGCCTCAGACACTGCCACAACACTGCAACCCCTCACAGATACTCTAGTTGGAACGCAGAAACGAGCCCTGCTGCAAAGTATTGCATCAAAAATTGTAATTACAAGCCCCTGTTAACCACTTAAGGACCGCCTCGCGCCGATTTACGTCGGCAAGGCGGCACGGGCAGGCAAAATCACGTACATGTATGTGATTTGCCTCCCGCGGGTGGGGGGTCCGATCGGACCCCCCCGCCGCCCGAGGCGGTCCCGTTCTGTCCCCCGGCGATCAGAGACAAGGGGGAGGCCATCCGTTCGTGGCCCCCCCCTCGCGATCGCCGCCGGCCAATGGGAACACTCCTTTGCTGCTGTATGCTAAACAGCAGCAAAGGAAGTGATGTCATCTCCCCTCGGGTCGGTAGTTTCCGTTCCGGCCCGAGGAGAGACGACATGTGAGTGAGTGCACCAACACACACACACACAGTAGAACATGCCAGGCATACAAAACACCCTGATCCCCCCCCGATCGCCCCCCGATCCCCCCCCAATCACCCCCCCCTGTCACAAACTGACACCATTTTTTTTTTTTCTGATTACTGCTGTGTCAGTTTGTGACAGTTACTGTGTTAGCACAGTTACTGTTACCCCCCTGTAGGTCTAGGGTACCCCCCTAACCCCCCCTAATAAAGTTTTAACCCCTTGATCACCCCCTGTCACCAGTGTCGCTAAGTGATCATTTTTCTGATCGCTGTATTAGTGTCGCTGGTGACGGTAGTTAGGAAGGTAAATATTTAGAATAGCCGTCAGCGTTTTATAGCGTCAGGGACCCCCATATACTACCTAATAAATGTTTTAACCCCTTAATTGCCCCCTAGTTAACCCTTTCACCACTGATTACCGTATAACCGTTACGGTTGACGCTGGTTAGTTCGTTTATTTTTTATAGTGTCAGGGCACCCGCCGTTTATTACCGAATAAAGGTTTAGCCCCCCGATCGCCCGGCGGTGATATGCGTTGCCCCAGGCAGCGTCAGATTAGCGCCAGTACCGCTAACACCCATGCACGCAGCATGCGCCTCCCTTAGTGGTATAGTATCTGAACGGATCAATATCTGATCCGATCAGATCTATACTAGCATCCCCAGCAGTTTAGGGTTCCCAAAAACGCAGTGTTAGCGGGATCAGCCCAGATACCTGCTAGCACCTGCGTTTTGCCCCTCCGCCCAGCCCACCCAAGTGCAGTATCGATCGATCACTGTCACTTACAAGGCACTAAACGCATAACTGCAGCGTTCGCAGAGTCAGGCCTGATCCCTGCGATCGCTAACAGTTTTTTTGGTAGCATTTTGGTGAACTGGCAAGCACCAGCCCCAGGCGTCAGGTTAGCGCCAGTACCGCTAACACCCACCCACGCACCGTACACCTCCCTTAGTGGTATAGTATCTGAACGGATCAATATCTGATCCGATCAGATCTATACTAGCGTCACCAGCAGTTTAGGGTTCCCAAAAACGCAGTGTTAGCGGGATCAGCCCAGATACCCGCTAGCACCTGCGTTTTGCCCCTCCGCCCAGCCCACCCAAGTGCAGTATCGATCGATCACTGTCACTTACAAAACACTAAACGCATAACTGCAGCGTTCGCAGAGTCAGGCCTGATCCCTGCGATCGCTAACAGTTTTTTTGTAGCGTTTTGGTGAACTGGCAAGCACCAGCCCCAGGCAGCGTCAGGTTAGCGCCAGTACCGCTAACACCCACGCACGCACCGTACACCTCCCTTAGTGGTATAGTATCTGAACGGATCAATATCTGATCCGATCAGATCTATACTAGCGTCACCAGCAGTTTAGGGTTCCCAAAAATGCAGTGTTAGCGGGATCAGCCCAGATACCTGCTAGCACCTGCGTTTTGCCCCTCCGCCCGGCCCAGCCCACCCAAGTGCAGTATCGATCGATCACTGTCACTTACAAAACACTAAACGCATAACTGCAGCGTTCGCAGAGTCAGGCCTGATCCCTGCGATCGCTAACAGTTTTTTGGTAGCGTTTTGGGGAACTAGCAAGCGCCAGCGGCCTAGTACACCCCGGTCGTAGTCAAACCAGCACTGCAGTAACACTTGGTGACGTGGCGAGTCCCATAAGTGCAGTTCAAGCTGGTGAGGTGGCAAGCACAAGTAGTGTCCCGCTGCCACCAAAAAGACAAACACAGGCCCGTCGTGCCCATAATGCCCTTCCTGCTGCATTCGCCAATCCTAATTGGGAACCCACCGCTTCTGCAGCGCCCGTACTTCCCCCATTCACATCCCCAACCAAATGCAGTCGGCTGCATGAGAGGCATTTTTATGTCCTCCCGAGTACCCCTACCCAACGAACCCCCCCAAAAAAGATGTCGTGTCTGCAGCAAGCGCGGATATAGGCGTGACACCCGCTATTATTGTCCCTCCTGTCCTGACAATCCTGGTCTTTGCATTGGTGAATGTTTTGAACGCTACCATGCACTAGTTGAGTATTAGCGTAGGGTACAGCATTCCACAGACTAGGCACACTTTCACAGGGTCTCCCAAGATGCCATCGCATTTTGAGAGACCCGAACCTGGAACCGGTTACCGTTATAAAAGTTAGTTACAAAAAAAGTGTAAAAAAAAAAAAAAATGAAATAAAAAAAAAATAGTTGTCGTTTTATTGTTCTCTCTCTCTCTATTCTCTCTCTCTATTGTTCTGCTCTTTTTTACTGTATTCTATTCTGCAATGTTTTATTGTTATTGTTATTGTTATTATGTTTTATCATGTTTGTTTTTCAGGTGTGTAATTATTTATACTTTACTGTTTACTGTGCTTTATTGTTAACCATTGTTAACCATTTTTTTGTCTTCAGGTACGCCATTCACGACTTTGAGTGGTTATACCAGAATGATGCCTGCAGGTTTAGGTATCATCTTGGTATCATTCTTTTTAGCCAGCGGTCGGCTTTCATGTAAAAGCAATCGTAGTGGCTAATTAGCCTCTAGACTGCTTTTACAAGCAGTGGGAGGGAATGCCCCCCCCTGCCCCCCTCCCACCGTCTTCCGTGTTTTTCTCTGGCTCTCCTGTCTCAACAGGGAACCTGAGAATGCAGCCGGCAATTCAGCCAGCTGACCATAGAGCTGATCAGAGACCAGAGTGGCTCCAAACATCTCTATGGCCTAAGAAACCGGAAGCTACGAGTATTTCATGACTTAGATTTCGCCGGATGTAAATAGCGCCATTGGGAAATTGGGGAAGCATTTTATCACACCGATCTTGGTGTGGTCAGATGCTTTGAGGGCAGAGGAGAGATCTAGGGTCTAATAGACCACAATTTTTTCAAAAAAGAGTACCTGTCACTACCTATTGCTATCATAGGGGATATTTACATTCCCCGAGATAACAATAAAAATGATTAAAAAAAAAAAATATGAAAGGAACAGTTTAAAAGTAAGATTAAAAAAGCAAAAAAATAATAAAGAAAAAAAAAAAAAAAAAAAAGCACCCCTGTCGCCCCCTGCTCTCGCGCTAAGGCGAACGCAAGCGGCGGTCTGTCGTCAAACGTAAACAGCAATTGCACCATGCATGTGAGGTATCACCGCAAAGGTCAGATCGAGTGCAGTAATTTTTCCAGTAGACCTCCTCTGTAAATCTAAAGTGGTAACCTGTAAAGGCTTTTGTTTCAATGGTTTTTATTGAAGGTTTACAGAAAAGAATATGTTGTACAACATAAAAGGAAAGGGGGGAAAAAGATATACACAATCAGGTTGTATACAGTTCGGTGATATACAGTCTCAAAATTTTGCACTTAATTAAGTAAATATTCAAGAAGCCTATGGACATTTAATATAAGCAGAGTATGTTCAATATAAGCAGAGTGTATTCACTGAACGTTATTTTTATCTTATTTTCATTAGTCAAACTTTAATAGCAACAGAACATCTATATAAACTTTATAAACTTTATCTTTTGGACCATATTGACCATTGTTTATCAAATTTTTTGCATTGTAAAGAGTTTATTGCTAGGAGGCGCTCGAAAGTGTAATTTCTATGGACTGCTTTGGTTATGTCTGATAGGTTAATGGCATTGGTGGATTTCCAGTTTCGTAGTATTGATAAGCGTGTTTCAAGCAGTATATGGGTTATGACTGGTCTAAAGTCTATATGAAATTTTTCTATGTTCAGATGTAATATTGCCAGCGCTGGATCTGGTTGAGATATTACTCCTGTTATCGTGGAGATCATTTTAAACACTTGGTTCCAAATGCATTTAACAGCAGGACAGTACCAAAGCATATGTAGTAAATTACCTATTTGCCCACAGGCTCTCCAGCAATGTGGGGATGTGCCTGGAAAGAATTTTGCTATTCTGTATGGGGTGTAGTGCCATCTATTGGCCATTTTAATAGTTAGTTCCCAATGTTTGATACAGTGGGAAGCTTTGTGTATTGCTCTAAAGGCTTGTTGCCACTGTTCATCTGAGGCTGATATACCTAGTTCTTCCTCCCATTTTTTCATTGCATTAGTTTTGGTAAACGTGAGTTTATCTTTATTTATGTTATAGAAGAAAGAGATTCCTTTTGTGTCTTTTTTGGCTGTAGTGTAGAATTTCCAAATATTGCTCGGAAGTTGTATGGTTGGTGTGGGTTTTGACTTAATGAAGTTCACAATTCTTACACACGTAAACTGTGAGTTCTTTGGAAGATGGTATTGTGTCATAAGTTGTTCTACGGATTTGGGATTTGTGCCATGATATAGATCTGATATGTGTAGTATGCCCTTACTTGTCAGTTCTTTGACTGTCAGCATTGGGATTTTGGTTTCCAAGAACGATAAGGGTATATTATACTGTATGTCTTGTTTGTCGTTATACGTTTGTTCCCGTATAGCTCTCCACGCCTTTAATGATATTTGCGTAGTAGGAGGCAGTTTTTTTATGTCCCACTGTATCCACCCGTCTGTCATTAGTAGTAGAGGTAAGTCATTAGTTGGTGCCGTTGCTTTTTCAATGTCCACCCATAATGGTGTGTCCGTTGTTTGAAACCAGTATTTAATTTGGTCAAGGCGCACTGCCCAGTAATAGTCGTGTATGTCCACTAAACCTGCTCCGCCCACTTGTTTATGTGATGTGAGATTGTTTCGTGAACATCTAGCTTTTTTCCCCTTCCATATGTATTTCCAAGCAATATTCGCTATATTTTTTAGTAAATGTTGAGGGATATACAGTGGTAGGGAGCGGAATATATATAGTATTAGTGGTAATAGCATCATTTTGTAAGCAGTGATTCTACCTAGCCAAGATACTTCGCTGTTGGACATGTTTTTGGTTTGGGCCTCCAGTTTGTTTATTAGTGGTAATACGTTGGCTTTTATCATTGTTGATATCTTATTTGTGAGTATAATCCCCAGATACGTGATGTTTCCTGTACTCCACATATATGGTAATTTTTCTTGTAGCGATTTTCGGGTATTTGGTGGAATACCCATGTTTAAAATGAGAGATTTAGTAAAGTTGACTTTATAGTATGATACCTCTCCAAAGGCTATGAGGATTTTATGGGCCTGTATTAAGGATATGGAGGGGTTAGTGAGTAGCAGGATTACATCGTCTGCAAATAGGTTAATGGTATGTTTTACTGATCCAAACTGGAAGCCCGTTATCAGAGGGTGTGAGCGTATGGACTCAGCTAGCGGCTCTATCATCAAATTGAAAATTGTAGGAGATAGGGGGCACCCCTGTCGGGTTCCGTTTTTGATCTGGAAGGTTGTGGATAGGAACCCCGCAGAGTACACCTGTGCTGACGGGCAAGAGTATAACGCCATAATAGCTTGCAGAATTGGGCCTTTGAACCCAAATTTCATCAGTGTTTGTTCCATATATGTCCAGTGGACCCTATCGAACGCCTTCTCTGCATCAATGGATAGCAGCAGAGAAGGCGTTCGAGTCTTTTCAGCATGGTTGATTACATTAACAATCCTCCTAGTGGCGTCCGAAGTTTGTCTCCCCCTCACAAAGCCCATCTGGTCTCTCTTAATGAGATTAGGTAGTATGTGTGTTAGTCGTTTAGCTAGTAGTTTCGCGTATACTTTCGTGTCGGAGTTCAACAGCGATATGGGTCGGAAGTTAGCTGGTGTTGTAGGCTCCTTACCCGGTTTTGGTAGAGTCACTATATGTGCTTTTAGCATTTCCTGTGGAAAGGAGGCGACCTCAGCAGCTTTATTAAAAATTTTCGTCATGTGTGGTGTTAGAATATTGGAGAACACTTTAAAATATTCATTAGAGAATCCGTCCGGGCCTGGGGATTTCCCATTCGGAAGTGTATTTATTATCATCTCAATTTCTCTGTGTGTTATCGGAGCATTTAAGCATTCCAAGTGATCCTCAGAGAGGGTTGGGAGGTTCAAGTGCTCCAGGAACGAATTTATTTTGTCTATAGTTGGGTGAGGTGTATGTGCATCTTCATGTAAGTTATATAGTGACCTATAGTATGCAGCGAATTGGTTCGCTATCTCTTGTGGGTTTGTGATTCTGTGTGTTAGCTTAGGGTGATGAATATATGCTATTCTAGTTTTGGTGCGTGCCGCTTTCAGTCTGTTCGCTAGGTATTTACCTGCTCTGTTGGCATTGGTATAGTAGTTTTGTCGTAAGTATTGTAAATGTTTGTCATATTGTTGAGTTAGGAGCTTTCTGAGCTGTTCTCTAAGGGAATTGAGTTTGACTATAAGTGCTGTGGATGGGGATGTTTTGTTTTGGGTTTCTATAAGGTGTATGTCTGCAATAAGTGTGTTCAGCTGCTGAGTTCGTCTCTTCTTTTCTCTAGCTCCCATTTGGATCAGGATTCCTCTCATAAAGGCTTTGTGAGCGCTCCACACAACGAATGGGTCATCCACAGAGCCCTCATTTTCGGAAAAGAAATTTTTTATATGTTGGGAAATTGTTTTGTGATGATTATCATCTTGGAAGAGTCTAGTGTTGCAACGCCAGATGGGTGGTGAGGAGGAGACTCCCCTCTCTACAATAGATAAGGAAATGGCTGCATGGTCAGACCATGTGATTTCATGTATTTGAGACATGTTCACGTTTTGCAGAAGCCACTTGTCTGTCAGAAACATGTCTATTCTGGAGTAAGAAGAGTGCCTGTTGGAGAAAAAAGTATAGTCTCTTTCCGTGGCGTGTAAAAATCTCCATATATCGTGTAGTTCCTCCTGGTGGAGTGTGGGCTGAAGGGATAGGGTCCCTTTTGACTGACCTGATGACGTGTCCAGTGTCGGATCTGAGGTTACGTTGAAATCTCCGCATATTAATACGTTGCCATATTTCATGGAATTGGCTTTGTGTAGTACTTTTTTGATGAATCTGACTTGACATGTATTCGGAGCGTACAGTGTGATCACTGTGTATGGTTTGGAATTAATATCACCTGTGAAGATGATGTACCTGCCTCCAGCATCTGTGAAGACATCTTTAGGTTGTATGGATAGCGAGTCTTTAAAAGCCATTAGGACTCCTCCTTTTTTGCTATTTGGCGTGTTGGCCGTGTATATGATTGGGTAATTTTTGTGCTTACATTGGGGAGCATTATGTAATTGGAAGTGGGTTTCCTGAACACAAAGAATATCCGCTTTACGTGTGCTAGCTTCCTTCCACAGGGAGAATCGTTTAGCTGGGTGGTTTAGCCCCCGGGGATTTATCGAGAGGCATGTTATTGTCATTGTGAAAGGTATTTGTGGTTTTGTGGGGTGATGTAGTAGATGTACTCACTGCGCCCGGTTGGGTGGGAGATCCTTGTGGGTTGATGATGAGAGGTAGGTCTTTTCATTCCTTCGTATGTCTTGACTGGTCCGGAATTTTCGTAGCTAAAACTGTGTATATCAAAAACAATGGGTGCAGAAAAACAAGGAAAAAATAAAAAAGTCAACAGGAGTACGATAAGAAATGGATCCATAAATTGATCCCTGTGCAGTTGTAACTGCTACTGGTTGGTTGGGGTGTAGGCAAGAGTTAAGCCTAAGCTCTGCCCCGGAGATAATCTGACTTATAACTGTGTGTGGTATTAAGAGCTCCCACCATTGCTTTTCTTGGATGAGCGCTTGTATGAGACGGTTTGCCATTCGCTCTGTATGGGGACCGGATCCTGAGGTTGCGCATGGTGCGCTGGTTGTTCAGGTATTATGCCCCAATTCCGTAACGCCTTAAGTCCCTCTTCTAAGGTGGACACTGAGATGGTTTGGCCATTGTGAGTGATCGATAGGGTAGCAGGGTACTTCCATTTATGTAAGATGTTGTGGTTTCTCAGGGCTTTTGTGATGGTCAGTAAATTTCTACGGCGTTGTAGAGTGTGTCTTGACAAATCAGGCAGCACTCTAATGGTGGCGTACTGTTGCGGAATGTTTTCCTGTTTGCGGGAAACTTGCAGAATTCGGTCTTTTATGTGGTAGTAATGTACCCTCATTAAGACATCCCTAGGTGTGTCATCTGGGAGGAATGATGGTTTGGGTACCCTGTGGATTCTATCCACTAGAAGATCTGATGCTGTTGCCTCAGGTATTAAAGTGGAAAAAAGGGCCTGGGCATATTGTAGAAGCTGAGACGGAGGGACAGATTCTGGGACCCCCCTCAGTTTGAGGTTGTTCCTCCTGGATCTGTCCTCGAGGTCTGAGATTTTATCTTTCAGCCATAGAATGTCCTCCCCTTGTGCTGTGTGCGCTTCTACCATAACATTGTAAGATGAGGTATACTCCTCCATCTTGTGTTCCACCTGGTTCACTCTGCGGCCTAGCGACTGCACTTCCCTTTGGCATTCAGTGATTCCTTTCATCAGATCTGCCTGCAGTGAGGAGCGCAGGGACAGCAGCATATCTTTCATTAAGGTATCTGATACCGGTCTGTCTGCTGTGGGGAAATCTGTGATAGGATCCCGGCCCTTATCACCCTGTCCCATAGTGCTGGAAGGCCCGCTTACCTCCATGGCCGGATCGGCCTGTGATCTGGCTGGAGAGTCCCTTCGCTGCCGCGATTTCGCCGGGCTGCGTGTAGTGGGGGTAGAGGGGCCCGAGGATTGTGCACTGGGAGGGTTATTCAGGCAGGAGGAAGCCGCTGGTGGCCCCCCTCCGTTCCGTCCGGATCCCTGTTCCGGCCTGTCAGTTCTGGCGCCGCCGCCATTTTGTTGAGGCCCGCGCGAGGCATAGTAGCTCGTCATCTTCTGCGGCTGCTGCGGTGTTTTTCGGTGCCATGGCATCCTTTTCCTGATCCGCAGAGATTTGGCTCTCAGATGGCAGTGTTTGGAGCCGTGGATGGTGCTGGTGAGCGCTGATGCTGGTGGATTATCTCCGGTGGGCGAGCGGAGCTCCTGGGTTAAGCGTCCATCTTGGAGTCCGGTCGCCACGCCCCCCTATAACCTGTAAAGGCTTTTGAAGGCTTTTAAACATGTATTTATTTTGTTGCCACTGCACGTTTGTGCGCAATTTTAAAGCATGTCATGTTTGGTATCCATGTACTCGGCCTAAGATCATCTTTTTTATTTTATCAAACATTTGGGCAATATAGTGTGTTTTAGTGCATTAAAATGTAAAAAAGTGTGTTTTTTCCCCAAAAAATGCGTTTGAAAAATCGCTGCGCAATTACTGTGTGAAAAAAAAAAATGAAACACCCACCATTTTAATCTGTAGGGCATTTGCTTTAAAAAAATATATAATGTTTGGGGGTTCAAAGTAATTTTTTTGCAAAAAAAAAAAACTTTTTCATGTAAACAATAAGTGTCAGAAAGGGCTTTGTCTTCAAGTGGTTAGAAGAGTGGATGATGTGTGACATAAGCTTCTAAATGTTGTGCATAAAATGCCAGGACAGTTCAAAACCCCCCCAAATGACCCCATTTTGGAAAGTAGACACCCCAAGCTATTTGCTGAGAGGCATGTCGAGTCCATGGAATATTTTATATTGCGACACAAGTTGCGGAAAAGAGACAAATTTTTTTTTTTTTTTGCACAAAGTTGTCACTAAATGATATATTGCTCAAACATGCCATGGGAATATGTGAAATTACACCCCAAAATACATTCTGCTGCTTCTCCTGAGTACGGGGATACCACATGTGTGAGACTTTTTGGGAGCCTAGCCGCGTACGGGACCCCGAAAACCAAGCACCGCCTTCAGGCTTTCTAAGGGCGTGAATTTTTGATTTCACTCTTCACTGCCAATCACAGTTTCGGAGGCCATGGAATGCCCAGGTGGCACAAAACCCCCCCAAATGACCCCATTTTGGAAAGTAGACACCCCAAGCTATTTGATGAGAGGTATAGTGAGTATTTTGCAGATCTCACTTTTTGTCACAAAGTTTTGAAAATTGAAAAAAGAAAAAAAAAAATGTTTTTTCTTGTCTTTCTTCATTTTCAAAAACAAATGAGAGCTGCAAAATACTCACCATGCCTCTCAGCAAATAGCTTGGGGTGTCTACTTTCCAAAATGGGGTCATTTGGGGGGGTTTTGTGCCACCTGGGCATTCCATGGCCTCCGAAACTGTGATAGGCAGTAAAGAGTGAAATCAAAAATTTTCACCCTTAGAAATCCTGAAGGCAGTGATTGGTTTTCGGGGTCCCGTACGCGGCTAGGCTCCCAAAAAGTCCCACACATGTGGTATCCCCATACTCAGGAGAAGCAGCTGAATGTAT
Source organism: Lithobates clamitans (assembly GCA_037952925.1). NCBI lineage: Eukaryota > Metazoa > Chordata > Amphibia > Anura > Ranidae > Lithobates > Lithobates clamitans. Next base: position 722,360 of record JBBGZY010000178.1, on the reverse strand, counting down.
TTTGGGGTGCAATTCCACATAGGCCCATGGCCTGTGTGAGCAATATATCATTTAGTGACAACTTTTTGTAAATATTTTTTTTTTTTTTGTCATTTTTCAATCACTTGGGACAAAAAAAAAAATATTCAATGGGTTCAACATGCCTCTCAGCAATTTCCTTGTGGTGTCTACTTTCCAAAATGGGGTCATTTGGGGGGGTTTTGTACTGCCCTGCCATTTTAGCACCTCAAGAAATTCCAGAAAATGTACCCTAGTTTGTAGACGCTATAACTTTTGCGCAAACCAATAAATATACGCTTATTGACATTTTTTTTACCAAAGACATGTGGCCGAATACATTTTGGCCTAAATGTATGACTAAAATTTAGTTTATTGGATTTTTTTTATAACAAAAAGTAGAAAATATCATTTTTTTTCAAAATTTTCGGTCTTTTTCCGTTTATAGCGCAAAAAATAAAAACCGCAGAGGTGATCAAATACCATCAAAAGAAAGCTCTATTTGTGGGAAGAAAAGGACGCAAATTTCGTTTGGGTACAGCATTGCATGACCGCGCAATTAGCAGTTAAAGCGACGCAGTGCCGAATTGGAAAAAGACCTCTGGTCCTTAGGCAGCATAATGGTCCGGGGCTCAAGTGGTTAAACAGGGGCTGAAAAATTGGGCCTTAGGCACTGGTGCTGGTGCCACAACACTGCAACCCCTCACAGATACTCTAGTTGGAACGCAGAAACGAGCCCTGCTGCAAAGTATTGCATCAAAAATTGTAATTACACGCCCCTGTTAAACAGGGGCAGAAAAATTGGGCCTTAGGCACTGGTGGTGGCGCCCAGAACCAAAAATGTTCTTACAAGCTATCAGCGTGATCATTGAGGAGGAAGAGGATAATTACTCAGGGATAGTCACTCAGCATCAGCATAGGCAGTCTTTGAAGGGATCTGAGATTTCAAAAAAATTATTCGGTTACATCAGCATCAGGTGCTTGGTAGCTGGTGGTGATCCAAGACTGATTCATTTTTATGAAGGTCAGTCGATCGACCGAGTCGGTGGACAGACGCACCCTGTGATCGGTTACAAAGCCTCCAGCAGCACTGAATGTGCGTTCCGAAAGAACGCTGGATGCAGGACAGGCCAGTAGCTCAATTGCATACTGTGCAAGCTCTGGTCAGTGATCCATCCTCAAGACCCAGTAACCCAGAGAGGATTTTCAGTGGGAAAGGTGTCCAAGTCAGATCTTGCCCCTAGGTATTCCTGCACCATGTAAAACAGACGCTGGCGATGGTTGCTGGAACCGATCATACCTTGGGGCTGCGGACCAAAAAATTGTCTGAACGCATCGGTCAGACGGCCACCTTCTCCACCGCTCCTTCTTTGACTGACCAAAGCCTCAGCAACACGTTGTCCAGAAACAGGAGTATGTAACCTCCCAGTCTCTGGGAACGCGTTGCACAGACCTTTCTGCAAGGCCTCCCGAAGATGTTTCATCCTATGCTCCCTCTGCGATGGCAAGATAAGGTCCGCAACCTTACCCTTGTAATGTGGATCAAGGAGGGTTGCCAGCCAGTATTGGTCCTTCTCCTTGATACCACGAATACGAGGATCCTTCCGCAGGCTTTGCAGGATCAGGGAGGCCATGCGGCGTAGGTTTGCTGAGGCATTCGGTCCGGAGTCCTCTGGGTCACTAAGGACGACATGGTCCGCAGCCACCTCCTCCCAGCCACGTACAATTCCATGTGTTTCTTGGGACTGATCCCTTAAAGACTGCTGCTGATGCTGAGTGCCAGACTCCACCTCCATACTGACACAATCTTCCTCCTCCTCCTCCTCGTCCTCTTCATGTGTGATCGGCGGGCACGCAGAAACACTGTCTGGATAAAGGGGGCCTTGAGAGCTAAGGAAGTCCTCCTCTTCCTGCCTCTGTTCTGCCTCAAGTGCCCTGTCCATTATTCCACGCAGCGTGTGCTCCAAAAGGTGGACAAGGGGGACAGTGTCACTGATGCATGCACTGTCACTGCTCACCATCCTCGTGGCCTCCTCAAATGGTGGCAGGACAGTGCATGCATCCCTGATCATGGCCCACTGGCGTGGGGAAAAAACCAAGCTCCCCTGACCCTGTCCTGGTGCCATAGTCACACAGGTACTCATTGATGGCCCTCTGCTGCGTGTGCAGCCGCTGCAGCATGGCCAACGTTGAGTTCCACCTGGTGGGCATATCACAGATTAGGCGGTTCTTGGGCAGGTTAAACTCCTTTTGGAGGTCCGTCAGCCGAGCACTGGCATTATATGACCGGCGGAAATGCACACAGACTTTCCTGGCCTGCCTTAAGACATCCTGTAAGCCCGGGTACCTGCCCAAGAACCGCTGCACCACCAAGTTAAGGACGTGAGCCAAACAGGGCACATGGGTCATTTGTCCCTGTCGGAGGGCAGAGAGGAGGTTGGTGCCATTGTCACAAACCACCATTCCTGCCTTAAGTTGGCGTGGCGTCAACCACCTCTGAACCTGCCCCTGCAGAGCTGACAGAACCTCTGCCCCAGTGTGGTTCCTGTCCCCCAAGTACACCAGCTCAAGCACCGCATGGCATCTTTTGGCCTGCGTACTTGCATAGCCCCTTGAACGGCTACGGAGCACCGCTGGTTCCGAGGACAAAGCACAGGAAGAGGCCATGGAGGAAGAAGAAGAGGAGGGGGTGTAGGAGAGAGGTGTGTCACAATCATTAGCATTTTGGAGACGTGGTGGCGGAACAACCTCCAACACTACTGCACCTTGTCCTGCATCCTTCCCAGCTGCCAGCAGAGTTACCCAATGCGCCCTGAAACTTAGGTAACGTCCCTGTCCATGCCTGCTGGACCATGAGTCAGCGGTAATATGCACCTTACCGCTGACCGCCCTATCCAGCGAGGCATGGACATTGCCTTCCACATGCCGGTAAAGAGCCGGAATTGCCTTCCGTGAGAAAAAGTGGCATTTGGGTACCTGCCACTGAGGAACCGCACATTCCACAAACTCATGGAAGGGGACACAGTCTACCAACTGAAAAGGCAGCAGTTGAAGTGCTAGCAATTTTGCCAAGCTAGCATTCAATCGCTGGGCATGTGGATGGCTGGGAGCAAACTTCTTTCGGCGGTGCAACAGCTGGGGCAGGGAAATTTGCCTCGTACAATCTGACGTCGGTGTACCAAAAGCAGATTGCCCACAAGTACTTGGCTGTGACACACCTAATTCTACACCTTCATTCCTTTCAGTGCAGGTCTCAGAGAGGACTGAAGGTCTAGTGGGTTTGGAAATCTCAGCTGATGAGGAGCAAGGAGAGGTCCTCTTTGTTCTTTGGTGTGGGTCTTTTAGATACGCTTGCCAACGAACTGCATGGCAGGTCAACATATGTCTGGTCAAGCATGTGGTACCCAAGCGGGAGATATTTTGGCCACACGAGATACGCTTGAGACATATGTTGCAAATAGCAGCGGTGCGATCGGATGCACTCGTCTCAAAAAAGGCCCACACCAAAGAACTTTTTGAATAACGCGCAGAGACTGCAGAGCCCTGCACATGTGGAGCTTTGGGGTGTGATGCAGTCAATGTGCTGCCCTTAGGCTGGCCCCTGGAGGGCATCCTGAATCATTGGTGATGTGCCGCCTCCTCCTCCTCCTCCTCCTCTCTCCTATCAGGCACCCACGTTGAGTCAGTGACCTCATCATCCCCTCCCTCCTCATCACTGGAGCAAACCTGGCAGTATGTTTCAGCAGGGGGAGCATGACTGCCAGATTGCTGTCCTTCTTGGGCACCCCCTCTGTCCGTGCTTATGTTACTGCCTTCATCGAGCTCAGTATCATCATCAGAGCCTTCCAATCGCTGGGCATCCTCCTGAAGCATGTACCCAACACTGTGGTCAAACAGATCGAGGGACTCCTCAGAAGGACATGGTGGGGCTATGGAAGGAGTCACTGATGACATTGAGCCGAGGGAAGAGGCCGCTGCTTTGCCAGACAAAGTACCCTGGGCATGGGTGAGAGAGGATGAGGAGGATGAGGACGGCTTGGTCATCCACTCGACCAAGTCTTCTGCATGTTGCGGCTTAACACGGCCAGCTGCCAAAAAAAAGGCCAAGCGTGTCCCACGGCCATGTGCTTATGAGGATGCACCATCTCCACGACCAGTACTAGACACAGAGCCTGCTTGCCCTCTCTTATTGGCTTGTGACTGTCTGCCTCTCCTTCTTGGCCTTCCAGACATACTAATGGCCTGTAGCTGCACCAAGCTGGGATATATATATATATATATATATATATATATATATATATATATATATATATATATGTACTGATACTGCAGCTAGCAAAATCAACTGACTGACTGTAGTATGAGAACACCACCAACCTTCTACAGGTAGCTTTAGCTGAACACTGTGCAGAGCTCGCAAAAAACTAACTTGTAGCTTTTTTAGCTGCCTGCGGTAGTGATAGGATCAGGAAAACACCACCAACCTTCTACAGGTAGCTTTAGGTGAACACTGTGCAGAGCTCGCAAAAAAATAACTTGTAGGTTTAGCTGAACACTGTGAGGTGGACGCACCACACTAACTTGTAGTTTTAGCTGAACACTGTGAGCAGGACACAGGGCACTAACTTATAGTTTTAGCTAAACACTGTAAGCAGGATGCACTGCACTAACTTGTAGTTTTAGCTGAACACTGTGAGCAGGACGCACAGCACTAACTTGTAGTTTTAGCTGAACACTGTGAGCAGGAAGCACTGCACTAACTTGTAGCTTGAGATGAACACTGTGCAGAGGTCTCACTACACCAACTTGTAGATTTAGCTGAACACTGTGAGCAGGACGCACAGCACTAACTTATAGTTTTAGCTAAACACTGTGAGCAGGACGCACTGCACTAACTTGTAGCTTGAGATGAACACTGTGCAGAGGTCTCACTACACCAACTTGTAGATTTAGCTGAACACTGTGAGCAGGACGCACAGCACTAACTTGTAGTTTTAGCTGAACACTGTGAGCAGGACGCACTGCACTAACTTGTAGGTTTAGCTGAACACTGTGAGCAGGATGCACAGCACTAACTTGTATTTTTAGCTGAACACTGTGAGCAGGACGCACTGCACTAACTTTTAGCTTTAGATGAACACTGTGCAGAGGTCTCACTACACCAACTTGTAGTTTTAGCTGAACACTGTGAGCAGGACGCACAGCACTAACTTGTAGTTTTAGCTGAACACTGTAAACAGGATGCACTGCACCAACTTGTAGGTTTAGCTGAACACTGTGAGCAGGACGCACAGCACTAACTTGTATTTTTAGCTGAACACTGTGAGCAGGACGCACAGCACTAACTTGTAGTTTTAGCTGAACACTGTGAGCAGGACGCACTGCACTAACTTGTAGCTTTAGATGAACACTGTGCAGAGGTCTCACTACACCAACTTGTAGTTTTAGCTGATAACTGTGAGCAGGATGCACAGCACTAACTTGCAGTTTTAGCTGAACACTGTGAGCAGGACGCACTGCATCAACTTGTTGGTTTAGCTGAACACTGTGAGCAGGACGCACAGCACTAACTTGTAGTTTTAGCTGAACACTGTGAGCAGGACGCACTGCACTAACTTGTAGCTTTAGATGAACACTGTGCAAAGGTCTCACTACACCAACTTGTAGTTTTAGCTGAACACTGTGAGCAGGACGCACAGCACTAACTTATAGTTTTAGCTAAACACTGTGAGCAGGACGCACTGCACTAACTTGTAGCTTTAGATGAACACTGTGCAGAGGTCTCACTACACCAACTTGTAGTTTTAGCTGAACACTGTGAACAGGACGCACAGCACTAACTTGTAGTTTTAGCTGAACACTGTGAGCAGGACACACTGCACCAACTTGTAGGTTTAGCTAAATACTGTGAGCAGGACGCACAGCACTAACTTGTATTTTTGGCTGAACACTGTGAGCAGGACGCACAGCACTAACTTGTAGTTTTAGCTGAACACTGTGAGCAGGACGCACTGCACTAACTTGTAGCTTTAGATGAACACTGTGCAGAGGTCTCACTACACCAACTTGTAGTTTTAGCTGAACACTGTGAGCAGGACGCACAGCACTAACGTATAGTTTTAGCTAAACACTGTGAGCAGGACGCACTGCACTAACTTGTAGCTTTAGATGAACACTGTGCAGAGGTCTCACTACACCAACTTGTAGTTTTAGCTGAACATTGTGAGCAGGACGCACAGCACTAACTTATAGTTTTAGCTAAACACTGTGAGCAGGACGCACTGCACTAACTTGTAGCTTGAGATGAACACTGTGCAGAGGTCTCACTACACCAACTTGTAGTTTTAGCTGAACACTGTGAGCAGGATGCACAGCACTAACTTGTAGTTTTAGCTGAACACTGTGAGCAGGATGCACTGCACTAACTTGTAGCTTGAGATGAACACTGTGCAGAGGTCTCACTACACCAACTTGCAGTTTTAGCTGAACACTGTGAGCAGGACGCACAGCACTAACATGTAGTTTTAGCTGAACACTGTGAGCAGGACGCACTGCACCAACTTGTAGGTTTAGCTGAACACTGTGAGCAGGACGCACAGCACTAACTTGTATTTTTAGCTGAACACTGTGAGCAGGACACACAGCACTAACTTGTAGTTTTAGCTGAACACTGTGAGCAGGACACACTGCACTAACTTGTAGCTTTAGATGAACACTGTGCAGAGGTCTCACTACACCAACTTGTAGTTTTAGCTGAACACTGTGAGCAGGACACACAGAACTAACTTGTAGTTTTAGCTGAACACTGTGAGCAGGACGCACAGCACTAACGTATAGTTTTAGCTAAACACTGTGAGCAGGACGCACTGCACTAACTTGTAGCTTTAGATGAACACTGTGCAGAGGTCTCACTACACCAACTTGTAGTTTTAGCTGAACATTGTGAGCAGGACGCACAGCACTAACTTATAGTTTTAGCTAAACACTGTGAGCAGTACGCACTGCACTAACTTGTAGCTTGAGATGAACACTGTGCAGAGGTCTCACTACACCAACTTGTAGTTTTAGCTGAACACTGTGAGCAGGATGCACAGCACTAACTTGTAGTTTTAGCTGAACACTGTGAGCAGGATGCACTGCACTAACTTGTAGCTTGAGATGAACACTGTGCAGAGGTCTCACTACGCCAACTTACAGTTTTAGCTGAACACTGTGAGCAGGACGCACAGCACTAACTTGTAGTTTTAGCTGAACACTGTGAGCAGGACGCACTGCACCAACTTGTAGGTTTAGCTGAACACTGTGAGCAGGACGCACAGCACTAACTTGTATTTTTAGCTGAACACTGTGAGCAGGACACACAGCACTAACTTTTAGTTTTAGCTGAACACTGTGAGCAGGACACACTGCACTAACTTGTAGCTTTAGATGAACACTGTGCAGAGGTCTCACTACACCAACTTGTAGTTTTAGCTGAACACTGTGAGCAGGACACACAGAACTAACTTGTAGTTTTAGCTGAACACTGTGAGCAGGATGCACTGCACTAACTTGTAGCTTTAGATGAACACTGTGCAAAGGTCTCACTACACCAACTTGTAGTTTTAGCTGAACACTGTGAGCAGGACACACAGCACCAACTTATAGTTTTAGCTAAACACTGTGAGCAGGACGCACTGCACTTACTTGTAGCTTTAGATGAACACTGTGCAGAGGTCTCACTACACCAACTTGTAGTTTTAGCTGAACACTGTGAGCAAGACACACAGCACCAACTTATAGTTTTAGCTAAACACTGTGAGCAGGACGCACTGCACTTACTTGTAGCTTTAGATGAACACAGTGCAGAGGTCTCACTACACCAACTTGTAGTTTTAGCTGAACACTGTGAGCAGGATGCACAGCACTAACTTATAGTTTTAGCTAAACATTGTGAGCAGGACGCACTGCACTAACTTGTAGCTTTAGATGAACACTGTGCAGAGGTCTCACTACACCAACTTGTAGTTTTAGCTGAACACTGTGAACAGGACGCACAGCACTAACTTGTAGTTTTAGCTGAACACTGTGAGCAGGACACACTGCACCAACTTGTAGGTTTAGCTGAATACTGTGAGCAGGACGCACAGCACTAACTTGTATTTTTGGCTGAACACTGTGAGCAGGACGCACAGCACTAACTTGTAGTTTTAGCTGAACACTGTGAGCAGGACGCACTGCACTAACTTGTAGCTTTAGATGAACACTGTGCAGAGGTCTCACTACACCAACTTGTAGTTTTAGCTGAACACTGTGAGCAGGACGCACAGCACTAACGTATAGTTTTAGCTAAACACTGTGAGCAGGATGCACTGCACTAACTTGTAGCTTTAGATGAACACTGTGCAGAGGTCTCACTACACCAACTTGTAGTTTTAGCTGAACATTGTGAGCAGGACGCACAGCACAAACTTATAGTTTTAGCTAAACACTGTGAGCAGGACGCACTGCACTAACTTGTAGCTTGAGATGAACACTGTGCAGAGGTCTCACTACACCAACTTGTAGTTTTAGCTGAACACTGTGAGCAGGATGCACAGCACTAACTTGTAGTTTTAGCTGAACACTGTGAGCAGGATGCACTGCACTAACTTGTAGCTTGAGATGAACACTGTGCAGAGGTCTCACTACACCAACTTGCAGTTTTAGCTGAACACTGTGAGCAGGACGCACAGCACTAACTTGTAGTTTTAGCTGAACACTGTGAGCAGGACGCAATGCACCAACTTGTAGGTTTAGCAGAACACTGTGAGCAGGACGCACAGCACTAACTTGTATTTTTAGCTTAACACTGTGAGCAGGACGCACAGCACTAACTTGTAGTTTTAGCTGAACACTGTGAGCAGGACACACTGCACTAACTTGTAGCTTTAGATGAACACTGTGCAGAGGTCTCACTACACCAACTTGTAGTTTTAGCTGAACACTGTGAGCAGGACACACAGAACTAACTTGTAGTTTTAGCTGAACACTGTGAGCAGGATGCACTGCACCAACTTGTAGGTTTAGCTGAACACTGTGAGCAGGACGCACAGCACTAACTTGTATTTTTAGCTGAATACTGTGAGCAGGACGCACAGCACTAACTTGTAGTTTTAGCTGAACACTGTGAGCAGGGCGCACTGCACTAACTTGTAGCTTTAGATGAACACTGTGCAGAGGTCTCACTACACCAACTTGTAGTTTTAGCTGAACACTGTGAGCAGGACACACAGCACTAACTTGTAGTTTTAGCTAAACACTGTGAGCAGGACGCACTGCACCAACTTTTAGGTTTAGCTGAACACTGTGAGCAGGACGCACAGCACTAACTTGTAGTTTTAGATGAACACTGTGAGCAGGACGCACTGCACTAACTTGTAGCTTTAGATGAACACAGTGCAGAGGTCTCACTACACCAACTTGTAGTTTTAGCTGAACACTGTGAGCAGGACGCACAGCACTAACTTATAGTTTTAGCTAAACACTGTGAGCAGGACGCACTGCACTAACTTGTAGCTTTAGATGAACACTGTGCAGAGGTCTCACTACACCAACTTGTAGTTTTAGCTGAACACTGTGAACAGGACACACAGCACTAACCTGTAGTTTTAGCTAAACACTGTGAGCAGGACACATTGCACCAACTTGTAGGTTTAGCTGAACACTGTGAGCAGGACGCACAGCACTAACTTGTATTTTTAGCTGAACACTGTGAGCAGGACGCACAGCACTAACTTGTAGTTTTAGCTAAACACTGTGAGCAGGACACACTGCACCAACTTGTAGGTTTAGCTGAACACTGTGAGCAGGACACACAGCACTAACTTGTATTTTTAGCTGAACACTGTGAGCAGGACACAGGGCACTAACTCATAGTTTTAGCTAAACACTGTGAGCAGGATGCACTGCACTAACCTTTAGTTTTAGCTGAACACTGTGAGCAGGAGGCACAGCACTAACTTGTAGTTTTAGCTGAACACTGTGAGCAGGACGCACAGCACTAACTTGTAGTTTTAGCTGAACACTGTGAGCAGGATGCACTGCACTAACTTGTAACTTTAGATGAACACTGTGCAGAGGTCTCACTACACCAACTTGTAGTTTTAGCTGAACACTGTGAGCAGAACGCACAGCACTAACTTATAGTTTTAGCTAAACACTGTGAGCAGGACGCACTGCACTAACTTGTAGCTTGAGATGAACACTGTGCAGAGATCTCACTACACCAACTTGTAGTTTTAGCTGAACACTGTGAGCAGGACGCACATCACTAACTTGTAGTTTTAACTGAACACTGTGAGCAGGACGCACTGCACTAACTTGTAGCTTGAGATGAACACTGTGCAGAGGTCTCACTACACCGACTTGTAGTTTTAGCTGAACACTGTGAGCAGGACGCACAGCACTAACTTGTAGTTTTAGCTCAACACTGTGAGCAGGACGCACTGCACTAACTTGTAGGTTTAGCAGAACACTGTGAGCAGGACGCACATCACTAACTTGTATTTTTAGCTTAACACTGTGAGCAGGACGCACAGCACTAACTTGTAGTTTTAGCTAAACACTGTGAGCAGGACGCACAGCACTAACTTGTAGTTTTAGCTGAACACTGTGAGCAGGATGCACTGCACTAACTTGTAACTTTAGATGAACACTGTGCAGAGGTCTCACTACACCAACTTGTAGTTTTAGCTGAACACTGTGAGCAGGACGCACAGCACTAACTTATAGTTTTAGCTAAACACTGTGAGCAGGACGCACTGCACTAACTTGTAGCTTGAGATGAACACTGTGCAGAGGTCTCACTACACCAACTTGTAGTTTTAGCTGAACAGTGTGAGCAGGACGCACAGCACTAACTTATAGTTTTAGCTAAACACTGTGAGCAGGACGCACTGCACTAACTTGTAGCTTGAGATGAACACTGTGCAGAGGTCTCACTACACCAACTTGTAGTTTTAGCTGAACACTGTGAGCAGGACGCACAGCACTAACTTATAGTTTTAGCTAAACACTGTGAGCAGGACGCACTGCACTAACTTGTAGCTTGAGATGAACACTGTGCAGAGGTCTCACTACACCAACTTGTAGTTTTAGCTTAACACTGTGAGCAGGACGCACAGCACTAACTTGTAGTTTTAACTGAAAACTGTGAGCAGGACGCACTGCACTAACTTGTAGCTTGAGATGAACACTGTGCAGAGGTCTCACTACACCAACTTGTAGTTTTAGCTGAACACTGTAAGCAGGACGCACAGCACTAACTTGTAGTTTTAGCTCAACACTGTGAGCAGGACGCACTGCACTAACTTGTAGGTTTAGCTGAACACTGTGAGCAGGACGCACAGCACTAACTTGTATTTTTAGCTGAACACTGTGAGCAGGATGCACTGCACTAACTTGTAACTTTAGATGCACACTGTGCAGAGGTCTCACTACACCAACTTGTAGTTTTAGCTGAACACTGTGAGCAGGACGCACAGCACTAACTTATAGTTTTAGCTAAACACTGTGAGCAGGACGCACTGCACTAACTTGTAGCTTGAGATGAACACTGTGCAGAGGTCTCACTACACCAACTTGTAGTTTTAGCTGAACAGTGTGAGCAGGACGCACAGCACTAACTTATAGTTTTAGCTAAACACTGTGAGCAGGACGCACTGCACTAACTTGTAGCTTGAGATGAACACTGTGCAGAGGTCTCACTACACCAACTTGTAGTTTTAGCTGAACACTGTGAGTAGGACGCACAGCACTAACTTATAGTTTTAGCTAAACACTGTGAGCAGGACGCACTGCACTAACTTGTAGCTTCAGATGAACACTGTGCAGAGGTCTCACTACACCAACTTGTAGTTTTAGCTGAACACTGTGAGCAGGACGCACAGCACTAACTTGAAGTTTTAACTAAACACTGTGAGCAGGGCGCACTGCACTAACTTGTAGCTTGAGATGAACACTGTGCAGAGGTATCACTACACCAACTTGTAGTTTTAGCTGAACACTGTGAGCAGGACGCACAGCACTAACTTGTAGTTTTAGCTCAACACTGTGAGCAGGACGCACTGCACTAACTTGTAGGTTTAGCTGAACACTGTGAGCAGGACGCACAGCACTAACTTGTATTTTTAGCTGAACACTGTGAGCAGGACGCACAGCACTAACTTGTAGTTTTAGCTAAACACTGTGAGCAGGACACACTGCACCAACTTGTAGGTTTAGCTGAACACTGTGAGCAGGACACACTGCAATAACTTGTATTTTTAGCTGAACACTGTGAGCAGGACGCAGGGCACTAACTCATAGTTTTAGCTAAACACTGTGAGCAGGATGCACTGCACTAACTTTTAGTTTTAGCTGAACACTGTGAGCAGGATGCACAGCACTAACTTGTAGTTTTAGCTGAACACTGTGAGCAGGACGCACAGCGCTAACTTGTAGTTTTAGCTGAACACTGTGAGCAGGATGCACTGCACTAACTTGTAACTTTAGATGAACACTGTGCAGAGGTCTCACTACACCAACTTGTAGTTTTAGCTGAACACTGTGAGCAGGACGCACAGCACTAACTTATAGTTTTAGCTAAACACTGTGAGCAGGACGCACTGCACTAACTTGTAGCTTGAGATGAACACTGTGCAGAGGTCTCACTACACTAACTTGTAGTTTTAGCTGAACAGTGTGAGCAGGACGCACAGCACTAACTTATAGTTTTAGCTAAACACTGTGAGCAGGACGCACTGCACTAACTTGTAGCTTGAGATGAACACTGTGCAGAGGTCTCACTACACAAACTTGTAGTTTTAGCTGAACACTGTGAGCAGGACGCACAGCACTAACTTGTAGTTTTAGCTCAACACTGTGAGCAGGACGCACTGCACTAACTTGTAGGTTTAGCTGAACACTGTGAGCAGGACGCACAGCACTAACTTGTATTTTTAGCTGAACACTGTGAGCAGGACGCACAGCACTAACTTGTAGTTTTAGCTGAACACTGTGAGCAGGACGCACTGCACTAACTTGTAGCTTTAGATGAACACTGTGCAGAGGTCTCACTACACCAACTTGTAGTTTTAGCTGAACACTGTGAGCAGGACGCACAGCACTAACTTGTAGTTTTAGCTGAACACTGTGAGCAGGACGCACTGCACCAACTTGTAGGTTTAGCTGAACACTGTGAGCAGGATGCACAGCTCTAACTTGTATTTTTAGCTGAACACTGTGAGCAGGACGCACAGCACTAACTTGTAGTTTTAGCTGAACACTGTGAGCAGGACGCACTGCACTAACTTGTAGCTTTAGATGAACACTGTGCAGAGGTCTCACTACACCAACTTGTAGTTTTAGCTGATAACTGTGAGCAGGATGCACGGCACTAACTTGTAGTTTTATCTGAACACTGTGAGCAGGACGCACTGCACTAACTTGTAGCTATAGATGAACACTGTGCAGAGGTCTCACTACACCAACTTGTAGTTTTAGCTGAACACTGTGAGCAGGACGCACAGCACTAACTTGTAGTTTTAGCTGAACACTGTGAGCAGGACACACAGCACTAACTTGTAGTTTTAGCTGAACACTGTGAGCAGGACGCATTGCACTAACTTGTAGCTTTAGATGAACACTGTGAAGAGGTCTCACTACACCAACTTGTAGTTTTAGCTGATAACTGTGAGCAGGATGCACAGCACTAACTTGTAGTTTTAGCTGAACACTGTGAGCAGGATGTACTGCACCAACTTGTAGGTTTAGCTGAACACTGTGAGCAGGACGCACAGCACTAACTTGTAGTTTTAGCTGAACACTGTGAGCAGGACGCACTGCACTAACTTGTAGCTTTAGATGAACACTGTGCAGAGGTCTCACTACACCAACTTGTAGTTTTAGCTGAACACTGTGAGCAAGACACACAGCACCAACTTATAGTTTTAGCTAAACACTGTGAGCAGGACGCACTGCACTTACTTGTAGCTTTAGATGAACACAGTGCAGAGGTCTCACTACACCAACTTGTAGTTTTAGCTGAACACTGTGAGCAGGACGCACAGCACTAACTTATAGTTTTAGCTAAACACTGTGAGCAGGACGCACTGCACTAACTTGTAGCTTTAGATGAACACTGTGCAGAGGTCTCACTACACCAACTTGTACTTTTAGCTGAACACTGTGAGCAGGACGCTCAGCACTAACTCATAGTTTTAGCTAAACACTGTGAGCAGGACGCACTGCACTAACTTGTAGCTTGAGATGAACACTGTGCAGAGGTCTCACTACACCAACTTGTAGTTTTAGCTGAACCCTGTGAGCAGGACGCACAGCACTAACTTGTAGTTTTAGCTGAACACTGTGAGCAGGACGCACTGCGCCAACTTGTAGGTTTAGCTGAACACTGTGAGCAGGATGAACAGCACTAACTTGTAATTTTAGCTGAACACTGTGAGCAGGACGCACTGCACTAACTTGTAGCTTTAGATGAACACTGTGCAGAGGTCTCACTACACCAACTTGTAGTTTTAGCTGAACACTGTGAGCAGGACGCACAGCACTAACTTGTAGTTTTTAGCTTAACACTGTGACCAGGATGCACTACACCAACTTGTAGGTTTAGCTGAACACTGTGAGCAGGACGCACAGCACTAACTTGTATTTTTAGCTGAACACTGTGAGCAGAACGCACAGCACTAACTTGTAGTTTTAGCTGAACACTGTGAGCAGGACGCACTGCACCAACTTGTAGGTTTAGCTGAACACTGTGAGCAGGACGCACAGCACTAACTTGTAGTTTTAGATGAACACTGTGAGCAGGACGCACTTCACTAACTTGTAGCTTTAGATGAACACTGTGCAGAGGTCTCACTACACCAACTTGTAGTTTTAGCTGAACACTGTGAACAGGACACACAGCACTAACTTGTAGTTTTAGCTAAACACTGTGAGCAGGACACACTGCACCAACTTGTAGGTTTAGCTGAACACTGTGAGCAGGACGCACAGCACTAACTTGTATTTTTAGCTGAACACTGTGAGCAGGACGCAGGGCACTAACTTATAGTTTTAGCTAAACACTGTGAGCAGGATGCACTGCACTAACTTTTAGTTTTAGCTGAACACTGTGAGCAGGACGCACAGCACTAACTTGTAGTTTTAGCTGAACACTGTGAGCAGGACGCACTGCACTAACTTGTAGCTTGAGATGAACACTGTGCAGAGGTCTCACTACACCAACTTGTAGTTTTAGCTGAACAGTGTGAGCAGGACGCACAGCACTAACTTATAGTTTTAGCTAAACACTGTGAGCAGGACGCACTGCACTAACTTGTAGCTTGAGATGAACACTGTGCAGAGGTCTCACTACACCAACTTGTAGTTTTAGCTGAACACTGTGAGTAGGACGCACAGCACTAACTTATAGTTTTAGCTAAACACTGTGAGCAGGACGCACTGCACTAACTTGTCGCTTCAGATGAACACTGTGCAGAGGTCTCACTACACCAACTTGTAGTTTTAGCTGAACACTGTGAGCAGGACGCACAGCACTAACTTGAAGTTTTAACTAAACACTGTGAGCAGGGCGCACTGCACTAACTTGTAGCTTGAGATGAACACTGTGCAGAGGTATCACTACACCAACTTGTAGTTTTAGCTGAACACTGTGAGCAGGACGCACAGCACTAACTTGTAGTTTTAGCTCAACACTGTGAGCAGGACGCACTGCACTAACTTGTAGGTTTAGCTGAACACTGTGAGCAGGACGCACAGCACTAACTTGTATTTTTAGCTGAACACTGTGAGCAGGACGCACAGCACTAACTTGTAGTTTTAGCTAAACACTGTGAGCAGGACACACTGCACCAACTTGTAGGCTTAGCTGAACACTGTGAGCAGGACACACTGCAATAACTTGTATTTTTAGCTGAACACTGTGAGCAGGACGCAGGGCACTAACTCATAGTTTTAGCTAAACACTGTGAGCAGGATGTACTGCACTAACTTTTAGTTTTAGCTGAACACTGTGAGCAGGACGCACAGCACTAACTTGTAGTTTTAGCTGAACACTGTGAGCAGGACGCACAGCGCTAACTTGTAGTTTTAGCTGAACACTGTGAGCAGGATGCACTGCACTAACTTGTAACTTTAGATGAACACTGTGCAGAGGTCTCACTACACCAACTTGTAGTTTTAGCTGAACACTGTGAGCAGGACGCACAGCACTAACTTATAGTTTTAGCTAAACACTGTGAGCAGGACGCACTGCACTAACTTGTAGCTTGAGATGAACACTGTGCAGAGGTCTCACTACACCAACTTGTAGTTTTAGCTGAACAGTGTGAGCAGGACGCACAGCACTAACTTATAGTTTTAGCTAAACACTGTGAGCAGGACGCACTGCACTAACTTGTAGCTTGAGATGAACACTGTGCAGAGGTCTCACTACACCAACTTGTAGTTTTAGCTGAACACTGTGAGCAGGACGCACAGCACTAACTTGTAGTTTTAGCTCAACACTGTGAGCAGGACGCACTGCACTAACTTGTAGGTTTAGCTGAACACTGTGAGCAGGACGCACAGCACTAACTTGTATTTTTAGCTGAACACTGTGAGCAGGACGCACAGCACTAACTTGTAGTTTTAGCTGAACACTGTGAGCAGGACGCACTGCACTAACTTGTAGCTTTAGATGAACACTGTGCAGAGGTCTCACTACACCAACTTGTAGTTTTAGCTGAACACTGTGAGCAGGACGCACAGCACTAACTTGTAGTTTTAGCTGAACACTGTGAGCAGGACGCACTGCACCAACTTGTAGGTTTAGCTGAACACTGTGAGCAGGATGCACAGCTCTAACTTGTATTTTTAGCTGAACACTGTGAGCAGGACGCACAGCACTAACTTGTAGTTTTAGCTGAACACTGTGAGCAGGACGCACTGCACTAACTTGTAGCTTTAGATGAACACTGTGCAGAGGTCTCACTACACCAACTTGTAGTTTTAGCTGATAACTGTGAGCAGGATGCACGGCACTAACTTGTAGTTTTATCTGAACACTGTGAGCAGGACGCACTGCACTAACTTGTAGCTATAGATGAACACTGTGCAGAGGTCTCACTACACCAACTTGTAGTTTTAGCTGAACACTGTGAGCAGGACGCACAGCACTAACTTGTAGTTTTAGCTGAACACTGTGAGCAGGACGCACAGCACCAACTTGTAGTTTTAGCTGAACACTGTGAGCAGGACGCATTGCACTAACTTGTAGCTTTAGATGAACACTGTGAAGAGGTCTCACTACACCAACTTGTAGTTTTAGCTGATAACTGTGAGCAGGATGCACAGCACTAACTTGTAGTTTTAGCTGAACACTGTGAGCAGGATGCACTGCACCAACTTGTAGGTTTAGCTGAACACTGTGAGCAGGACGCACAGCACTAACTTGTAGTTTTAGCTGAACACTGTGAGCAGGACGCACTGCACTAACTTGTAGCTTTAGATGAACACTGTGCAGAGGTCTCACTACACCAACTTGTAGTTTTAGCTGAACACTGTGAGCAAGACACACAGCACCAACTTATAGTTTTAGCTAAACACTGTGAGCAGGACGCACTGCACTTACTTGTAGCTTTAGATGAACACAGTGCAGAGGTCTCACTACACCAACTTGTAGTTTTAGCTGAACACTGTGAGCAGGACGCACAGCACTAACTTATAGTTTTAGCTAAACACTGTGAGCAGGACGCACTGCACTAACTTGTAGCTTTAGATGAACACTGTGCAGAGGTCTCACTACACCAACTTGTACTTTTAGCTGAACACTGTGAGCAGGACGCTCAGCACTAACTCATAGTTTTAGCTAAACACTGTGAGCAGGACGCACTGCACTAACTTGTAGCTTGAGATGAACACTGTGCAGAGGTCTCACTACACCAACTTGTAGTTTTAGCTGAACCCTGTGAGCAGGACGCACAGCACTAACTTGTAGTTTTAGCTGAACACTGTGAGCAGGACGCACTGCGCCAACTTGTAGGTTTAGCTGAACACTGTGAGCAGGATGAACAGCACTAACTTGTAATTTTAGCTGAACACTGTGAGCAGGACGCACTGCACTAACTTGTAGCTTTAGATGAACACTGTGCAGAGGTCTCACTACACCAACTTGTAGTTTTAGCTGAACACTGTGAGCAGGACGCACAGCACTAACTTGTAGTTTTTAGCTGAACACTGTGACCAGGATGCACTACACCAACTTGTAGGTTTAGCTGAACACTGTGAGCAGGACGCACAGCACTAACTTGTATTTTTAGCTGAACACTGTGAGCAGAACGCACAGCACTAACTTGTAGTTTTAGCTGAACACTGTGAGCAGGACGCACTGCACCAACTTGTAGGTTTAGCTGAACACTGTGAGCAGGACGCACAGCACTAACTTGTAGTTTTAGATGAACACTGTGAGCAGGACGCACTTCACTAACTTGTAGATTTAGATGAACACAGTGCAGAGGTCTCACTACACCAACTTGTAGTTTTAGCTGAACACTGTGAGCAGGACGCACAGCATTAACTTATAGTTTTAGCTAAACACTGTGAGCAGGACGCACTGCACTAACTTGTAGCTTTAGATGAACACTGTGCAGAGGTCTCACTACACCAACTTGTAGTTTTAGCTGAACACTGTGAACAGGACACACAGCACTAACTTGTAGTTTTAGCTAAACACTGTGAGCAGGACACACTGCACCAACTTGTAGGTTTAGCTGAACACTGTGAGCAGGACGCACAGCACTAACTTGTATTTTTAGCTGAACACTGTGAGCAGGACGCAGGGCACTAACTTATAGTTTTAGCTAAACACTGTGAGCAGGATGCACTGCACTAACTTTTAGTTTTAGCTGAACACTGTGAGCAGGACGCACAGCACTAACTTGTAGTTTTAGCTGAACACTGTGAGCAGGACGCACAGCACTAACTTGTAGTTTTAGCTGAACACTGTGAGCAGGATGCACTGCACTAATTTGTAACTTTAGATGAACACTGTGCAGAGGTCTCACTACACCAACTTGTAGTTTTAGCTGAACACTGTGAGCAGGACGCACAGCACTAACTTATAGTTTTAGCTAAACACTGTGAGCAGGACGCACTGCACTAACTTGTAGCTTGAGATGAACACTGTGCAGAGGTCTCACTACACCAACTTGTAGTTTTAGCTGAACAGTGTGAGCAGTACGCACAGCACTAACTTATAGGTTTTAGCTAAACACTTGAGCAGGACGCACTGCACTAACTTGTAGCTTGAGATGAACACTGTGCAGAGGTCTCACTACACCAACTTGTAGTTTTAGCTGAACACTGTGAGCAGGACGCACAGCACTAACTTGTAGTTTTAACTGAACACTGTGAGCAGGACGCACTGCACTAACTTGTAGCTTGAGATGAACACTGTGCAGAGGTGTCACTACACCAACTTGTAGTTTTAGCTGAACACTGTGAGCAGGACGCACAGCACTAACTTGTAGTTTTAGCTCAACACTGTGAGCAGGACGCACTGCACTAACTTGTAGGTTTAGCTGAACACTGTGAGCAGGACGCACAGCACTAACTTGTATTTTTAGCTGAACACTGTGAGCAGGACACACAGCACTAACTTGTAGTTTTAGCTGAACACTGTGAGCAGGACGCACTGCACTAACTTGTAGCTTTAGATGAACACTGTGCAGAGGTCTCACTACACCAACTTGTAGTTTTAGCTGAACACTGTGAGCAGGACGCACAGCACTAACTTGTAGTTTTAGCTGAACACTGTGAGCAGGACGCACTGCACCAACTTGTAGGTTTAGCTGAACACTGTGAGCAGGATGCACAGCACTAACTTGTATTTTTAGCTGAACACTGTGAGCAGGACGCACAGCACTAACTTGTAGTTTTAGCTGAACACTGTGAGCAGGACGCACTGCACTAACTTGTAGCTTGAGATGAACACTGTGCAGAGGTCTCACTACACCAACTTGTAGTTTTAGCTGAACCCTGTGAGCAGGACGCACAGCACTAACTTGTAGTTTTAGCTGAACACTGTGAGCAGGACGCACTGCGCCAACTTGTAGGTTTAGCTGAACACTGTGAGCAGGATGAACAGCACTAACTTGTAATTTTAGCTGAACACTGTGAGCAGGACGCACTGCACTAACTTGTAGCTTTAGATGAACACTGTGCAGAGGTCTCACTACACCAACTTGTAGTTTTAGCTGAACACTGTGAGCAGGACGCACAGCACTAACTTGTAGTTTTAGCTGAACACTGTGAGCAGGACGCACTGCACCAACTTGTAGGTTTAGCTGAACACTGTGAGCAGGATGCACAGCACTAACTTGTATTTTTAGCTGAACACTGTGAGCAGGACGCACAGCACTAACTTGTAGTTTTAGCTGAACACTGTGAGCAGGACGCACTGCACTAACTTGTAGCTTGAGATGAACACTGTGCAGAGGTCTCACTACACCAACTTGTAGTTTTAGCTGAACCCTGTGAGCAGGACGCACAGCACTAACTTGTAGTTTTAGCTGAACACTGTGAGCAGGACGCACTGCACCAACTTGTAGGTTTAGCTGAACACTGTGAGCAGGACGCACAGCACTAACTTGTAGTTTTAGATGAACACTGTGAGCAGGACGCACTTCACTAACTTGTAGATTTAGATGAACACAGTGCAGAGGTCTCACTACACCAACTTGTAGTTTTAGCTGAACACTGTGAGCAGGACGCACAGCATTAACTTATAGTTTTAGCTAAACACTGTGAGCAGGACGCACTGCACTAACTTGTAGCTTTAGATGAACACTGTGCAGAGGTCTCACTACACCAACTTGTAGTTTTAGCTGAACACTGTGAACAGGACACACAGCACTAACTTGTAGTTTTAGCTAAACACTGTGAGCAGGACACACTGCACCAACTTGTAGGTTTAGCTGAACACTGTGAGCAGGACGCACAGCACTAACTTGTATTTTTAGCTGAACACTGTGAGCAGGACGCAGGGCACTAACTTATAGTTTTAGCTAAACACTGTGAGCAGGATGCACTGCACTAACTTTTAGTTTTAGCTGAACACTGTGAGCAGGACGCACAGCACTAACTTGTAGTTTTAGCTGAACACTGTGAGCAGGACGCACAGCACTAACTTGTAGTTTTAGCTGAACACTGTGAGCAGGATGCACTGCACTAATTTGTAACTTTAGATGAACACTGTGCAGAGGTCTCACTACACCAACTTGTAGTTTTAGCTGAACACTGTGAGCAGGACGCACAGCACTAACTTATAGTTTTAGCTAAACACTGTGAGCAGGACGCACTGCACTAACTTGTAGCTTGAGATGAACACTGTGCAGAGGTCTCACTACACCAACTTGTAGTTTTAGCTGAACAGTGTGAGCAGTACGCACAGCACTAACTTATAGGTTTTAGCTAAACACTTGAGCAGGACGCACTGCACTAACTTGTAGCTTGAGATGAACACTGTGCAGAGGTCTCACTACACCAACTTGTAGTTTTAGCTGAACACTGTGAGCAGGACGCACAGCACTAACTTGTAGTTTTAACTGAACACTGTGAGCAGGACGCACTGCACTAACTTGTAGCTTGAGATGAACACTGTGCAGAGGTGTCACTACACCAACTTGTAGTTTTAGCTGAACACTGTGAGCAGGACGCACAGCACTAACTTGTAGTTTTAGCTCAACACTGTGAGCAGGACGCACTGCACTAACTTGTAGGTTTAGCTGAACACTGTGAGCAGGACGCACAGCACTAACTTGTATTTTTAGCTGAACACTGTGAGCAGGACACACAGCACTAACTTGTAGTTTTAGCTGAACACTGTGAGCAGGACGCACTGCACTAACTTGTAGCTTTAGATGAACACTGTGCAGAGGTCTCACTACACCAACTTGTAGTTTTAGCTGAACACTGTGAGCAGGACGCACAGCACTAACTTGTAGTTTTAGCTGAACACTGTGAGCAGGACGCACTGCACCAACTTGTAGGTTTAGCTGAACACTGTGAGCAGGATGCACAGCACTAACTTGTATTTTTAGCTGAACACTGTGAGCAGGACGCACAGCACTAACTTGTAGTTTTAGCTGAACACTGTGAGCAGGAGGCACTGCACTAACTTGTAGCTTTAGATGAACACTGTGCAGAGGTCTCACTACACCAACTTGTAGTTTTAGCTGATAACTGTGAGCAGGATGCACTTCACTAACTTGTAGTTTTAGTTGAACACTGTGAGCAGGACGCACTGCACCAACTTGTAGGTTTAGCTGAACACTGTGAGCAGGACGCACAGCACTAACTTGTAGTTTTAGCTGAACACTGTGAGCAGGACGCACTGCACTAACTTGTAGCTTTAGATGAACACTGTGCAGAGGTCTCACTACACCAACTTGTAGTTTTAGCTGAACACTGTGAGCAGGACACACAGCACCAACTTATAGTTTTAGCTAAACACTGTGAGCAGGACGCACTGCACTAACTTGTAGCTTTAGATGAACACTGTGCAGAGGTCTCACTACACCAACTTGTATTTTTAGCTGAACACTGTGAGCAGGACGCACAGCACTAACTTATAGTTTTAGCTAAACACTGTGAGCAGGACGCACTGCACTAACTTGTAGCTTTAGATGAACACTGTGCAGAGGTCTCACTACACCAACTTGTAGTTTTAGCTGAACACTGTGAACAGGATGCACAGCACTAACTTGTAGTTTTAGCTAAACACTGTGAGCAGGACGCACTGCACCAACTTGTAGGTTTAGCTGAACACTGTGAGCAGGACGCACAGCACTAACTTGTATTTTTTGCTGAACACTGTGAGCAGGACGCACAGCACTAACTTGTAGTTTTAGCTGAACACTGTGAGCAGGACGTACTGCACTAACTTGTAGCTTTAGATGAACACTGTGCAGAGGTCTCACTACACCAACTTGTATTTTTAGCTGAACACTGTGAGCAGGACGCACAGCACTAACTTATAGTTTTAGCTAAACACTGTGAGCAGGACGCACTGCACTAACTTGTAGCTTTAGATGAACACTGTGCAGAGGTCTCACTACACCAACTTGTAGTTTTAGCTGAACATTGTGAGCAGGACGCACAGCACTAACTCATAGTTTTAGCTGAACCCTGTGAGCAGGACGCACAGCACTAACTTGTAGTTTTATCTGAACACTGTGAGCAGGATGCACTGCACCAACTTGTAGGTTTAGCTGAACACTGTGAGCAGGATGAACAGCACTAACTTGTATTTTTAGCTGAACACTGTGAGCAGGACGCACAGCACTAACTTGTAGTTTTAGCTGGACACTGTGAGCAGGACGCACTGCACTAACTTGTAGCTTTAGATGAACACTGTGCAGAGGTCTCACTACACCAACTTGTAGTTTTAGCTTAACACTGTGAGCAGGACACACAGAACTAACTTGTAGTTTTAGCTGAACACTGTGAGCAGGATGCACTGCACCAACTTGTAGGTTTAGCTGAACACTGTGAGCAGGACGCACAGCACTAACTTGTAGCTTTAGATGAACACTGTGCAGAGGTGTCACTACACCAACTTGTAGTTTTAGCTGAACACTGTGAGCAGAAAAGAACAGCACTAACTTGTAGTTTTAGCTGAACACTGTGAGCAGAACGCACTGCACCAACTTGTAGGTTTAGCTGAACACTGTGAGCAGGACGCACAGCACTACCTTGTAGTTTTAGATGAACACTGTGAGCAGGACACACTGCATTAACTTGTAGCTTTCGATGAACACAGTGCAGAGGTCTCACTACACCAACTTGTAGTTTTAGCTGAACACTGTGAGCAGGACGCACAGCACTAACTTATAGTTTTAGCTAAACACTGTGAGCAGGACGCACTGCACTAACTTGTAGCTTTAGATGAACACTGTGCAGAGGTCTCACTACACCAACTTGTACTTTTAGCTGAAAACTGTGAGCAGGACACACAGCACTAACTCATAGTTTTAGCTGAACCCTGTGAGCAGGACGCACAGCACTAACTTGTAGCTTGAGATGAACACTGTGCAGAGGTGTCACTACACCAACTTGTAGTTTTAGCTGAACACTGTGAGCAGGACGCACAGCACTAACTTGTAGTTTTAGCTCAACACTGTGAGCAGGACGCACTGCACTAACTTGTAGGTTTAGCTGAACACTGTGAGCAGGACGCACAGCACTAACTTGTATTTTTAGCTGAACACTGTGAGAAGACACACAGCACTAACTTGTAGTTTTAGCTGAACACTGTGAGCAGGACGCACTGCACTAACTTGTAGCTTTAGATGAACACTGTGCAGAGGTCTCACTACACCAACTTGTAGTTTTAGCTGAACACTGTGAGCAGGACGCACAGCACTAACTTGTAGTTTTAGCTGAACACTGTGAGCAGGACGCACAGCACTAACTTGTAGTTTTAGCTGAACACTGTGAGCAGGACGCACTGCACTAACTTGTAGCTTTAGATGAACACTGTGCAGAGGTCTCACTACACCAACTTGTAGTTTTAGCTGATAACTGTGAGCAGGATGCACTTCACTAACTTGTAGTTTTAGCTGAACACTGTGAGCAGGACGCACTGCACCAACTTGTAGGTTTAGCTGAACACTGTGAGCAGGACGCACAGCACTAACTTGTAGTTTTAGCTGAACACTGTGAGCAGGACGCACTGCACTAACTTGTAGCTTTAGATGAACACTGTGCAGAGGTCTCACTACACCAACTTGTAGTTTTAGCTGAACACTGTGAGCAGGACACACAGCACCAACTTATAGTTTTAGCTAAACACTGTGAGCAGGACTCACTGCACTAACTTGTAGCTTTAGATGAACACTGTGCAGAGGTCTCACTACACCAACTTGTAGTTTTAGCTGAACACTGTGAACAGGATGCACAGCACTATCTTGTAGTTTTAGCTAAACACTGTGAGCAGGACGCACTGCACCAACTTGTAGGTTTAGCTGAACACTGTGAGCAGGACGCACAGCACTAACTTGTATTTTTGGCTGAACACTGTGAGCAGGACGCACAGCACTAACTTGTAGTTTTAGCTGAACACTGTGAGCAGGACGTACTGCACTAACTTGTAACTTTAGATGAACACTGTGCAGAGGTCTCACTACACCAACTTGTAGTTTTAGCTAAACATTGTGAGCAGGACGCACAGCACTAACTCATAGTTTTAGCTAAACACTGTGAGCAGGACGCACTGCACTAACTTGTAGCTTAAGATGAACACTGTGCAGAGGTCTCACTACACCAACTTGTACTTTTAGCTGAAAACTGTG
Organism: Lithobates clamitans; assembly: GCA_037952925.1. NCBI lineage: Eukaryota > Metazoa > Chordata > Amphibia > Anura > Ranidae > Lithobates > Lithobates clamitans. The sequence continues at coordinate 697,011 of JBBGZY010000178.1, read as the reverse complement.
AGCAGGACGCACAGCACTAACTCATAGTTTTAGCTGAACCCTGTGAGCAGGACGCACAGCACTAACTTGTAGTTTTAGCTGAACACTGTGAGCAGGATGCACTGCACCAACTTGTAGGTTTAGCTGAACACTGTGAGCAGGATGAACAGCACTAACTTGTATTTTTAGCTGAACACTGTGAGCAGGACGCACAGCACTAACTTGTAGTTTTAGCTGAACACTGTGAGCAGGACGCACTGCACTAACTTGTAGCTTTAGATGAGCACTGTGCAGAGGTCTCACTACACCAACTTGTAGTTTTAGCTGAACACTGTGAGCAGGACACTCAGAACTAACTTGTAGTTTTAGCTGAACACTGTGAGCAGGATGCACTGCACCAACTTGTAGGTTTAGCTAAACACTGTGAGCAGGACGCACAGCACTAACTTGTATTTTTAGCTGAATACTGTGAGCAGGACGCACAGCACTAACTTGTAGTTCTAGCTGAACACTGTGAGCAGGACGCACTGCACTAACTTGTAGCTTTAGATGAACACTGTGCAGAGGTCTCGCTACACCAACTTGTAGTTTTAGCTGAACACTGTGAGCAGAAAAGAACAGCACTAACTTGTAGTTTTAGCTAAACACTGTGAGCAGGACGCACTGCACATACTTGTAGCTTTAGCTAAACACTGTGCAGAGGTCTCACTACACCAACTTGTAGTTTTAGCTGAACACTGTGAACAGGACGCACAGCACTAACTTGTAGTTTTAGCTGAACACTGTGAGCAGGACACACTGCACCAACTTGTAGGTTTAGCTGAACACTGTGAGCAGGACGCACAGCACTAACATGTATTTTTTGCTGAACACTGTGAGCAGGACGCACAGCACTAACTTGTAGTTTTAGCTGAACACTGTGCAGAGGTCTCACTACACCAACTTGTAGTTTTAGCTGAACACTGTGAGCAGGATGCACAGCACTAACTTGTAGTTTTAGCTGAACACTGTGAGCAGGATGCACTGCACTAACTTGTAGCTTGAGATGAACACTGTGCAGAGGTCTCACTACACCAACTTGCAGTTTTAGCTGAACACTGTGAGCAGGACGCACAGCACTAACTTGTAGTTTTAGCTGAACACTGTGAGCAGGACGCACTGCACCAACTTGTAGGTTTAGCTGAACACTGTGAGCAGGATGCACAGCACTAACTTGTATTTTTAGCTGAACACTGGGAGCAGGACGCACAGCACTAACTTGTAGTTTTAGCTGAACACTGTGAGCAGAACGCACTGCACTAACTTGTAGCTTTAGATGAACACTGTGCAGAGGTCTCACTACACCAACTTGTAGTTTTAGCTGAACACTGTGAGCAGAACACACAGCACTAACTTGTATTTTTAGCTGAACACTGTGAGCAGGACGCACAGCACTAACTTGTAGTTTTAGCTGAACACTGTGAGCAGGACGCACTGCACTAACTTGTAGCTTTAGACGAACACTGTGCAGAGGTCTCACTACACCAACTTGTAGTTTTAGCTGAACACTGTGAGCAGAACACACAGCACCAACTTATAGTTTTAGCTAAACACTGTGAGCAGGACGCACTGCACTTACTTGTAGCTTTAGATGAACACTGTGCAGAGGTCTCACTACACCAACTTGTAGTTTTAGCTGAACACTGTGAACAGGACGCACTGCACCAACTTGTAGGTTTAGCTGAACACTGTGAGCAGGATGCACAGCACTAACTTGTAGTTTTATCTGAACACTGTGAGCAGGACGCACTGCACTAACTTGTAGCTTTAGATGAACACTGTGCAGAGGTCTCACTACACCAACTTGTAGTTTTAGCTGAACACTGTGAGCAGGACACACAGCACCAACTTATAGTTTTAGCTAAACACTGTGAGCAGGACGCACTGCACTTACTTGTAGCTTTAGATGAACACTGTGCAGAGGTCTCACTACACCAACTTGTAGTTTTAGCTGAACACTGTGAACAGGATGCACAGCACTAACTTGTAGTTTTAGCTGAACACTGTGAGCAGGACGCACTGCCCCAACTTGTAGGTTTAGCTGAACACTGTGAGCAGGACGCACAGCACTAACTTGTATTTTTGGCTGAACACTGTGAGCAGGATGCACAGCACTAACTTGTAGTTTTAGCTGAACACTGTGAGCAGGACGTACTGCACTAACTTGTAGCTTTAGATGAACACTGTGAAGAGGTCTCACTACACCAACTTGTAGTTTTAGCTGAACACTGTGAGCAAGACACACAGCACCAACTTATAGTTTTAGCTAAACACTGTGAGCAGGACGCACTGCACTTACTTGTAGCTTTAGATGAACACAGTGCAGAGGTCTCACTACACCAACTTGTAGTTTTAGCTGAACACTGTGAGCAGAACACACAGAACTAACTTGTAGTTTTAGCTGAACACTGTGAGCAGGATGCACTGCACCAACTTGTAGGTTTAGCTGAACACTGTGAGCAGGACGCACAGCACTAACTTGTATTTTTAGCTGAATACTGTGAGCAGGACGCACAGCACTAACTTGTCGTTTTAGCTGAACACTGTGAGCAGGACGCACTGCACTAACTTGTAGCTTTAGATGAACACTGTGCAGAGGTCTCACTACACCAACTTGTAGTTTTAGCTGAACATTGTGAGCAGGACGCACAGCACTAACTTATAGTTTTAGCTAAACATTGTGAGCAGGACGCACTGCACTAACTTGTAGCTTGAGATGAACACTGTGCAGAGGTCTCACTACACCAACTTGTAGTTTTAGCTGAACACTGTGAGCAGGATGCACAGCACTAACTTGTATTTTTAGCTGAACACTGTGAGCAGGACGCACAGCACTAACTTGTAGTTTTAGCTGAACACTGTGAGCAGGACGCACTGCACTAACTTGTAGCTTTAGATGAACACTGTGCAGAGGTCTCACTACACCACCTTGTAGTTTTAGCTGAACACTGTGAGCAGGACACACAGAACTAACTTGTAGTTTTAGCTGAACACTGTGAGCAGGATGCACTGCACCAACTTGTAGGTTTAGCTGAACACTGTGAGCAGGACGCACAGCACTAACTTGTATTTTTAGCTGAACACTGTGAGCAGGACGCACTGCACTAACTTGTAGCTTTAGATGAACACTGTGCAGAGGTCTCACTACACCAACTTGTATTTTTAGCTGAACACTGTGAGCAGGACGCACAGCACTAACTTATAGTTTTAGCTAAACACTGTGAGCAGGACGCACTGCACTAACTTGTAGCTTTAGATGAACACTGTGCATAGGTCTCACTACACCAACTTGTAGTTTTAGCTGAACATTGTGAGCAGGACGCACAGCACTAACTTATAGTTTTAGCTAAACACTGTGAGCAGGACGCACTGCACTAACTTGTAGCTTGAGATGAACACTGTGCAGAGGTCTCACTACACCAACTTGTAGTTTTAGCTGAACACTGTGAGCAGGACGCACAGCACTAACTTGTAGTTTTAGCTGAACACTGTGAGCAGGATGCACTGCACTAACTTGTAGCTTGAGATGAACACTGTGCAGAGGTCTCACTACACCAACTTGCAGTTTTAGCTGAACACTGTGAGCAGGACGCACAGCACTAACTTGTAGTTTTAGCTGAGCACTGTGAGCAGGACGCACTGCACCAACTTGTAGGTTTAGCTGAACACTGTGAGCAGGACGCACAGCACTAACTTGTATTTTTAGCTGAACACTGTGAGCAGGACGCATAGCACTAACTTGTAGTTTTAGCTGAACACTGTGAGCAGGACGCACTGCACTAACTTGTAGCTTTAGATGAACACTGTGCAGAGGTCTCACTACACCAACTTGTAGTTTTAGCTGAACACTGTGAGCAGAACACACAGAACTAACTTGTAGTTTTAGCTGAACACTGTGAGCAGGATGCACTGCACCAACTTGTAGGTTTAGCTGAACACTGTGAGCAGGACGCACAGCACTAACTTGTATTTTTAGCTGAACACTGTGAGCAGGACGCACAGCACTAACTTGTCGTTTTAGCTGAACACTGTGAGCAGGACGCACTGCACTAACTTGTAGCTTTAGATGAACACTTTGCAAAGGTCTCACTACACCAACTTGTAGTTTTAGCTGAACACTGTGAGCAGGACACACAGCACTAACTTGTAGTTTTAGCTGAACACTGTGAGCAGGACGCACTGCACCAACTTGTAGGTTTAGCTGAACACTGTCAGCAGGACGCACAGCACTAACTTGTAGTTTTAGATGAACACTGTGAGCAGGACACACTGCACTAACTTGTAGCTTTAGATGAACACTGTGCAGAGGTCTCACTACACCAACTTGTAGTTTTAGCTGAACACTGAGAGCAGGACGCACAGCACTAACTTATAGTTTTAGCTTAACACTGTGAGCAGGACGCACTGCACTATAATAGCTTTAGATGAACACTGTGCAGAGGTCTCACTACACCAACTTGTAGTTTTAGCTGAACACTGTGAACAGGACACACAGCACTAACTTGTAGTTTTAGCTAAACACTGTGAGCAGGACGCACTGCACCAACTTGTAGGTTTAGCTGAACACTGTGAGCAGGACGCACAGCACTAACTTGTATTTTTAACTGAACACTGTGAGCAGGACGCACAGCACTAACTTGTATTTTTAGCTGAACACTGTGAGCAGGACGCACAGCACTAACTTGTAGTTTTAGCTGAACACTATGAGCAGGACGCACAGCACTAACTTGTAGTTTTAGCTGAACACTGTGAGCAGGACGCACTGCACTAACTTGTAGCTTTAGATGAACACTGTGCAGAGGTCTCACTACACCAACTTGTAGTTTTAGCTGAACACTGTGAGCAGGACACACAGAAATAACTTGTATTTTTAGCTGAATACTGTGAGCAGGACGCACAGCACTAACTTGTAGTTTTAGATGAACGCTGTGAGCAGGACGCACAGCACTAACTTGTAGTTTTAGCTGAACACTGTGAGCAGGACGCACTGCACTAACTTGTAGCTTTAGATGAACACTGTGCAGAGGTCTCACTACACCAACTTGTAGTTTTAGCTGATAACTGTGAGCAGGATGCACAGCACTAACTTGTAGTTTTAGCTGAACACTGTGAGCAGGACGCACTGCACCAACTTGTAGGTTTAGCTGAACACTGTGAGCAGGACGCACAGCACTAACTTGTAGTTTTATCTGAACACTGTGAGCAGGACGCACTGCACTAACTTGTAGCTTTAGATGAACACTGTGCAGAGGTCTCACTACACCAACTTGTAGTTTTAGCTGAACACTGTGAGCAGGACACACAGCACCAACTTATAGTTTTAGCTAAACACTGTGAGCAGGACGCACTGCACTTACTTGTAGCTTTAGATGAACACTGTGCAGAGGTCTCACTACACCAACTTGTAGTTTTAGCTGAACACTGTGAACAGGATGCACAGCACTAACTTGTAGTTTTAGCTGAACACTGTGAGCAGGACGCACTGCCCCAACTTGTAGGTTTAGCTGAACACTGTGAGCAGGACGCACAGCACTAACTTGTATTTTTGGCTGAACACTGTGAGCAGGACGCACAGCACTAACTTGTAGTTTTAGCTGAACACTGTGAGCAGGACGTACTGCACTAACTTGTAGCTTTAGATGAACACTGTGAAGAGGTCTCACTACACTAGTTTTAGCTAAACACTGTGAGCAGGACGCACTGCACTTACTTGTAGCTTTAGATGAACACAGTGCAGAGGTCTCAATACACCAACTTGTAGTTTTAGCTGAACACTGTGAGCAGAACACACAGAACAAACTTGTAGTTTTAGCTGAACACTGTGAGCAGGATGCACTGCACCAACTTGTAGGTTTAGCTGAACACTGTGAGCAGGACGCACAGCACTAACTTGTATTTTTGGCTGAACACTGTGAGCAGGACGCACAGCACTAACTTGTAGTTTTAGCTGAACACTGTGAGCAGGACGTACTGCACTAACTTGTAGCTTTAGATGAACACTGTGAAGAGGTCTCACTACACTAGTTTTAGCTAAACACTGTGAGCAGGACGCACTGCACTTACTTGTAGCTTTAGATGAACACAGTGCAGAGGTCTCAATACACCAACTTGTAGTTTTACCTGAACACTGTGAGCAGAACACACAGAACAAACTTGTAGTTTTAGCTGAACACTGTGAGCAGGATGCACTGCACCAACTTGTAGGTTTAGCTGAACACTGTGAGCAGGACGCACAGCACTAACTTGTATTTTTAGCTGAATACTGTGAGCAGGACGCACAGCACTAACTTGTCGTTTTAGCTGAACACTGTGAGCAGGACGCACTGCACTAACTTGTAGCTTTAGATGAACACTGTGCAGAGGTCTCACTACACCAACTTGTAGTTTTAGCTGAACATTGTGAGCAGGACGCACAGCACTAACTTATAGTTTTAGCTAAACATTGTGAGCAGGACGCACTGCACTAACTTGTAGCTTGAGATGAACACTGTGCAGAGGTCTCACTACACCAACTTGTAGTTTTAGCTGAACACTGTGAGCAGGACGCACAGCACTAACTTGTAGTTTTAGCTGAACACTGTGAGCAGGATGCACTGCACTAACTTGTAGCTTGAGATGAACACTGTGCAGAGGTCTCACTACACCAACTTGTAATTTTAGCTGAACACTGTGAGCAGGACGCACAGCACTAACTTGTATTTTTAGCTGAACACTGTGAGCAGGACGCACAGCACTAACTTGTAGTTTTAGCTGAACACTGTGAGCAGGACGCACTGCACTAACTTGTAGCTTTAGATGAACACTGTGCAGAGGTCTCACTACACCAACTTGTATTTTTAGCTGAACACTGTGAGCAGGACGCACAGCACTAACTTATAGTTTTAGCTAATCACTGTGAGCAGGACGCACTGCACTAACTTGTAGCTTTAGATGAACACTGTGCAGAGGTCTCACTACACCAACTTGTATTTTTAGCTGAACACTGTGAGCAGGACGCACAGCACTAACTTATAGTTTTAGCTAATCACTGTGAGCAGGACGCACTGCACTAACTTGTAGCTTTAGATGAACACTGTGCAGAGGTCTCACTACACCACCTTGTAGTTTTAGCTGAACACTGTGAGCAGGACACACAGAACTAACTTGTAGTTTTAGCTGAACACTGTGAGCAGGATGCACTGCACCAACTTGTAGGTTTAGCTGAACACTGTGAGCAGGACGCACAGCACTAACTTGTATTTTTAGCTGAACACTGTGAGCAGGACGCACTGCACTAACTTGTAGTTTTAGCTGAACACTGTGAGCAGGACGCACTGCACTAACTTGTAGCTTTAGATGAACACTGTGCAGAGGTCTCACTACACCAACTTGTATTTTTAGCTGAACACTGTGAGCAGGACGCACAGCACTAACTTATAGTTTTAGCTAATCACTGTGAGCAGGACGCACTGCACTAACTTGTAGCTTTAGATGAACACTGTGCAGAGGTCTCACTACACCAACTTGTAGTTTTAGCTGAACATTGTGAGCAGGACGCACAGCACTAACTTATAGTTTTAGCTAAACACTGTTAGCAGGACGCACTGCACTAACTTGTAGCTTGAGATGAACACTGTGCAGAGGTCTCACTACACCAACTTGTACTTTTAGCTGAACACTGTGAGCAGGACGCACAGCACTAACTTGTAGTTTTAGCTAAACACTGTGAGCAGGATGCACTGCACTAACTTGTAGCTTGAGATGAACACTGTGCAGAGGTCTCACTACACCAACTTGCAGTTTTAGCTGAACACTGTGAGCAGGACGCACAGCACTAACTTGTAGTTTTAGCTGAACACTGTGAGCAGGACGCACTGCACCAACTTGTAGGTTTAGCTGAACACTGTGAGCAGGACGCACAGCACTAACTTGTATTTTTAGCTGAACACTGTGAGCAGGACGCATAGCACTAACTTGTAGTTTTAGCTGAACACTGTGAGCAGGACGCACAGCACTAACTTGTATTTTTAGCTGAATACTGTGAGCAGGACGCACAGCACTAACTTGTCGTTTTAGCTGAACACTGTGAGCAGGACGCACTGCACTAACTTGTAGCTTTAGATGAACACTGTGCAGAGGTCTCACTACACCAACTTGTAGTTTTAGCTGAACATTGTGAGCAGGACGCACAGCACTAACTTATAGTTTTAGCTAAACATTGTGAGCAGGACGCACTGCACTAACTTGTAGCTTGAGATGAACACTGTGCAGAGGTCTCACTACACCAACTTGTAGTTTTAGCTGAACACTGTGAGCAGGATGCACAGCACTAACTTGTATTTTTAGCTGAACACTGTGAGCAGGACGCACAGCACTAACTTGTAGTTTTAGCTGAACACTGTGAGCAGGACGCACTGCACTAACTTGTAGCTTTAGATGAACACTGTGCAGAGGTCTCACTACACCACCTTGTAGTTTTAGCTGAACACTGTGAGCAGGACACACAGAACTAACTTGTAGTTTTAGCTGAACACTGTGAGCAGGATGCACTGCACCAACTTGTAGGTTTAGCTGAACACTGTGAGCAGGACGCACAGCACTAACTTGTATTTTTAGCTGAACACTGTGAGCAGGACGCACTGCACTAACTTGTAGCTTTAGATGAACACTGTGCAGAGGTCTCACTACACCAACTTGTATTTTTAGCTGAACACTGTGAGCAGGACGCACAGCACTAACTTATAGTTTTAGCTAAACACTGTGAGCAGGACGCACTGCACTAACTTGTAGCTTTAGATGAACACTGTGCATAGGTCTCACTACACCAACTTGTAGTTTTAGCTGAACATTGTGAGCAGGACGCACAGCACTAACTTATAGTTTTAGCTAAACACTGTGAGCAGGACGCACTGCACTAACTTGTAGCTTGAGATGAACACTGTGCAGAGGTCTCACTACACCAACTTGTAGTTTTAGCTGAACACTGTGAGCAGGACGCACAGCACTAACTTGTAGTTTTAGCTGAACACTGTGAGCAGGATGCACTGCACTAACTTGTAGCTTGAGATGAACACTGTGCAGAGGTCTCACTACACCAACTTGCAGTTTTAGCTGAACACTGTGAGCAGGACGCACAGCACTAACTTGTAGTTTTAGCTGAGCACTGTGAGCAGGACGCACTGCACCAACTTGTAGGTTTAGCTGAACACTGTGAGCAGGACGCACAGCACTAACTTGTATTTTTAGCTGAACACTGTGAGCAGGACGCATAGCACTAACTTGTAGTTTTAGCTGAACACTGTGAGCAGGACGCACTGCACTAACTTGTAGCTTTAGATGAACACTGTGCAGAGGTCTCACTACACCAACTTGTAGTTTTAGCTGAACACTGTGAGCAGAACACACAGAACTAACTTGTAGTTTTAGCTGAACACTGTGAGCAGGATGCACTGCACCAACTTGTAGGTTTAGCTGAACACTGTGAGCAGGACGCACAGCACTAACTTGTATTTTTAGCTGAACACTGTGAGCAGGACGCACAGCACTAACTTGTCGTTTTAGCTGAACACTGTGAGCAGGACGCACTGCACTAACTTGTAGCTTTAGATGAACACTTTGCAAAGGTCTCACTACACCAACTTGTAGTTTTAGCTGAACACTGTGAGCAGGACACACAGCACTAACTTGTAGTTTTAGCTGAACACTGTGAGCAGGACGCACTGCACCAACTTGTAGGTTTAGCTGAACACTGTCAGCAGGACGCACAGCACTAACTTGTAGTTTTAGATGAACACTGTGAGCAGGACACACTGCACTAACTTGTAGCTTTAGATGAACACTGTGCAGAGGTCTCACTACACCAACTTGTAGTTTTAGCTGAACACTGAGAGCAGGACGCACAGCACTAACTTATAGTTTTAGCTTAACACTGTGAGCAGGACGCACTGCACTATAATAGCTTTAGATGAACACTGTGCAGAGGTCTCACTACACCAACTTGTAGTTTTAGCTGAACACTGTGAACAGGACACACAGCACTAACTTGTAGTTTTAGCTAAACACTGTGAGCAGGACGCACTGCACCAACTTGTAGGTTTAGCTGAACACTGTGAGCAGGACGCACAGCACTAACTTGTATTTTTAACTGAACACTGTGAGCAGGACGCACAGCACTAACTTGTATTTTTAGCTGAACACTGTGAGCAGGACGCACAGCACTAACTTGTAGTTTTAGCTGAACACTATGAGCAGGACGCACAGCACTAACTTGTAGTTTTAGCTGAACACTGTGAGCAGGACGCACTGCACTAACTTGTAGCTTTAGATGAACACTGTGCAGAGGTCTCACTACACCAACTTGTAGTTTTAGCTGAACACTGTGAGCAGGACACACAGAAATAACTTGTATTTTTAGCTGAATACTGTGAGCAGGACGCACAGCACTAACTTGTAGTTTTAGATGAACGCTGTGAGCAGGACGCACAGCACTAACTTGTAGTTTTAGCTGAACACTGTGAGCAGGACGCACTGCACTAACTTGTAGCTTTAGATGAACACTGTGCAGAGGTCTCACTACACCAACTTGTAGTTTTAGCTGATAACTGTGAGCAGGATGCACAGCACTAACTTGTAGTTTTAGCTGAACACTGTGAGCAGGACGCACTGCACCAACTTGTAGGTTTAGCTGAACACTGTGAGCAGGACGCACAGCACTAACTTGTAGTTTTATCTGAACACTGTGAGCAGGACGCACTGCACTAACTTGTAGCTTTAGATGAACACTGTGCAGAGGTCTCACTACACCAACTTGTAGTTTTAGCTGAACACTGTGAGCAGGACACACAGCACCAACTTATAGTTTTAGCTAAACACTGTGAGCAGGACGCACTGCACTTACTTGTAGCTTTAGATGAACACTGTGCAGAGGTCTCACTACACCAACTTGTAGTTTTAGCTGAACACTGTGAACAGGATGCACAGCACTAACTTGTAGTTTTAGCTGAACACTGTGAGCAGGACGCACTGCCCCAACTTGTAGGTTTAGCTGAACACTGTGAGCAGGACGCACAGCACTAACTTGTATTTTTGGCTGAACACTGTGAGCAGGACGCACAGCACTAACTTGTAGTTTTAGCTGAACACTGTGAGCAGGACGTACTGCACTAACTTGTAGCTTTAGATGAACACTGTGAAGAGGTCTCACTACACTAGTTTTAGCTAAACACTGTGAGCAGGACGCACTGCACTTACTTGTAGCTTTAGATGAACACAGTGCAGAGGTCTCAATACACCAACTTGTAGTTTTAGCTGAACACTGTGAGCAGAACACACAGAACAAACTTGTAGTTTTAGCTGAACACTGTGAGCAGGATGCACTGCACCAACTTGTAGGTTTAGCTGAACACTGTGAGCAGGACGCACAGCACTAACTTGTATTTTTGGCTGAACACTGTGAGCAGGACGCACAGCACTAACTTGTAGTTTTAGCTGAACACTGTGAGCAGGACGTACTGCACTAACTTGTAGCTTTAGATGAACACTGTGAAGAGGTCTCACTACACTAGTTTTAGCTAAACACTGTGAGCAGGACGCACTGCACTTACTTGTAGCTTTAGATGAACACAGTGCAGAGGTCTCAATACACCAACTTGTAGTTTTACCTGAACACTGTGAGCAGAACACACAGAACAAACTTGTAGTTTTAGCTGAACACTGTGAGCAGGATGCACTGCACCAACTTGTAGGTTTAGCTGAACACTGTGAGCAGGACGCACAGCACTAACTTGTATTTTTAGCTGAATACTGTGAGCAGGACGCACAGCACTAACTTGTCGTTTTAGCTGAACACTGTGAGCAGGACGCACTGCACTAACTTGTAGCTTTAGATGAACACTGTGCAGAGGTCTCACTACACCAACTTGTAGTTTTAGCTGAACATTGTGAGCAGGACGCACAGCACTAACTTATAGTTTTAGCTAAACATTGTGAGCAGGACGCACTGCACTAACTTGTAGCTTGAGATGAACACTGTGCAGAGGTCTCACTACACCAACTTGTAGTTTTAGCTGAACACTGTGAGCAGGACGCACAGCACTAACTTGTAGTTTTAGCTGAACACTGTGAGCAGGATGCACTGCACTAACTTGTAGCTTGAGATGAACACTGTGCAGAGGTCTCACTACACCAACTTGTAATTTTAGCTGAACACTGTGAGCAGGACGCACAGCACTAACTTGTATTTTTAGCTGAACACTGTGAGCAGGACGCACAGCACTAACTTGTAGTTTTAGCTGAACACTGTGAGCAGGACGCACTGCACTAACTTGTAGCTTTAGATGAACACTGTGCAGAGGTCTCACTACACCAACTTGTATTTTTAGCTGAACACTGTGAGCAGGACGCACAGCACTAACTTATAGTTTTAGCTAATCACTGTGAGCAGGACGCACTGCACTAACTTGTAGCTTTAGATGAACACTGTGCAGAGGTCTCACTACACCAACTTGTATTTTTAGCTGAACACTGTGAGCAGGACGCACAGCACTAACTTATAGTTTTAGCTAATCACTGTGAGCAGGACGCACTGCACTAACTTGTAGCTTTAGATGAACACTGTGCAGAGGTCTCACTACACCACCTTGTAGTTTTAGCTGAACACTGTGAGCAGGACACACAGAACTAACTTGTAGTTTTAGCTGAACACTGTGAGCAGGATGCACTGCACCAACTTGTAGGTTTAGCTGAACACTGTGAGCAGGACGCACAGCACTAACTTGTATTTTTAGCTGAACACTGTGAGCAGGACGCACTGCACTAACTTGTAGTTTTAGCTGAACACTGTGAGCAGGACGCACTGCACTAACTTGTAGCTTTAGATGAACACTGTGCAGAGGTCTCACTACACCAACTTGTATTTTTAGCTGAACACTGTGAGCAGGACGCACAGCACTAACTTATAGTTTTAGCTAATCACTGTGAGCAGGACGCACTGCACTAACTTGTAGCTTTAGATGAACACTGTGCAGAGGTCTCACTACACCAACTTGTAGTTTTAGCTGAACATTGTGAGCAGGACGCACAGCACTAACTTATAGTTTTAGCTAAACACTGTTAGCAGGACGCACTGCACTAACTTGTAGCTTGAGATGAACACTGTGCAGAGGTCTCACTACACCAACTTGTACTTTTAGCTGAACACTGTGAGCAGGACGCACAGCACTAACTTGTAGTTTTAGCTAAACACTGTGAGCAGGATGCACTGCACTAACTTGTAGCTTGAGATGAACACTGTGCAGAGGTCTCACTACACCAACTTGCAGTTTTAGCTGAACACTGTGAGCAGGACGCACAGCACTAACTTGTAGTTTTAGCTGAACACTGTGAGCAGGACGCACTGCACCAACTTGTAGGTTTAGCTGAACACTGTGAGCAGGACGCACAGCACTAACTTGTATTTTTAGCTGAACACTGTGAGCAGGACGCATAGCACTAACTTGTAGTTTTAGCTGAACACTGTGAGCAGGACGCACTGCACTAACTTGTAGATTTAGATGAACACTGTGTAGAGGTCTCACTACACCAACTTGTAGTTTTAGCTGAACACTGTGAGCAGAACACACAGAACTAACTTGTAGTTTTAGCTGAACACTGTGAGCAGGATGCACTGCACCAACTTGTAGGTTTAGCTGAACACTGTGAGCAGGACGCACAGCACTAACTTGTATTTTTAGCTGAACACTGTGAGCAGGACGCACAGCACTAACTTGTCGTTTTAGCTGAACACTGTGAGCAGGACGCACTGCACTAACTTTTAGCTTTAGATGAACACTTTGCAAAGGTCTCACTACACCAACTTGTAGTTTTAGCTGAACACTGTGAGCAGGACACACAGCACTAACTTGTAGTTTTAGCTGAACACTGTGAGCAGGACGCACTGCACCAACTTGTAGGTTTAGCTGAACACTGTCAGCAGGACGCACAGCACTAACTTGTAGTTTTAGATGAACACTGTGAGCAGGACGCACTGCACTAACTTGTAGCTTTAGATGAACACAGTGCAGAGGTCTCACTACACCAACTTGTAGTTTTAGCTGAACACTGTGAGCAGGACGCACAGCACTAACTTATAGTTTTAGCTTAACACTGTGAGCAGGACGCACTGCACTAACATAGCTTTAGATGAACACTGTGCAGAGGTCTCACTACACCAACTTGTAGTTTTAGCTGAACACTGTGAACAGGACACACAGCACTAACTTGTAGTTTTAGCTAAACACTGTGAGCAGGACGCACTGCACCAACTTGTAGGTTTAGCTGAACACTGTGAGCAGGACGCACAGCACTAACTTGTATTTTTAACTGAACACTGTGAGCAGGACGCACAGCACTAACTTGTATTTTTAGCTGAACACTGTGAGCAGGACGCACAGCACTAACTTGTAGTTTTAGCTGAACACTGTGAGCAGGACACTGTGAGCAGGACTGTGAGCTGAACACTGTGAGCAGGACGCACAGCACTAACTTGTAGTTTTAGCTGAACACTATGAGCAGGACGCACAGCACTAACTTGTAGTTTTAGCTGAACACTGTGAGCAGGACGCACTGCACTAACTTGTAGCTTTAGATGAACACTGTGCAGAGGTCTCACTACACCAACTTGTAGTTTTAGCTGAACACTGTGAGCAGGACACACAGAAATAACTTGTATTTTTAGCTGAATACTGTGAGCAGGACGCACAGCACTAACTTGTCGTTTTAGCTGAACACTGTGAGCAGGACGCACTGCACTAACTTGTAGCTTTAGATGAACACTGTGCAGAGGTCTCACTACACCAACTTGTAGTTTTAGCTGAACACTGTGAGCAGGACACACAGCACTAACTTGTAGTTTTAGCTGAACACTGTGAGCAGGACGCACTGCACCAACTTGTAGGTTTAGCTGAACACTGTGAGCAGGACGCACTGCACTAACTTGTAGCTTTAGATGAACACTGTGCAGAGGTCTCACTACACCAACTTGTAGTTTTAGCTGAACACTGTGAGCAAGACACACAGCACCAACTTATAGTTTTAGCTAAACACTGTGAGCAGGACGCACTGCACTAACTTGTAGCTTTAGATGAACACTGTGCAGAGGTCTCACCACACCAACTTGTAGTTTTAGCTGAACACTGTGAACAGGACACACAGCACTAACTTGTAGTTTTAGCTAAACACTGTGAGCAGGACACACTGCACCAACTTGTAGGTTTAGCTGAACACTGTGAGCAGGATGCACAGCACTAACTTGTATTTTTAGCTGAACACTGTGAGCAGGACGCACAGCACTAACTTGTATTTTTAGCTGAACACTGTGAGCAGGACGCACAGCACTAACTTGTAGTTTTAGCTGAACACTGTGAGCAGGATGCACTGCACTAACTTGTAGCTTGAGATGAACACTGTGCAGAGGTCTCACTACACCAACTTGCAGTTTTAGCTGAACACTGTGAGCAGGACGCACAGCACTAACTTGTAGTTTTAGCTGAACACTGTGAGCAGGACGCACTGCACCAACTTGTAGGTTTAGCTGAACACTGTGAGCAGGACGCACAGCACTAACTTGTATTTTTAGCTGAACACTGTGAGCAGGACGCATAGCACTAACTTGTAATTTTAGCTGAACACTGTGAGCAGGACGCACTGCACTAACTTGTAGCTTTAGATGAACACTGTGCAGAGGTCTCACTACACCAACTTGTAGTTTTAGCTGAACACTGTGAGCAGAACACACAGAACTAACTTTTAGTTTTAGCTGAACACTGTGAGCAGGATGCACTGCACCAACTTGTAGGTTTAGCTGAACACTGTGAGCAGGACGCACAGCACTAACTTGTATTTTTAGCTGAACACTGTGAGCAGGACGCACAGCACTAACTTGTCGTTTTAGCTTAACACTGTGAGCAGGACGCACTGCACTAACATAGCTTTAGATGAACACTGTGCAGAGGTCTCACTACACCAACTTGTAGTTTTAGCTGAACACTGTGAACAGGACACACAGCACTAACTTGTAGTTTTAGCTAAACACTGTGAGCAGGACGCACTGCACCAACTTGTAGGTTTAGCTGAACACTGTGAGCAGGACGCACAGCACTAACTTGTATTTTTAACTGAACACTGTGAGCAGGACGCACAGCACTAACTTGTATTTTTAGCTGAATACTGTGAGAAGGACGCACAGCACTAACTTGTCGTTTTAGCTGAACACTGTGAGCAGGACGCACTGCACTAACTTGTAGCTTTAGATGAACACTGTGCAGAGGTCTCACTACACCAACTTGTAGTTTTAGCTGAACACTGTGAGCAGGACACACAGCACTAACTTGTAGTTTTAGCTGAACACTGTGAGCAGGACGCACTGCACCAACTTGTAGGTTAAGCTGAACACTGTGAGCAGGACGCACTGCACTAACTTGTAGCTTTAGATGAACACTGTGCAGAGGTCTCACTACACCAACTTGTAGTTTTAGCTGAACACTGTGAGCAGGACACACAGCACTAACTTGTAGTTTTAGCTGAACACTGTGAGCAGGACGCACTGCACCAACTTGTAGGTTTAGCTGAACACTGTGAGCAGGACGCAGAGCACTAACTTGTAGTTTTAGATGAACACTGTGAGCAGGACGCACTGCACTAACTTGTAGCTTTAGATGAACACAGTGCAGAGGTCTCACTACACCAACTTGTAGTTTTAGCTGAACACTGTGAGCAGGACGCACAGCACTAACTTATAGTTTTAGCTAAACACTGTGAGCAGGACGCACTGCACTAACTTGTAGCTTTAGATGAACACTGTGCAGAGGTCTCACCACACCAACTTGTAGTTTTAGCTGAACACTGTGAACAGGACACACAGCACTAACTTGTAGTTTTAGCTAAACACTGTGAGCAGGACACACTGCACCAACTTGTAGGTTTAGCTGAACACTGTGAGCAGGATGCACAGCACTAACTTGTATTTTTAGCTGAACACTGTGAGCAGGACGCACAGTACTAACTTGTATTTTTAGCTGAACACTGTGAGCAGGACGCACAGCACTAACTTGTAGTTTTAGCTGAACACTGTGAGCAGGACGCACTGCACTAACTTGTAGCTTTAGATGAACACTGTGAAGAGGTCTCACTACACCAACTTGTAGTTTTAGCTGATAACTGTGAGCAGGATGCACAGCACTAACTTGTAGTTTTAGCTGAACACTGTGAGCAGGACGCACTGCACCAACTTGTAGGTTTAGCTGAACACTGTGAGCAGGACGCACAGCACTAACTTGTAGTTTTAGCTGAACACTGTGAGCAGGACGCACTGCACTAACTTGTAGCTTTAGATGAACACTGTGCAGAGGTCTCACTACACCAACTTGTAGTTTTAGCTGAACACTGTGAGCAAGACACACAGCACCAACTTATAGTTTTAGCTAAACACTGTGAGCAGGACGCACTGCACTTACTTGTAGCTTTAGATGAACACAGTGCAGAGGTCTCACTACACCAACTTGTAGTTTTAGCTGAACACTGTGAGCAGGACGCACAGCACTAACTTATAGTTTTAGCTAAACACTGTGAGCAGGACGCACTGCACTAACTTGTAGCTTTAGATGAACACTGTGCAGAGGTCTCACTACACCAACTTGTAGTTTTAGCTGAACACTGTGAACAGGACACACAGCACTAACTTGTAGTTTTAGCTAAACACTGTGAGCAGGATGCACTGCACCAACTTGTAGGTTTAGCTGAACACTGTGAGCAGGACGCACAGCACTAACTTGTATGTTTAGCTGAACACTGTGAGCAGGACGCACAGCACTAACTTGTAGTTTTAGCTGAACACTATGAGCAGGATGCACTGCACTAACTTGTCGCTTTAGATGAACACTGTGCAGAGGTCTCACTACACCAACTTGTACTTTTAGCTGAACACTGTGAGCAGGATGCACAGCACTAACTTGTAGTTTTTAGCTGAACACTGTGAGCAGGATGCACTGCACCAACTTGTAGGTTTAGCTGAACACTGTGAGCAGGACGCACAGCACTAACTTGTATGTTTAGCTGAACACTGTAAGCAGGACGCACAGCACTAACTTGTAGTTTTAGCTGAACACTGTGAGCAGGACGCACTGCACCAACTTGTAGGTTTAGCTGAACACTGTGAGCAGGACGCACAGCACTAACTTGTAGTTTTAGATGAACACTGTGAGCAGGATGTACTTCACTAACTTGTAGATTTAGATGAACACAGTGCAGAGGTCTCACTACACCAACTTGTAGTTTTAGCTGAACACTGTGAGCAGGACGCACAGCACTAACTTATAGTTTTAGCTAAACACTGTGAGCAGGACGCACTGCACTAACTTGTAGCTTTAGATGAACACTGTGCAGAGGTCTCACTACACCAACTTGTAGTTTTAGCTGAACAATGTGAACAGGACACACAGCACTAACTTGTAGTTTTAGCTAAACACTGTGAGCAGGACACACTGCACCAACTTGTAGGTTTAGCTGAACACTGTGAGCAGGACGCACCGCACTAACTTGTAATTTTAGCTGAACACTGTGAGCAGGACGCAGGGCACTAACTTATAGTTTTAGCTAAACACTGTTAGCAGGATGCACTGCACTAACTTTTAGTTTTAGCTGAACACTGTGAGCAGGACGCACAGCACTAACTTGTAGTTTTAGCTGAAAACTGTGAGCAGGACGCACAGCACTAACTTGTAGTTTTAGCTGAACACTGTGAGCAGGATGCACTGCACTAACTTGTAACTTTAGATGAACACTGTGCAGAGGTCTCACTACACCAACTTGTAGTTTTACCTGAACACTGTGAGCAGGACGCACAGCACTAACTTATAGTTTTAGCTGAACACTGTGAGCAGGACGCACTGCACTAACTTGTAGCTTGAGATGAACACTGTGCAGAGGTCTCACTACACCAACTTGTAGTTTTAGCTGAACAGTGTGAGCAGGACGCACAGCACTAACTTATAGTTTTAGCTAAACACTTGAGCAGGACGCACTGCACTAACTTGTAGCTTTAGATGAACACTGTGCAGAGGTCTCACTACACCAGCTTGTAGTTTTAGCTGAACACTGTGAGCAGGACGCACAGCACTAACTTGTAGTTTTAGCTGAACACTGTGAGCAGGACGCACTGCACTAACTTGTAGGTTTAGCTGAACACTGTGAGCAGGACGCACAGCACTAACTTGTATTTTTAGCTGAACACTGTGAGCAGGACGCACAGCACTAACTTGTAGTTTTAGCTGAACACTGTGAGCAGGACGCACTGCACTAACTTGTAGCTTTAGATGAACACTGTGCAGAGGTCTCACTACACCAACTTGTAGTTTTGCTGAACACTGTGAGCAGGACGCACAGCACTAACTTGTCGTTTTAGCTGAACACTGTGAGCAGGACGCACTGCACCAACTTGTAGGTTTAGCTGAACACTGTGAGCAGGATGCACAGCACTAACTTGTATTTTTAGCTGAACACTGTGAGCAGGACGCACAGCACTAACTTGTAGTTTTAGCTGAACACTGTGAGCAGGACGCACTGCACTAACTTGTAGCTTTAGATGAACACTGTGAAGAGGTCTCACTACACCAACTTGTAGTTTTAGCTGATAACTGTGAGCAGGATGCACAGCACTAACTTGTAGTTTTAGCTGAACACTGTGAGCAGGACGCACTGCACCAACTTGTAGGTTTAGCTGAACACTGTGAGCAGGACGCACAGCACTAACTTGTAGTTTTAGCTGAACTCTGTGAGCAGGACGCACTGCACTAACTTGTAGCTTTAGATGAACACTGTGCAGAGGTCTCACTACACCAACTTGTAGTTTTAGCTGAACACTGTGAGCAAGACACACAGCACCAACTTATAGTTTTAGCTAAACACTGTGAGCAGGACGCACTGCACTTACTTGTAGCTTTAGATGAACACTGTGCAGAGGTCTCACTACACCAACTTGTAGTTTTAGCTGAACACTGTGAACAGGACGCACAGCACTAACTTGTAGTTTTAGCTGAACACTGTGAGCAGGACGCACTGCACCAACTTGTAGGTTTAGCTGAACACTGTGAACAGGACGCACAGCACCAACTTATAGTTTTAGCTAAACACTGTGAGCAGGACGCACTGCACTTACTTGTAGCTTTAGATGAACACTGTGCAGAGGTCTCACTACACCAACTTGTAGTTTTAGCTGAACACTGTGAACAGGACGCACAGCACTAACTTGTATTTTTAGCTAAACACTGTGAGCAGGACGCACTGCACTAACTTGTAGCTTTAGATGAACACTGTGCAGAGGTCTCACTACACCAACTTGTAGTTTTAGCTGAACATTGTGAGCAGGACGCACAGCACTAACTTATAGTTTTAGCTAAACACTGTGAGCAGGACGCACTGCACTAACTTGTAGCTTGAGATGAACACTGTGCAGAGGTCTCACTACACCAACTTGTAGTTTTAGCTGATCACTGTGAGCAGGACGCACAGCACTAACTTGTAGTTTTAGCTGAACACTGTGAGCAGGATGCACTGCACTAACTTGTAGCTTGAGATGAACACTGTGCAGAGGTCTCACTACACCAACTTGTAGTTTTAGCTGAACACTGTGAGCAGGACGCACAGCACTAACTTGTAGTTTTAGCTGAACACTGTGAGCAGGACGCACTGCACTAACTTGTAGGTTTAGCTGAACACTGTGAGCAGGACGCACAGCACTAACTTGTATTTTTAGCTGAACACTGTGAGCAGGACGCACAGCACTAACTTGTAGTTTTAGCTGAACACTGTGAGCAGGACGCACTGCACTAACTTGTAGCTTTAGATGAACACTGTGCAGAGGTCTCACTACACCAACTTGTAGTTTTAGCTGAACACTGTGAGCAGGACGCACAGCACTAACTTGTCGTTTTAGCTGAACACTGTGAGCAGGACGCACTGCACCAACTTGTAGGTTTAGCTGAACACTGTGAGCAGGATGCACAGCACTAACTTGTATTTTTAGCTGAACACTGTGAGCAGGACGCACAGCACTAACTTGTAGTTTTAGCTGAACACTGTGAGCAGGACGCACTGCACTAACTTGTAGCTTTAGATGAACACTGTGAAGAGGTCTCACTACACCAACTTGTAGTTTTAGCTGATAACTGTGAGCAGGATGCACAGCACTAACTTGTAGTTTTAGCTGAACACTGTGAGCAGGACGCACTGCACCAACTTGTAGGTTTAGCTGAACACTGTGAGCAGGACGCACAGCACTAACTTGTAGTTTCAGCTGAACTCTGTGAGCAGGACGCACTGCACTAACTTGTAGCTTTAGATGAACACTGTGCAGAGGTCTCACTACACCAACTTGTAGTTTTAGCTGAACACTGTGAGCAAGACACACAGCACCAACTTATAGTTTTAGCTAAACACTGTGAGCAGGACGCACTGCACTTACTTGTAGCTTTAGATGAACACTGTGCAGAGGTCTCACTACACCAACTTGTAGTTTTAGCTGAACACTGTGAACAGGACGGACAGCACTAACTTGTAGTTTTAGCTGAACACTGTGAGCAGGACGCACTGCACCAACTTGTAGGTTTAGCTGAACACTGTGAACAGGACGCACAGCACCAACTTATAGTTTTAGCTAAACACTGTGAGCAGGACGCACTGCACTTACTTGTAGCTTTAGATGAACACTGTGCAGAGGTCTCACTACACCAACTTGTAGTTTTAGCTGAACACTGTGAACAGGACGCACAGCACTAACTTGTATTTTTAGCTAAACACTGTGAGCAGGACGCACTGCACTAACTTGTAGCTTTAGATGAACACTGTGCAGAGGTTTCACTACACCAACTTGTAGTTTTAGCTGAACATTGTGAGCAGGACGCACAGCACTAACTTATAGTTTTAGCTAAACACTGTGAGCAGGACGCACTGCACAAACTTGTAGCTTGAGATGAACACTGTGCAGAGGTCTCACTACACCAACTTGTAGTTTTAGCTGATCACTGTGAGCAGGACGCACAGCACTAACTTGTAGTTTTAGCTGAACACTGTGAGCAGGATGCACTGCACTAACTTGTAGCTTGAGATGAACAATGTGCAGAGGTCTCACTACACCAACTTGTAGTTTGAGCTAAACACTGTGAGCAGGACGCACAGCACTAACTTGTAGTTTTAGCTGAACACTGTGAGCAGGACGCACTGCACCAACTTGTAGGTTTAGCTGAACACTGTGAGCAGGACGCACAGCACTAACTTGTATTTTTAGCTGAACACTGTGAGCAGGACGCACAGCACTAACTTGTAGTTTTAGCTGAACACTGTGAGCAGGATGCACTGCACTAACTTGTACCTTTAGATGAACACTGTGCAGAGGTCTCACTACACCAACTTGTAGTTTTAGCTGAACACTGTGAGCAGGACGCAGAGCACTAACTTGTAGTTTTAGCTGAACACTGTGAGCAGGACGCACTGCACCAACTTGTAGGTTTAGCTGAACACTGTGAGCAGGACGCACAGCACTACCTTGTAGTTTTAGCTGAACACTGTGAGCAGGACGCACTGCACTAACTTGTAGCTTTAGATGAACACTGTGCAGAGGTCTCACTACACCAACTTGTACTTTTAGCTGAACACTGTGAGCAGGACGCACAGCACTAACTCATAGTTTTAGCTAAACACTGTGAGCAGGACGCACTGCACTAACTTGTAGCTTTAGATGAACACTGTGCAGAGGTCTCACTACACCAACTTGTAGTTTTAGCTGAACACTGTGAGCAGGACGCACAGCACTAACTTGTAGTTTTAGCTGAACACTGTGAGCAGGACGCACTGCACCCACTTGTAGGTTTAGCTGAACACTGTGAGCAGGATGAACAGCACTAACTTGTATTTTTAGCTGAACACTGTGAGCAGGACGCACAGCACTAATTTGTAGTTTTAGCTGAACACTGTGAGCAGGACGCACTGCACTAACTTGTAGCTTTAGATGAACATTGTGCAGAGGTCTCACTACACCAACTTGTAGTTTTAGCTGAACACTGTGAGCAGGACGCACAGCACTAACTTGTAGTTTTTAGCTGAACACTGTGAGCAGGATGCACTGCACCAACTTGTAGGTTTAGCTGAACACTGTGAGCAGGACGCACAGCACTAACTTGTATTTTTAGCTGAACACTGTGAGCAGGACGCACAGCACTAACTTGTAGTTTTAGCTGAACACTGTGAGCAGGACGCACTGCACCAACTTGTAGGTTTAGCTTAACACTGTGAGCAGGACGCACTGCACTAACTTGTAGTTTTAGATAAACACTGTGAGCAGGACGCACTGCACTAACTGTAGCTTTAGATGAACACAGTGCAGAGGTCTCACTACACCAACTTGTAGTTTTAGCTGAACACTGTGAGCAGGACGCACAGCACTAACTTATAGTTTTAGCTAAATACTGTGAGCAGGACGCACTGCACTAACTTGTAGCTTTAGATGAACACTGTGCAGAGGTCTCACTACACCAACTTGTAGTTTTAGCTGAACACTGTGAACAGGACACACAGCACTAACTTGTAGTTTTAGCTAAACACTGTGAGCAGGACGCACTGCACCAACTTGTAGGTTTAGCTGAACACTGTGAGCAGGACGCACAGCACTAACTTGTATTTTTAGCTGAACACTGTGAGCAGGACGCACAGCACTAACTTGTAGTTTTAGCTGAACACTGTGAGCAGGACGCACTGCACTAACTTGTAGCTTTAGATGAACACTGTGCAGAGGTCTCACTACACCAACTTGTAGTTTTAGCTGAACACTGTGAGCAGGACGCACAGCACTAACTTATAGTTTTAGCTAAACACTGTGAGCAGGACGCACTGCACTAACTTGTAGCTTGAGATGAACACTGTGCAGAGGTCTCACTACACCAACTTGTAGTTTTAGCTGAACACTGTAAGCAGGACGCACAGCACTAACTTGTAGTTTTAGCTGAACACTGTGAGCAGGACGCACTGCACCAACTTGTAGGTTTAGCTGAACACTGTGAGCAAGATGAACAGCACTAACTTGTATTTTTAGCTGAACACTGTGAGCAGGACGCACAGCACTAACTTGTAGTTTTAGCTGAACACTGTGAGCAGGACGCACTGCACTAACTTGTAGCTTTAGATGAACACTGTGCAGAGGTCTCACTACACCAACTTGTAGTTTTAGCTGAACACTGTGAGCAGGGCGCACAGCACTAACTTGTAGTTTTTAGTCTGAACACTGAGCAGGATGCACTGCACCAACTTGTAGGTTTAGCTGAACACTGTGAGCAGGACGCACAGCACTAACTTGTAGTTTTAGCTGAACACTGTGAGCAGGACGCACTGCACCAACTTGTAGGTTTAGCTGAACACTGTGAGCAGGACGCACAGCACTACCTTGTAGTTTTAGATGAACACTGTGAGCAGGACACACTGCACTAACTTGTAGTTTTAGATGAACACAGTGCAGAGGTCTCACTACACCAACTTGTAGTTTTAGCTGAACACTGTGAGCAGAACGCACAGCACTAACTTATAGTTTTAGCTAAACACTGTGAGCAGGACGGACTGCACTAACTTGTAGCTTTAGATGAACACTGTGCAGAGGTCTCACTACACCAACTTGTATTTTTAGCTGAACACTGTGAACAGGACACACAGCACTAACTTGTAGTTTTAGCTAAACACTGTGAGCAGGACGCACTGCACCAACTTGTAGGTTTAGCTGAACACTGTGAGCAGGACGCACAGCACTAACTTGTATTTTTAGCTGAACACTGTGAGCAGGACGCACAGCACTAACTTGTAGTTTTAGCTGAACACTGTGAGCAGGATGCACTGCACTAACTTGTAGCTTTAGATGAACACTGTGCAGAGGTCTCACTACACCAACTTGTACTTTTAGCTGAACACTGTGAGCAGGACGCACAGCACTAACTCATAGTTTTAGCTAAACACTGTGAGCAGGACGCACTGCACCAACTTGTAGGTTTAGCTGAACACTGTGAGCAGGATGAACAGCACTAACTTGTATTTTTAGCTGAACACTGTGAGCAGGACGCACAGCACTAATTTGTAGTTTTAGCTGAACACTGTGAGCAGGACGCACTGCACTAACTTGTAGCTTTAGATGAACATTGTGCAGAGGTCTCACTACACCAACTTGTAGTTTTAGCTGAACACTGTGAGCAGGACGCACAGCACTAACTTGTAGTTTTTAGCTGAACACTGTGAGCAGGATGCACTGCACCAACTTGTAGGTTTAGCTGAACACTGTGAGCAGGACGCACAGCACTAACTTGTATTTTTAGCTGAACACTGTGAGCAGGACGCACAGCACTAACTTGTAGTTTTAGCTGAACACTGTGAGCAGGACGCACTGCACCAACTTGTAGGTTTAGCTTAACACTGTGAGCAGGACGCACTGCACTAACTTGTAGTTTTAGATAAACACTGTGAGCAGGATGCACTGCACTAACTGTAGCTTTAGATGAACACAGTGCAGAGGTCTCACTACACCAACTTGTAGTTTTAGCTGAACACTGTGAGCAGGACGCACAGCACTAACTTATAGTTTTAGCTAAATACTGTGAGCAGGACGCACTGCACTAACTTGTAGCTTTAGATGAACACTGTGCAGAGGTCTCACTACACCAACTTGTAGTTTTAGCTGAACACTGTGAACAGGACACACAGCACTAACTTGTAGTTTTAGCTAAACCCTGTGAGCAGGACGCACTGCACCAACTTGTAGGTTTAGCTGAACACTGTGAGCAGGACGCACAGCACTAACTTGTATTTTTAGCTGAACACTGTGAGCAGGACGCACAGCACTAACTTGTAGTTTTAGCTGAACACTGTGAGCAGGACGCACTGCACTAACTTGTAGCTTTAGATGAACACTGTGCAGAGGTCTCACTACACCAACTTGTAGTTTTAGCTGAACACTGTGAGCAGGATGCACAGCACTAACTTGTCGTTTTAGCTGAACACTGTGAGCAGGACGCACTGCACCAACTTGTAGGTTTAGCTGAACACTGTGAGCAGGATGCACAGCACTAACTTGTATTTTTAGCTGAACACTGTGAGCAGGACACACAGCACTAACTTGTAGTTTTAGCTGAACACTGTGAGCAGGACGCACTGCACTAACTTGTAGCTTTAGATGAACACTGTGAAGAGGTCTCACTACACCAACTTGTAGTTTTAGCTGATAACTGTGAGCAGGATGCACAGCACTAACTTGTAGTTTTAGCTGAACACTGTGAGCAGGACGCACTGCACCAACTTGTAGGTTTAGCTGAACACTGTGAGCAGGACGCACAGCACTAACTTGTAGTTTCAGCTGAACTCTGTGAGCAGGACGCACTGCACTAACTTGTAGCTTTAGATGAACACTGTGCAGAGGTCTCACTACACCAACTTGTAGTTTTAGCTGAACACTGTGAGCAAGACACACAGCACCAACTTATAGTTTTAGCTAAACACTGTGAGCAGGACGCACTGCACTTACTTGTAGCTTTAGATGAACACTGTGCAGAGGTCTCACTACACCAACTTGTAGTTTTAGCTGAACACTGTGAACAGGACGCACAGCACTAACTTGTAGTTTTAGCTGAACACTGTGAGCAGGACGCACTGCACCAACTTGTAGGTTTAGCTGAACACTGTGAACAGGACGCACAGCACCAACTTATAGTTTTAGCTAAACACTGTGAGCAGGACGCACTGCACTTACTTGTAGCTTTAGATGAACACTGTGCAGAGGTCTTACTACACCAACTTGTAGTTTTAGCTGAACACTGTGAACAGGACGCACAGCACTAACTTGTATTTTTAGCTAAACACTGTGAGCAGGACGCACTGCACTAACTTGTAGCTTTAGATGAACACTGTGCAGAGGTCTCACTACACCAACTTGTAGTTTTAGCTGAAC
The DNA here is from genome assembly GCA_037952925.1 of Lithobates clamitans. NCBI lineage: Eukaryota > Metazoa > Chordata > Amphibia > Anura > Ranidae > Lithobates > Lithobates clamitans. The sequence continues at coordinate 670,013 of JBBGZY010000178.1, read as the reverse complement.
ATTGTGAGCAGGACGCACAGCACTAACTTATAGTTTTAGCTAAACACTGTGAGCAGGACGCACTGCACAAACTTGTAGCTTGAGATGAACACTGTGCAGAGGTCTCACTACACCAACTTGTAGTTTTAGCTGATCACTGTGAGCAGGACGCACAGCACTAACTTGTAGTTTTAGCTGAACACTGTGAGCAGGATGCACTGCACTAACTTGTAGCTTGAGATGAACAATGTGCAGAGGTCTCACTACACCAACTTGTAGTTTTAGCTAAACACTGTGAGCAGGACGCACAGCACTAACTTGTAGTTTTAGCTGAACACTGTGAGCAGGACGTACTGCACCAACTTGTAGGTTTAGCTGAACACTGTGAGCAGGACGCACAGCACTAACTTGTATTTTTAGCTGAACACTGTGAGCAGGACGCACAGCACTAACTTGTAGTTTTAGCTGAACACTGTGAGCAGGATGCACTGCACTAACTTGTACCTTTAGATGAACACTGTGCAGAGGTCTCACTACACCAACTTGTAGTTTTAGCTGAACACTGTGAGCAGGACGCACAGCACTAACTTGTAGTTTTAGCTGAACACTGTGAGCAGGACGCACTGCACCAACTTGTAGGTTTAGCTGAACACTGTGAGCAGGACGCACAGCACTACCTTGTAGTTTTAGATGAACACTGTGAGCAGGACGCACTGCACTAACTTGTAGCTTTAGATGAACACTGTGCAGAGGTCTCACTACACCAACTTGTAGTTTTAGCTGAACACTGTGAGCAGGACGCACAGCACTAACTTATAGTTTTAGCTAAACACTGTGAGCAGGATGCACTGCACTAACTTGTAGCTTTAGATGAACACTGTGCAGAGGTCTCACTACACCAACTTGTAGTTTTAGCTGAACACTGTGAACAGGACACACAGCACTAACTTGTAGTTTTAGCAAAACACTGTGAGCAGGACGCACTGCACCAACTTGTAGGTTTAGCTGAACACTGTGAGCAGGACGCACAGCACTAACTTGTATTTTTAGCTGAACACTGTGAGCAGGACGCACAGCACTAACTTGTAGTTTTAGCTGAACACTGTGAGCAGGACGCACTGCACTAACTTGTAGCTTTAGATGAACACTGTGCAGAGGTCTCACTACACCAACTAGTACTTTTAGCTGAACACTGTGAGCAGGACGCACAGCACTAACTCATAGTTTTAGCTAAACACTGTGAGCAGGACGCACTGCACTAACTTGTAGCTTTAGATGAACACTGTGCAGAGGTCTCACTACACCAAATTGTAGTTTTAGCTGAACACTGTGAGCAGGACGCACAGCACTAACTTGTAGTTTTAGCTGAACACTGTGAGCAGGACGCACTGCACCCACTTGTAGGTTTAGCTGAACACTGTGAGCAGGATGAACAGCACTAACTTGTATTTTTAGCTGAACACTGTGAGCAGGACGCACAGCACTAATTTGTAGTTTTAGCTGAACACTGTGAGCAGGACGCACTGCACTAACTTGTAGCTTTAGATGAACATTGTGCAGAGGTCTCACTACACCAACTTGTAGTTTTAGCTGAACACTGTGAGCAGGACGCACAGCACTAACTTGTAGTTTTTAGCTGAACACTGTGAGCAGGATGCACTGCACCAACTTGTAGGTTTAGCTGAACACTGTGAGCAGGACGCACAGCACTAACTTGTATTTTTAGCTGAACACTGTGAGCAGGACGCACAGCACTAACTTGTAGTTTTAGCTGAACACTGTGAGCAGGACGCACTGCACCAACTTGTAGGTTTAGCTTAACACTGTGAGCAGGACGCACTGCACTAACTTGTAGTTTTAGATAAACACTGTGAGCAGGACGCACTGCACTAACTGTAGCTTTAGATGAACACAGTGCAGAGGTCTCACTACACCAACTTGTAGTTTTAGCTGAACACTGTGAGCAGGACGCACAGCACTAACTTATAGTTTTAGCTAAATACTTTGAGCAGGACGCACTGCAATAACTTGTAGCTTTAGATGAACACTGTGCAGAGGTCTCACTACACCAACTTGTAGTTTTAGCTGAACACTGTGAACAGGACACACAGCACTAACTTGTAGTTTTAGCTAAACACTGTGAGCAGGACGCACTGCACCAACTTGTAGGTTTAGCTGAACACTGTGAGCAGGACGCACAGCACTAACTTGTATTTTTAGCTGAACACTGTGAGCAGGACGCACAGCACTAACTTGTAGTTTTAGCTGAACACTGTGAGCAGGACGCACTGCACTAACTTGTAGCTTTAGATGAACACTGTGCAGAGGTCTCACTACACCAACTTGTAGTTTTAGCTGAACACTGTGAGCAGGACGCACAGCACTAACTTATAGTTTTAGCTAAACACTGTGAGCAGGACGCACTGCACTAACTTGTAGCTTGAGATGAACACTGTGCAGAGGTCTCACTACACCAACTTGTAGTTTTAGCTGAACACTGTAAGCAGGACGCACAGCACTAACTTGTAGTTTTAGCTGAACACTGTGAGCAGGACGCACTGCACCAACTTGTAGGTTTAGCTGAACACTGTGAGCAGGATGAACAGCACTAACTTGTATTTTTAGCTGAACACTGTGAGCAGGACGCACAGCACTAACTTGTAGTTTTAGCTGAACACTGTGAGCAGGACGCACTGCACTAACTTGTAGCTTTAGATGAACACTGTGCAGAGGTCTCACTACACCAACTTGTAGTTTTAGCTGAACACTGTGAGCAGGACGCACAGCACTAACTTGTAGTTTTTAGCTGAACACTGAGCAGGATGCACTGCACCAACTTGTAGGTTTAGCTGAACACTGTGAGCAGGACGCACAGCACTAACTTGTAGTTTTAGCTGAACACTGTGAGCAGGACGCACTGCACCAACTTGTAGGTTTAGCTGAACACTGTGAGCAGGACGCACAGCACTACCTTGTAGTTTTAGATGAACACTGTGAGCAGGACACACTGCACTAACTTGTAGTTTTAGATGAACACAGTGCAGAGGTCTCACTACACCAACTTGTAGTTTTAGCTGAACACTGTGAGCAGGACGCACAGCACTAACTTATAGTTTTAGCTAAACACTGTGAGCAGGACGGACTGCACTAACTTGTAGCTTTAGATGAACACTGTGCAGAGGTCTCACTACACCAACTTGTATTTTTAGCTGAACACTGTGAACAGGACACACAGCACTAACTTGTAGTTTTAGCTAAACACTGTGAGCAGGACGCACTGCACCAACTTGTAGGTTTAGCTGAACACTGTGAGCAGGACGCACAGCACTAACTTGTATTTTTAGCTGAACACTGTGAGCAGGACGCACAGCACTAACTTGTAGTTTTAGCTGAACACTGTGAGCAGGACGCACTGCACTAACTTGTAGCTTTAGATGAACACTGTGCAGAGGTCTCACTACACCAACTTGTACTTTTAGCTGAACACTGTGAGCAGGACGCACAGCACTAACTCATAGTTTTAGCTAAACACTGTGAGCAGGACGCACTGCACTAACTTGTAGCTTTAGATGAACACTGTGCAGAGGTCTCACTACACCAACTTGTAGTTTTAGCTGAACACTGTGAGCAGGACGCACAGCACTAACTTGTAGTTTTAGCTGAACACTGTGAGCAGGACGCACTGCACCAACTTGTAGGTTTAGCTAAACACTGTGAGCAGGATGAACAGCACTAACTTGTATTTTTAGCTGAACACTGTGAGCAGGACGCACAGCACTAATTTGTAGTTTTAGCTGAACACTGTGAGCAGGACGCACTGCACTAACTTGTAGCTTTAGATGAACATTGTGCAGAGGTCTCACTACACCAACTTGTAGTTTTAGCTGAACACTGTGAGCAGGATGCACAGCACTAACTTGTAGTTTTTAGCTGAACACTGTGAGCAGGATGCACTGCACCAACTTGTAGGTTTAGCTGAACACTGTGAGCAGGACGCACAGCACTAACTTGTATTTTTAGCTGAACACTGTGAGCAGGACGCACAGCACTAACTTGTAGTTTTAGCTGAACACTGTGAGCAGGACGCACTGCACCAACTTGTAGGTTTAGCTTAACACTGTGAGCAGGACGCACTGCACTAACTTGTAGTTTTAGATAAACACTGTGAGCAGGACGCACTGCACTAACTGTAGCTTTAGATGAACACAGTGCAGAGGTCTCACTACACCAACTTGTAGTTTTAGCTGAACACTGTGAGCAGGACGCACAGCACTAACTTATAGTTTTAGCTAAATACTGTGAGCAGGACGCACTGCACTAACTTGTAGCTTTAGATGAACACTGTGCAGAGGTCTCACTACACCAACTTGTAGTTTTAGCTGAACACTGTGAACAGGACACACAGCACTAACTTGTAGTTTTAGCTAAACCCTGTGAGCAGGACGCACTGCACCAACTTGTAGGTTTAGCTGAACACTGTGAGCAGGACGCACAGCACTAACTTGTATTTTTAGCTGAACACTGTGAGCAGGACGCACAGCACTAACTTGTAGTTTTAGCTGAACACTGTGAGCAGGACGCACTGCACTAACTTGTAGCTTTAGATGAACACTGTGCAGAGGTCTCACTACACCAACTTGTAGTTTTAGCTGAACACTGTGAGCAGGACGCACAGCACTAACTTATAGTTTTAGCTAAACACTGTGAGCAGGACGCACTGCACTATCTTGTAGGTTGAGATGAACACTGTGCAGAGGTCTCACTACACCAACTTGTAGTTTTAGCTGAACACTGTAAGCAGGACGCACAGCACTAACTTGTAGTTTTAGCTGAACACTGTGAGCAGGACGCACTGCACCAACTTGTAGGTTTAGCTGAACACTGTGAGCAGGATGAACAGCACTAACTTGTATTTTTAGCTGAACACTGTGAGCAGGACGCACAGCACTAACTTGTAGTCTTAGCTGAACACTGTGAGCAGGACGCACTGCACTAACTTGTAGCTTTAGATGAACACTGTGCAGAGGTCTCACTACACCAACTTGTAGTTTTAGCTGAACACTGTGAGCAGGACGCACAGCACTAACTTGTAGTTTTTAGCTGAACACTGAGCAGGATGCACTGCACCAACTTGTAGGTTTAGCTGAACACTGTGAGCAGGACGCACAGCACTTGTAGTTTTAGCTGAACACTGTGAGCAGGACGCACAGCACTAACTTATAGTTTTAGCTAAACACTGTGAGCAGGACGCACTGCACTAACTTGTAGCTTTAGATGAACACTGTGCAGAGGTCTCACTACAGCAACTTGTAGTTTTAGCTGAACACTGTGAACAGGACACACAGCACTAACTTGTAGTTTTAGCTAAACATTGTGAGCAGGACGCACTGCACCAACTTGTAGGTTTAGCTGAACACTGTGAGCAGGACGCACAGCACTACCTTGTAGTTTTAGATGAACACTGTGAGCAGGACACACTGCACTAACTTGTAGTTTTAGATGAACACAGTGCAGAGGTCTCACTACACCAACTTGTAGTTTTAGCTGAACACTGTGAGCAGGACGCACAGCACTAACTTATAGTTTTAGCTAAACACTGTGAGCAGGACGGACTGCACTAACTTGTAGCTTTAGATGAACACTGTGCAGAGGTCTCACTACACCAACTTGTATTTTTAGCTGAACACTGTGAACAGGACACACAGCACTAACTTGTAGTTTTAGCTAAACACTGTGAGCAGGACGCACTGCACCAACTTGTAGGTTTAGCTGAACACTGTGAGCAGGACGCACAGCACTAACTTGTATTTTTAGCTGAACACTGTGAGCAGGACGCACAGCACTAACTTGTAGTTTTAGCTGAACACTGTGAGCAGGACGCACTGCACTAACTTGTAGCTTTAGATGAACACTGTGCAGAGGTCTCACTACACCAACTTGTACTTTTAGCTGAACACTGTGAGCAGGACGCACAGCACTAACTCATAGTTTTAGCTAAACACTGTGAGCAGGACGCACTGCACTAACTTGTAGCTTTAGATGAACACTGTGCAGAGGTCTCACTACACCAACTTGTAGTTTTAGCTGAACACTGTGAGCAGGACGCACAGCACTAACTTGTAGTTTTAGCTGAACACTGTGAGCAGGACGCACTGCACCAACTTGTAGGTTTAGCTGAACACTGTGAGCAGGATGAACAGCACTAACTTGTATTTTTAGCTGAACACTGTGAGCAGGACGCACAGCACTAATTTGTAGTTTTAGCTGAACACTGTGAGCAGGACGCACTGCACTAACTTGTAGCTTTAGATGAACATTGTGCAGAGGTCTCACTACACCAACTTGTAGTTTTAGCTGAACACTGTGAGCAGGATGCACAGCACTAACTTGTAGTTTTTAGCTGAACACTGTGAGCAGGATGCACTGCACCAACTTGTAGGTTTAGCTGAACACTGTGAGCAGGACGCACAGCACTAACTTGTATTTTTAGCTGAACACTGTGAGCAGGACGCACAGCACTAACTTGTAGTTTTAGCTGAACACTGTGAGCAGGACGCACTGCACCAACTTGTAGGTTTAGCTTAACACTGTGAGCAGGACGCACTGCACTAACTTGTAGTTTTAGATAAACACTGTGAGCAGGACGCACTGCACTAACTGTAGCTTTAGATGAACACAGTGCAGAGGTCTCACTACACCAACTTGTAGTTTTAGCTGAACACTGTGAGCAGGACGCACAGCACTAACTTATAGTTTTAGCTAAATACTGTGAGCAGGACGCACTGCACTAACTTGTAGCTTTAGATGAACACTGTGCAGAGGTCTCACTACACCAACTTGTAGTTTTAGCTGAACACTGTGAACAGGACACACAGCACTAACTTGTAGTTTTAGCTAAACCCTGTGAGCAGGACGCACTGCACCAACTTGTAGGTTTAGCTGAACACTGTGAGCAGGACGCACAGCACTAACTTGTATTTTTAGCTGAACACTGTGAGCAGGACGCACAGCACTAACTTGTAGTTTTAGCTGAACACTGTGAGCAGGACGCACTGCACTAACTTGTAGCTTTAGATGAACACTGTGCAGAGGTCTCACTACACCAACTTGTAGTTTTAGCTGAACACTGTGAGCAGGACGCACAGCACTAACTTATAGTTTTAGCTAAACACTGTGAGCAGGACGCACTGCACTATCTTGTAGCTTGAGATGAACACTGTGCAGAGGTCTCACTACACCAACTTGTAGTTTTAGCTGAACACTGTAAGCAGGACGCACAGCACTAACTTGTAGTTTTAGCTGAACACTGTGAGCAGGACGCACTGCACCAACTTGTAGGTTTAGCTGAACACTGTGAGCAGGATGAACAGCACTAACTTGTATTTTTAGCTGAACACTGTGAGCAGGACGCACAGCACTAACTTGTAGTCTTAGCTGAACACTGTGAGCAGGACGCACTGCACTAACTTGTAGCTTTAGATGAACACTGTGCAGAGGTCTCACTACACCAACTTGTAGTTTTAGCTGAACACTGTGAGCAGGACGCACAGCACTAACTTGTAGTTTTTAGCTGAACACTGAGCAGGATGCACTGCACCAACTTGTAGGTTTAGCTGAACACTGTGAGCAGGACGCACAGCACTTGTAGTTTTAGCTGAACACTGTGAGCAGGACGCACAGCACTAACTTATAGTTTTAGCTAAACACTGTGAGCAGGACGCACTGCACTAACTTGTAGCTTTAGATGAACACTGTGCAGAGGTCTCACTACAGCAACTTGTAGTTTTAGCTGAACACTGTGAACAGGACACACAGCACTAACTTGTAGTTTTAGCTAAACATTGTGAGCAGGACGCACTGCACCAACTTGTAGGTTTAGCTTAACACTGTGAGCAGGACGCACAGCACTAACTTGTATTTTTAGCTGAACACTGTGAGCAGGACGCACAGCACTAACTTGTAGTTTTAGCTGAACAGTGTGAGCAGGACGCACTGCACTAACTTGTAGCTTTAGGTGAACACTGTGCAGAGGTCTCACTACACCAACTTGTAGTTTTAGCTGAACACTGTGAGCAGGACGCACAGCACTAACTTGTAGTATTAGCTAAACACTGTGAGCAGGACGCACTGCACTAACTTGTAGCTTGAGATGAACACTGTGCAGAGGTCTCACTACACCAACTTGTAGTTTTAGCTGAACACTGTAAGCAGGACGCACAGCACTAACTTGTAGTTTTAGCTGAACACTGTGAGCAGGACGCACTGCACCAACTTGTAGGTTTAGCTGAACACTGTGAGCAGGATGAACAGCACTAACTTGTATTTTTAGCTGAACACTGTGAGCAGGACGCACAGCACTAACTTGTAGTTTTAGCTGAACACTGTGAGCAGGACGCACTGCACTAACTTGTAGCTTTAGATGAACACTGTGCAGAGGTCTCACTACACCAACTTGTAGTTTTAGCTGAACACTGTGAGCAGGACGCACAGCACTAACTTGTAGTTTTTAGCTGAACACTGTGAGCAGGATGCACTGCACCAACTTGTAGGTTTAGCTGAACACTGTGAGCAGGACGCACAGCACTAACTTGTATTTTTAGCTGAACACTGTGAGCAGGACGCACAGCACTAACTTGTAGTTTTAGCTGAACACTGTGAGCAGGACGCACTGCACTAACTTGTAGCTTTAGATGAACACTGTGCAGAGGTCTCACTACACCAACTTGTAGTTTTAGCTGAACACTGTGAGCAGGACACACTGCACTAACTGTAAATAGTCTAGCTGCCTGACTGTGGTACCAATAGGATCAAAAGAACACCAGCAATTTTCTTCAGGTAGCTGTAAATACTGTAACAAGACAAGCCTGCCTGTCAGTAGGAAGATAACAGGAACGGATCTAGCTAAACTGAATACAGTGTATATATATATATGCAACACCTGGGATGCATATATATATACACAATACACTGTAAGTGCAGCTAAACTGACTGACTGTTCTGCCTAATCTATCTAACTCAAATCAAATGTCACTGTCTGTCTCTCTCTCTCAATGAACGCCGGAACACACACTACACAGGGCCGCCGTGCAGGCGGCCTTATATAGTGTGGGGCGTGTACTAAATCCCCTGAGCCATAATTGGCCAAAGCCTCCTTGTCTTTGGCCAATTATGGCTCTCTGTTCAGACGGCGCTGTGATTGGCCAAGCATGCGGGTCATAGTGCATGCTTGGCCAATCATCAGCCAGCAATGCACTGCGATGCCGCAGTGAATAATGGGCCGTGACGCGCCACACGAATTTGGTGCGAACGGCCCATATCGTTCGCAATTCGGCGAACGGGCGAACAGACGATGTTCGAGTCGAACATGGGTTCGACTTGAACACGAATCTCATCCCTACCTGCAAACTACTCTCATTTTAACTCCCATGGCTTTTTTACCAAGAGTTATAGTAAATATCATAATGAGGGATGGGTTAAAGAGTGGGTTTTTTTGAGTGAAAATGTAGCTCAATGCAAGTTTCAGCCATTTTTTTTAATGTTACAATTGTAACTTTCCCAAATAAATCCTTTTCATGTTGAGATAAAATGTATCTTTCTCTCAAAGAAATTGTCTTTGAAACAATGTTGTTTCTTTTTCATCTATTTTGTTTTTAAGAATGCTAGAATGTGTAATGTTTCATGTTTTGGTAAAATATATATTTTTCTGTTACTTTCACTTATTGCTCTCCATCTCACAAAAATCTTTACCCAAACTCACGCAAGTGTCTTTATAAACCACAAATAATAACATTGCTCATGCAAATTTAAAATTACTCTCAATTTTGTGTGTTTTTTATTATTTACAAATAATCATAATTTGAGCACAAAAAATGTGATATGTGTACCAACATCAGAAATAAAAATGACATTCCCAAAATTCAGAGGGTAACATCACTATTCTCCACTCACACACCAAGAACCACCAAATATCACAGAATAAATCAAGAAGGATAACTCCTGACTAATGTAATCCCCCCACCTATATGTCCAAAGAAATGCAGTATTTATGCGTATTTATTTGTTGGAGGGTTCCACACGCAGCAGCACAGTGGCTTAGTTGTTAGCATTTCTGTCTACCAGCACTGAGTTTCTGTGTTTGCATCCCAAACATGCCACTTCATGTAGAAAACTTCTGTTCTTCCTATGTTGTTAAACATAACTCCTGAATCAGGGACTTCCCCAAATGTTGTATTTATGTGTAGGAAGGTTCCACCATCATTGCAAATTGTGTCATATGTTTACCATGGGCAAGGACTATAATCAGCCTTAACATTTCCCCACCACCACTAATTACAGCCTCTTACCAAGCCAAAACCCTCAAAATGACAGCTGTTTATCTCTCACCATGCTGACAGTAATCAGTCATACCCAGGCTTCAAAACAGATGACATATGCCAGAAACAGGTTGTTCACTGGCTCTCTGGCCTTCCACAGTACATCTGCATTGATTAACTTCTTGCACCCCTGGGACTTAGGACATTTTGACACCACAGAGATGCAGCCTAAAAACATGGAACAGCATGGCGGCTCACAGCCTAGAGTTTCTTGGTTTGATTCCCAATCCTGCTAGCTGGCTAGAGGTTTATATGTAGGGGTTTAACTTTGTTTTTTCACCAGTGCTAACATTTTTGATGGACTTCACATAGTGGAACCCCAAGAAATCACATTATAAATCAAGCCAGTGTGGGTTTACACCAAATCTAGAACTGGGGTGTTTTGGCCCAGATATGGATGTATACATCTGGTGTGATGCTGCACACATATTTTAATGTTGTATGTTTATGATGAATGACGAATGCGCTTTGTCACCATTTGGTGTGAAGCACCCCAAAGTTGTCTTTTCCCCTTTTACCCTGCCCAGATATCAATGGTGAAGCATGTTTTCATTTGTAAAGAGTGTGTATTCCTAATGAACAGGTGTGACCACTTGAGTCTACCTCAAGAGACAGAATCAATTGCACTGGTGAGTGTGTCCTTTACTGGGTGGGTGGAGGTGAGCAAGCTTAGGTTGTTTAAAGGCCAGAATTTGGGTTACAAATAGATGTGGGTATTTGGGGTTTGCATAATTCCTAACCCTGCACACCCAACTAAGGCTGTTTGATTGTTTCTAAATCTCACATGTTAGACTTACAACTGCTATGTAATGTTTGAGATAAAAAGGAATGTTCCTGCTAATTGATTCCTGATGTGTGTATTATGGATGAGCTTTCTGTTCGAGTCGAACATGAGTTTGACTGGAACATTGGCTGTTCGCCCGTTCATTGAAAACCAAACATTATGGGCCGTTAGCGCCAAATTCGAGTGAGGCGTAATGGCCCATAATGCACTGCGGGAGCTCAGTGCATTGCTGTATGATGATTGGCCAAAGCATGCACCAAGACCTGCATGCTTTGGCCATTCCCAGCGCCTTCAGCTAAGAGAGCCATAATTGGCCAAAGGAAGGGTGCCTTTTGTCAATCATGGCTCACTATATAAGGCTGCCTGCACGTCGGCCCCGTGTAGTGTGTTGTTGGCGTGAATGGAGAGAGGGTGTCATTTAGATTGAGCAGGCAGGCAGGTTACTCAGTTAGCTGCGCTGTATTTAATGTATATATATATATATATATATATATATATATATATATATATATATATTGTAACATCGGGGGTTGGTTTAGCTTAAAGGTAGAGCTTACCAGTGAGCTGAGTCCACGCCAGATATGCAGTTTTAAGGGCTTGTAGGCCCACTTTTATTAAAGAAAGAAAATGTCCGATAACAGAAGAGTTGCCCACACAGGGGTTTCAGCTTTCCACAGCAACAATGTAAGCTCAATCAAAAATACCAAGCCACCTGGCTCTCTTTAGCAGCACTGCTGCTCAAGCTTATGCTTCAGCCCTCTCGGCTCTATAACAGAGTTCCTGTACACCCAGTACCTCAGCACTCTTTTCCAGCCCACAGGCTTAGACCCTCTGTCTGCTCTGACAGACAGACCTGTGCAGACATGCACACTTCTCCCTTGCTTGCCTGGACTCCTCGGGAGGGTGGAGCCCAGAACTATGGTCAGGTGTCTACAAATAGCCCAACACACACCTGACCAGTCAATATGCTGGTGGATCTCAAAACCTGGAGAAAGCTGCAAAAGCCAGTCCACATTTATGCTCTGCAGCCTTGTACCAAGCAAATGTGCATATTCTGTGTCCACTTTAACCCCATTTTCATAGTGACAGGGACTCTCACTATTACAATATATACACACACAGACAGTCTCGTGTATATATATATATATATATATATATATATATATATATATATATATATATATATATATCCACTGTATGCAGTTTAGCTATATCTGACTGCAGGCCATTCCTGGTGTACTTTTTCTAATATACTTCAGGCTGTGTACACAGTGCAGTTGCTACTACTTTTCTGGTGGTGTACACAGTACACCCATAGTTGTTATTACACTTCTGTTGGTGTAAACAGTACCGTGCACCCCTAGTGCACTTGCTACTACTTTTCTGGTGGTGTACACAGTACACAATACATACAGTACACCCATAGTTGTTATTACACTTCTGTTGGTGTACACAGTACCATGCACCCATAGTGCAGTTGCTACTACTTTTCTGGTGGTCTACACAATACCTACAGTACACCCATAGTTGTTATTAAACTTCTGTTGCTGTACACAGTACCGTGCACCCCTAGTGCAGTTGCTACTACTTTTCTGGTGGTGGAAACAGTACACAAGACATACAGTACACCCATAGTTTTTATTACACTTCTGTTGGTATACACAGTACTGTGCACCCCTAGTGCACTTGCTACTACTTTTCTGGTGGTGTACACAGTACACAATACAGTGTAGTGTGGTTTTGCTAAACAAAATTTACAGCATGTTCACCAAGGAGAGGCAGACGCTCACAGGCCACTAAAAGAGGGCAAGCAGGCTCTGTGTCTACAGTCGACAGTGCTGGTCGTGGATACAGTGCATCTTCATCACGTGGCCGTGGGGCACACTTGTTCTTTTTTTCTGCAGCTGGCCATGCTATTGAGCCACAACATGCAGGAGAGTTGGTGGAATGGATAACAAAGCCCTCCTCATGCTCCTCATTGTCTGTCACCCAGGCTCAGAGTAGTTTGCCTGCCAATGCAGCTGCCAAAGTAGCCTATTCCATCGGCTCCATGTCAAAACCAGAGTTTAAAACAGGAGGTTATAACAGGGGTCATAGTACCTGTGTAGTGTGAGTACCTGAGTGTTGTCTTAGTAGTATGTGTGGATCGTTAATACTTGTGTATTGTGTACTGTATACTTGTGTATTGCGAGTGCACGTAGGTCTGCGAGTGCTGCGAGTGCACTTAGGTCTGCGAGTGCACGTAGGTCTGCGAGTGGTCTGCGATTGCACGTAGGTCTGCGAGTGGTCTGCGAGTGCACGTAGGTCTGTGAGTGCATGTAGGTCTGCACATAGGTCTGCGAGTGCACATAGGTCTGTGAGTGCACATAGGTCTGCGAGTGCAGGTAGGGCTGCGAGTGGTCTGTAAGTGCACGTAGGTCTGCGAGTGGTCTGTGAGTGCACATAGTTCTGCGAGTGGTCTGCGAGTGCACTTAGTTCTGCGAGTGGTCTGGGAATGCACTTAGGTCTGTGAGTACCTTTGTATTGTCTTGTTGAGTACCTGTGTACTTGTCTTGAGTATTAGTGTTAGGAAGCTAGTTGTTAGGTAATTTGGACAAGATATAATCCCCAATCCTCATTAAATTTAATAGGTACGATGCCAGTCGGGTGTGAAGAGGCGACTCTTTGTACATCTTGCGGCATGTATGCGTTCCTTGATCATCCGATCGAGGGTGAATACTGCTGTGCAAAATGTAAGCGCATTGTTTCCCTGGAAGCCCAGGTTCTGAATCTGGGGAAGCAACTGTCAGCACTGAGAAGTCCCTCCATACTAAAGAAGAGCCAAGAACGTACATGGCAGGTGCCGGCAGGGGCCAGCACAGAGGCGGGTGGAGACAAAGAGGTGCAGGCACTAGCAAAGAGTAGATGGGTAACAGTCAGGAAGAGTAGTGGGGGAAGTGCCAGGGAGGCCGATCCAGGGCTGGAGCATCCCAATAAGTACAAGTGACATTAGGACCAGCACTGCTGGAGCTGAGGGACTCTCCTAGCTGCCAGGGGAAGAACTCCTCCAGTGAGAGTGGGGGGGAAGCGAAGGGAAAGGAAAGACAGATTCTGGTGGTAGGGGGCTCAATTCTTAGAAGGACAGAGAGGGCAATCTGTAACAAAGACCTGAAGCACTGAACAGTATGTTGTCTACCGGGCGCTCGGGTTCGGCACATCACGGATCTGGTGGACAGATTACTGGGAGGGGCTGGGGAAGACCCAGCTGTCATGGTGCACGTTGGCACCAATGACAAAGTCAGAGGCAGATGGAGTGTCCTAAAGAACGATTTTAGGGACTTAGGAGCTAAATTGAGGAAAAGGACCTCCAAGGTAATATTCTCAGGAATAGTACTGGTATATTGAGCCACACCAGAATAGCAGAGGGAGATTAGGGAAGTAAACAGGTGGCTGAAGAGCTGGTGTAGTAAGGAGGGGTTTGGGTTCCTGGAGGACTGGACCAACTTCTCAGTCGATAACCAGTACTATAAAAGGGACGGACTGAACCTAAATGAGGAGGGTGCAGATCAGCTGGGAATGAAGATGACCAAAAAATTAGAGGGGTTTTTAAACTAGGTGATGGAGGGAGGGTCCTGAGGTAGAGATAGTCAGCGCGGAACATATTCCAGAGGGCAGTATTGGGGGCATTAGTGGTAGGTTGACCAAAGCACAAAAACCTAAGGTAAGTATAGTAGCAAGTCCTAGTTGCAATCTCAGAACACCCTATACGAGGATAATATGCGACCAGTCTAAACTACGTGGCATGTTCACCAATGCCAGGAGCTAAATTGAGGAAAAGGACCTCCAAGGTAGTATTCTCAGAAATAGTACTGGTATATTGAGCCACACCAGAATAGCAGAGGGAGATTAGGGAAGTAAACAGGTGGCTGAAAAACTGGTGTAGTAAGGAGGGGTTTGGGTTCCTGGAGGACTGGGCCAACTTCTCAGTCGATAACCAGTACTATAGAAGGGATGGACTGAACCTAAATGAGGAGGGTGCAGATCAGCTGGGAATGAAGATGACCAAAAAATTAGAGGGGTTTTTAAACTAGGTGATGGAGGGAGGGTCCTGAGGTAGAGATAGTCAGCACGGAACATATTCCAGAGGGCAGTATTGGGGGCATTAGTGGTAGGTTGACCAAAGCACAAAAACCTAAGGTAAGTATAGTAGCAAGTCCTAGTTGCAATCTCAGAATACCCTATACGAGGATAATATGCGACCAGTCTAAACTACGTGGCATGTTCACCAATGCCAGGAGCCTGGCGGACAAGATGGGTGAACTAGAGATACTGTTGTATGAGGATGATTTAGATTTTGTGGGAATTTCAGAGGCCTGGTTCAACAGCTCTCATGATTGGCTGGCAAACATTCAAGGGTATACCCTTTATTGCAAGGATAGAGAGGGTAAAAAGGGGGAGGGGTATGCCTATGTATCAAGAATAATGTACAAGTGAATGTGAGAGATGACATCACTAAGGGAGGAGGTGGAATCCCTATGGGTAGAGCTCCAAAGAGATGAAGCTAAAAATGCATATAAAAGCAAAGGAGAAGGCCTTCAAAAAAAACAAGGTTGAGGGATCATCATCAGCATTCAGACTTTATAAAGAATGCAACAAGAAATGTAAGGGTGCAATATGGAAGGCTAAGCTAGAACATGAAAGACACATAGCGGAGGAGAGCAAAAAAATTCCCAATAAATTCTTTAAGTATGTAAACAGTAAAAAATGGAGGAAAGACCATATTGGCCACAAAAGAATGAGGAAGGACATCTGGTTACAAAGGATGGAGAGATGGCGAAGGTATTGAATTTATTCTTCTCCTCAGTCTTCACGAAGGAATCGGGGGGGCTTCAGTAACCAACTGTATATCCTCAGGACACATCACAGGAAGCACCTCCATGGTTAACAGAGGACAGAATTAAAATTAGACTTGAGAAACTCAACATTAATAAATCACCGGGACCAGATGGCTTGCGCCCGAGGGTACTTAGGGAACTCAGTCAAGTGATTGCCAGACCGTTGTTCCTAATTTTTACAGACAGTCTACTAACTGGAATGGTACCAGCTGATTGGAGAAAAGGCAATGCAGCACCAATATTTAAAAAGGGCCCAAAATACATCCCTGGGAATTACAGACCAGTTAGCCTAACATCAATAGTATGTAAACACTTGGAAGGGATGATAAGGAACTATATACAAGATTTTAGTAATGAGAACAGTATAATTAGCAGTAATCAGCATGGATTCATGAAGAATCGTTCTTTCCAAACCAATCTACTAACCTTCTATGAGGAGGTGAGTTGCCAGCTAGATAAAGGAAGGCCCGTAGACGTGGTGTATCTGGATTTTGCAAAAGCATTTGACACAGTTCCCCATAAACGTTTACTGTACAAAATAAGGTTTGTTGGCATGGACCATAGGATGAGTACATGGATTGAAAACTGGCTACAAGGGCGAGTTCAGAGGGTGGTGATAAATGGGGAGTACTCAAAATGGTCAGGGGTGGGTTAGTGGGGTCCCCCAGGGTTCTGTTCTGGGACCAATCTCCAGGTCGTTCCCATAAACGACCTGGAGAATGGGGTAAACAGTTCAATCTCTGTATTTGCAGACGATACTAAGCTAAGCAGGGCAATAGCTTCTCCGCAGGATGTGGAAACCTTGCAAAAAGATCTGAACAAATTAATGGGGTGGGCAACTACATGGCAAATGAGGTTCAGTGTAGAAAAATGTAAAATAATGCATTTGGGTGGCAAAAATATGAATGCAATCTATACACTGGGTGGAGAACCCAGGATGGAAAGGGACCTGGGGGTCCGAGTAGATGATAGGCTCAGCAATGGCATGCAATGCCAAGCTGATGCTAACAAAGCAAACAGAATATTGGCATGCATTAAAAAGGGGATCAACTCCAGAGATAAAACGATAATTCTCCTGCGCTACAAGACTCTGGTCCGGCCGCACCTAGAGTATGCTGTCCAGTTCTGGGCACCAGTCCTCAGGAAGGATGTACTGGAAATGGAGCGAGTACAAAGAAGGGCAACAGAGCTAATAAAGGGTCTGGAGGATATTAGTTATGAGGAAAGGTTACTGAACTTATTCTCTCTGGAGAAGAGACGCTTGGGAGGGGATATGATTTCAATATACAAACACCGTACTGGTGACCCCACAATAGGAATAAAACTTTTTCGCAGAAGAGAGTTTAACAAGACTCGTGGCCACTCATTAAAATTAGAAGAAAAGAGGTTTAACCTTAAACTACGTAGAGGGTTCTTTACTGTAAGAGCGGCAAGGATGTGGAATTCCCTTCCACAGGCTGTGCTCTCAGTGGGGGGCCATCAATAGTTTAAAGAAACTATTAGATAAGCACCTGAATGGCCACAACATACAGGGATATACAATGTAATACTGACATATAATCACACACATAGGTTGGACTTGATGGACTTGTGTCTTTTTTCAACCTCACCTACTATGTTACTATGTAACTATGTAACGGTCACTCCTTTCCTAGCCCCACCATCATGCACGGAGGAGTCCCCCAAACTTTTCAACCATAGTGTCGAGTACATGCTGCAGGAGGATGTGCAGCAATTTGAAGGCTCCAATGATGGTACTCAGGTTGAGGAAGGGAGTAACGTGAGCCTAGAGAGAGGGGGTGCCCAAGAAGGTCAAGAAACTGGCAGTCATGTTCCCCGAGCTGCAGCATACTGCCAAGTTTGCTCCAGTGTCAAGAAGGGGGTGATTATGAGGTCACTGACTCTACTTGGGTGCCTGATAGAAGAGAGGAGGAGGAGGCACATCTTCAACGAGACAGGATGCCCTCCAGGGGGCAGCTTAAGGGCAGCCACCCTATTGCATCAAACCACAGAGCTAAGCAGGTGCAGGACGCTGCTGACTCCCCACATATTTTGAAAAGTTCTTTGGTGTGGGCCTTTTTTGACAACATATGTCTGAAGTGTATCAAGTGTGGCCAAAACAGCAGCTGCTTGGGCACCACATGCTTGACCAGACATATGAGGACCTCCCATGCAGTCCATTGGCAACAGCACTTAAAAGACCCACATGAAAGAACAAGGTGGACCTCTCCTTGCTCCTCATCAGCTGGGATCTCCAACCCCACTATACCTCCAGTCCTCTTAGAAACCCGCACTAAGAGGAATGAAGGTATAGAAATAGGTGTCCCAAGTACTTGCGGCCAATCTGCTAGCGGTACACCAACATTAGATTTTAGCAGGCAAATTTCCCTACCCCAGTTGCTAAACCGTCAAAAGAAATTTGGTCCCAGTCATCCACATGCTCAGCGTCTGAATGCTAGCTTGGCCAAATTTCCAGCACTGCAACTGCTGCCTTTTCAGCTGGTAGACTCTGCCCCCTTCCGTGATTTTGTGGAAAATGTGGTACCTCAGTGGCAGGTTCCCAAATGCCATTTCTTTTCATGGAAGGCCATTCTGGCTCTCTACCAGCATGTGGAAGGCAATATCTTGGCTTCTTTGGACAGGGCGGTCAGCAGTAAGGTGCCTATTACTGCTGGCTCATGGTCCAACAGGCATGAACAGGGACATTACCTTTCTTTCACGGTGCACTGGGTAACTCTGCTGGCAGCTGGGAAGGATGCAGGACAGGGTTCAGTATTGTTGGAGCTTGTTCTGCCACCACGCCTCCAAAATGCTAGTGCTGATTCTGCCACAGCTCTCTTCTCCACCCCCTCCTCTTCTTCTTCCTCTATGGCCTCTTCCTCTGCAGATTTCTCCTCTGAACCAGCGGTGCTCCGTAGACATTCAAGGGGCTACGCAAGCACTCAGGCAAAAAGATGTAATGCGGTGCTTGAGTTGGTCTGCTTAGGGGACAGGAGCCACACTGGTGCAGAGATTCTGTCAGCTCTGCAGGGGCAGGTTCAGAAGTGATTGACACCACACCAGCTTCAGCCAGGAATGGCTGTTTGCAACAATGGCACCAATCTCCTCTCTGCCCTCCGACAGAGACACTTAACCCATTTTCCCTGTTTGGCTCACGTCCTGAATTTGGTGGTGCAGCGGTTCCTGAGCAAGTACCCTGGCTTACAGGATCTCCTGAGGCAGGCCAGGAAAGTCTGTGGTCATTTCCGCCGGTCATATAATGCCAGTGCTCAGCTGGCTGACATTCAAAGAGAGTGCAACCTGCTCAAAAATTGCCTCATTTGTGACATGCCTACCAGGTGGAACTCAACGTTGGCAATGCTGCAGCAGCTGCACATGTAGCAGAGGGTCATCAATGAGTACTTTGTGAGTATGGCACCGGGACAGGGTCAGGGGGGCTTGAATTTTTTTTTGCCATGCCAGTGGCTACTGATCAAGGATGCATGCACTGTCCTATCACCATTTGAGGAGGCCACAGGGATGGTGAGCAGTGACAGTGACATCAGTGATACTGTCCCTCTTGTCTTCCTGTTGGAGCACACGCTTCGTGGAATAATGGACAGGGCACTTGAGACAGAACAGCAGGAGCAAGAGGAGGACTTCCTTACCTCTCAAGGCCCCCTTTATCCAGATACTAATATTCCTGCAGGCCCGCCGATCACACAGGAAGAAGAGGAGGAGGAGAATTGTGTCAGCATGGAGGTGGAGGATAACACTCAGCATCAGCAGCAGTCTGCAAGGGATCATTTGCAGTCCTCAGAAACCCATGGAGTTGTATGTGGCTGGGAGGAGGTGGTTGAGGATCATGTGATCCTTAGTGACCCAGAGGACTCAGGATCGAATGCCTCTGCATACTTACTCTGCATGGCCTCCCTGATCCTGCAAAGCCTGCAAAAGGACCCTAGGATTCATGGTATCAAGGAGAGGGATCATTACTGGCTGGCAACCCTTCTTGATCCACGTTACAAAGGTAAGGTTGCAGAACTTATCCAGCTCTCACAGAGGGAGTGGAGGATGAAACATCTTCGGGAGGCCTTGCAGAAAGGTTTGTGCAATGGGTTTCCAGAGCCTGGGAGGTTACTGGTGCTGGACAACGTGTTGCTGAGGCTTCGTTCAGTCACAGAAAGAGCGGTGGAGAAGGTGGCCGGCTGGCCGATGTCTTCAGACAATTCTTTAGTCCACAGCACCCAGGTCTGATCAGTTCCAACAACCATCACCAGCGTCTGAATTACATGGTGCAGGAATATCTAGGGGCAAGATCAGACTTGGAGAATTTTCCACCAGAACATCCACTGGGTTACTGGGTCTTGAGGATGGACCACTGGACAGAGCTTGCTCAATATGCAGTTTAGCTACTGGCCTGTCCTGCATCCAGCGTTCTTTCTGAACGCACATTCAGTGCTGCTGGAGGCTTTGTAACCGATCACAGAGTGTGCCTGTCCACAGACTCTGTTGATCAGCTCACATTCATAAAAATGAATCAGTCTTGGATCACCAGCGTTCAAGCACCTGATGCTGGTGTAACCGATTGATTTATCTATGGATTTGGGATCCCTTGAAGACTGCATATGCTGAGTGACTATCCTAATATGCTGAGTGACTATCCTATTCCTCCTCAATCTTCATGATGATAGCTTCTAGGAATATTTTCGGTTCAGGGCACCACCACCACTGCCTAAGGCCCAATTTTTCTGCCCCTGTTTAACAGGGGAGTGTAATTACAATTTTTGATCTAATATTTCACAGCAGGGCCTGTTCTTGGGCTCAACAAAAGTATCTGTGAGGCTTTAAAGTGTTGTGCCACCACCACGGCCTAAGGCCCAATTTTTATGCCCCTGTTTAACAGGGGTGCGTAATTACAATTCTTGATATAATATTTCACAGCAGGGCCCATTTCAGTGCCCACCAAGAGTAACTGTGAGGGCTTACAGTGTTCTGGTACCACCAACACCTAAGGCCCAATTTTCCACAGAGTGAATAGGGCAGGCCGTATAATATATACAGGCAGTCCCCTATTTTCAAACATCCGACTTACAAACGACTCCTGCTAGAAACAGAAGGAGACAACAGGAAGTGAGAGGAAATCTACCCCTAGGAAGGGAAATTCTCTCCTGTAAGAGTTAATATGGGAAAAAGGTGTCTCCACTGATGCTTTATCACCAATCCTTGTTTCCCTAATAAGCCAAAATTTTCTAAATCCAATTGTCATTGGGACAGAAAGTGAGGTGAAATCTTCTGTACAGGGGCACAGACAGCAAAACAAATATTACAGGGGTAATAATAACCCTTCCCTATGTTATCCAAAAAGCTTAAAAATAGATTTTTTTGGCTGGAGCTACACTTACAAAATGTACCTGTTCCAAATTACAAACAGATTCAACTTAAGAACAAACCTACAGTCCCTATCTTGTTTGTAACCCGGGGCCCGCCTGTATACTGCTGCTGTTCAGAGTATATAGGACCTGGGGGTCCCACGCCTTTTTTTTAAATTTGGGTGCGGGGTTCCCCTTAATATCCATACCAATCCCAATAGGCCTGGTAATGGGCAGGGGGGGCAACCTTACATTACAGCCGTAAGCAGTTTTACATGACTTTTATTCCTATAGAAATGTCATTTTGTGCAGGGACTGTTCTAAACACGGGAAAAATGCGCCACTTTACAGGCATACTATAGTAACCCCCCAGGCACGATATTTAAAGGAATATTTCACTTTTATTGTTTCACTTTAAGCATTAATAAAATCACTGCTCCTGAAAAAATGTCAGTTTTTAAATCTTTTTTTTGCATTGATGCATTTCTGCTGGGGCAGGACCCGGGTCCCCAAACACTTTTTATGACAATAACTTGCATATTAGCCCTTAAAATTAGCACTTTAGATTTTTCACGTTCGAGTCCCATAGTCTTTAATGATGTTCACACAAATTTTGTGCCTGTTCGCATGTTCTCCCGCAAATCGAACCAGGGGGGGGGGGGGTTCGGCTCATTCCTCGTGTGTATCAATGTGGTTTGTGCTCTGCCTTTTGTATTTTGTCTTTTTTTCCTTTTAACAATTCTGCCATGTACCTTTTTGGGGTTTGGGGTGAGGACTTGTGATCACAAAAAAGGTTAGTCATGTTTGTTTGATTTGTATCCCTGCATTTCTAATGTGATTTGTTTTGTCTAATCTTGTGTCTAATTTTTAGTGTTATACCCTTGTAGATTGTAAGCTCTTCTGAGCATGGCACATTTAACTATTGTCAAATGCTGAAGCATCATTTCCATGCCTTTTTTTTGGGGCCCAAGTACATTAATGTAACAAATGTGTATGCTAATGTTGAAAAAAAAAGTTGATTGTCTTTTGCTTTATTTGACTTTTGAAGACTCAAAATACATATTTTATAAGTGCTAACAATTCATACCCCTTAAAATCTGTATCAAATCTAGTTGCATACAAAAGTATTTGGTTGTGCAAGTCCTTGAGTAGAAAGTATAATAGGGGAGAGGGGAAAGAAAAGCCCCCCCCAAAAAAACCCAGCTCCAAAGCTGAAATTTAGGGCTCTACTAATTATTTTGTGGACTAGGTAAGCCATGAAATATGTCAACTAAGGCTCGATTCACATCCCGCTCAATGTAAAAAAAAAATGCTGGGTAAAAAAAAACAAATAAAAAAAAAACAGCGTGAGGTCCCCCCCAGGTCCATACCAGGCCCAGGGGTCTAGTATGGATTCGGAGGGGACCCCCATGCCAAAATGTAAAAAAAATGGCGTGGGGACCCCCAAAATCCATTCCAGACCCTTATCCGAGCACGCAGCACGGCAGGTCAGGAAAGGGAGGGGACGAGCGAGCGCTCCCCCCTTCCTGAACCATACCAGTCCACATGCCCTCAACATGGGTGGATGGGTTCTTTGGGGCAGGGGGGGCTCTGCACCCCCCCACCCCAAAGCACCTTGCCCCATGTTGATGGGGACAAGGGCCTCTTCCCGACAACCCTTGCCCGGTGGTTGTCGGGGTCTGCGGGCGGGGGGCTTATCAGGATCTGGAAGCCCCCTTTAACAAGGGGGCCCCCAGATCCTGGCCCCCCACCCTATGTGAATGAGTATGGGGTACATGGTACCCCTACCCATTCACCTGGGGAAAAAAAGTAGTGTAGTGTTAAAAAATACAGTAGACAGTTTTTGACAAGTCTTTTATTATGCAGCTGTATGTACAACATAAAGTTGTAATTGTATTTAAAGTTTGGTGTATGGTTAGGCTGGTTTATGGTTGATTATTCTTTATGTGGTTTGGTTTCTTTCTTTATTTACAATACCTACAATTTTTTGCCATCTGTGTTGCATTGGGGAATCTTCCCTTCACTTCCTGTCCCATAGCCAAAAACTGAACATTGTCCCTTTATTCCGGTTATAGTGATCACCCATATTTTGGGATTTTTTTTTTCATTTTAACTTTTAATAATAATGGTCACCACGACAAATAAAGAGGGTGCAAATCCCATTCTTCGCCAACCCCCCCCAAAAAAATTGCCTACAGCTATAATTGAAACTCTAATAAAGGGATCTTAACAGATGTTTCCACTATTCTGGTGTTAAGCTTCATTTATTTACTGTATTTCTAGCATCTATTTCCTATCTAGGTTGGAATGCGAATGCTGTGTGTGTGTGTGTGTGTGTGTGTGTGTGTGTGTGTGTGTGTGTGTGTGTGTGTGTGTGTGTGTGTGTGTGTGTGTGTGTGTGTGTGGGGGGGGGGTTACAATCCCATATTCCATAGCATTAACTAGTAATGGCAACATTAATAATGGGATTTATTTAACCAATGTAACCATTTCGAGTGTGGACACTTTCACCCCCTTCCAGTCCAGGCCAATTTTCAGCTTTGAGCACTCTCACACTTTGAATGGCAATTACTGTACCCAGATGACATGTTTATTATTTTTTTGAGACAGATAGAGCTTTTTTTATCATTATTTAATCACCACTATTTATTTATTTTTTTTGCTATGTAAATGAAAAAATACCCGAAAATTCTGAAAAACATTTTTTAGTTTTGAAATTTGATATTTGAAAATTGATCAGTCCTGATGTTATGACCACCAATTCATTTCTTGAGGCCCTTAAAGTACAGTACAAATTAACCCTTTTTGGAAAGTAGACACTCTAAGGTATTTAGTAAGACATGGTGAGTTTTTTTTAAGTTGTTTTTATTTAAACTTTATTTGATTTTTCATATAAAAAAAGTTCCAGACAATAAAAAAAAAAGTCATAAACAAACATCTTCCCATTGTCCCCGTTTCCCTCTCCTCTCACCTGCCCCAATTGTGCCACTCACTCCTTTTCCTTTTTCCTTACTGTTAAATCTTTCTGCCTGGTCTTCATCCCTGCTATTCAAGTATATGTGTATACTGATTGGTTTGCACAAAAGTTACAGCTTTCACAAACTATGGTATATTTTTATTTATTTATTCTCTTTTTTACTAGTAATGGCCATGTTCAGTGACCTATAGTGGGACTGCAATATTGCGGTGGGCAAATCGGACACCTAACTGACACTTTTAACACTTTTTGGGGACCAGTAACACTAATACAGTGATCAGTGCTAAAAAAAATGCACTGTTACTGTACTAATGACATTGGCAGGGAAGGGGTTAACATCAGGGGCGCTCAAAGGGTTAAACGTGTTTCCTGGGAGTGATTATGAATTGTGGGTGGGGTGCTTTGACTGGGGGAATGTAAAGGTCTGTGTTCCTGCTTAGCAGGAGGACAATATCAGCACATTCCCCTCTCACAGAACAGCGATCTGCCTTGATTAGATAGCCGTTCTGCCTCCTGAACAATCTGTGTGTCCTGGAGGACATTATGTCCCTCTGACCCGCTGATTGGCTCCTTCTGTGTCCAATCACAGCGGAAGCGGGTCACCGGAGGCACACCTCTGTCCCAGAAGCGTCAGATCACATATCAGGTATGTGATCTGGTGCAGAGCGGCCATCCTGCACAGTATATCTATGGTGGGCAGACACTAAGCGGTTAATAGGATATTTCTCAAACACAGCATAAACATACTTAGAATTACACCCCAAAACACATTCTACTACTCCTCCTGAGTATGATGATATCACATGTGTGAGATTTTTTCAGTGTCTGGACTGATTACTTACTAGATTTTGTATCTTTTGGATCACACAAATCAACTAATTGTGTCAAAACCAATGTACTGTAATGGTCACCTCTGTACGAGTGGTCAGGGAATATAGTTTAGTGTAGCATTACCTATAGCAGCCCCAGTTCCTATAGGCGAAGCAACCCTAGCCTACATGGAAGTTCCCTGATAATCTCCATGGTCTATGAAACCAGAAACGACAAGCATTTTGTCACTTTCCGTTTTTGGTTTGGAAAGCATCTGATCAAACCAATCTCGGGTTGATTAGATGCTTTTGAGGGCAGAGGAGAGGTCTGGGTCTAGTAGATCTCTCCATACAGAGGACTTGTCATGCTTATGGCTATAACAAGGGACAGTGTAAAAAAAATGTAACCCCTTCACTCCCGCGCTATAGCCGAAAGACTGCTACAGCATGGGCCTCAATTGCTGGGAGGGTGTCCATGTACATTCTCCCGTGCATGAGCTGCCTGTGTGCTCCCTGTGGGGTACGCGCTGTGCGCTCTGTGATTAGCGAGTCTGTGAGACTCAATTGATCATAGATCGGAGTAAGGGGCTGATCCCAACCCCTTACCATGTGATCAGCTGTCAGCCAATGACAGCTAATCATGTGATGTAAACAGAGCCAGTAACCCCGATCACTGGCTTCTGACATTGGGACATCAGTCCCGAACACAGAGAGCCACTTCCGCCTCATCTGTGCCAACCAGTGCCCACCAGTGCCCACCAGTGCCACCTGCCAGTGCCCACCAGTGCCACCTATCAATGCCCACCAGTGCTACCTATCAGTGCCACATATAAATGCCCACCAGTGCCACCTATCAGTACCGATCAGTCCTGCCAATTAGAGATGAGCCCAATGTTCGAGTCGAACGAAAGAAATGAGAGTTCTTTGACCAAGAAAGCTTTAACACAATAACATTTATTGGTGAGTAGTTGAAAGTCTATCTAATACACTACCATCTATCTATTGTCTACACCAAGGAAGAAAATATTAGGTTAAAATAAAAGAATACAGAGTATATTCATCAAAATACAAACAGCAAACAAACATATATATATATGACAAGCATATGACAAGCAGGTATACCTTAAGTGCTTGGAGCTAACCTGATATTTACCAGTAGTGATGGCCCACATCAGACTTATGACTCCTCTCCTCTGTGTGTACTTCCCCACTAGGGATGAGCTTCGTGTTCGAGTCGAACCCATGTTCGACTCGAACATCGGCTGTTCGGTCGTTCGCCGAATTGCGAACGATATGGGCCGTTCGCGCCAAATTCGTGTGGTGCGTCACGGCCCATAATTCACTGCGGCATCGCAGTGCATTGCTTGCTGATGATTGGCCAAGCATGCACTATGACCCGCATGCTTGGCCAATCACAGCGCCACCTGAACAGAGAGCCGTAATTGGCCAAAGCCAAGGAGGCTTTGGCCAATTATGGCTCAGGGGATTTAGTACACGCCCCACACTATATAAGGCCGCCTGCACGGCGGCCCTGTGTAGTGTGTGTTCCGGCGTTGAAAGAGATAGACAGAGAGACAGTGTCATTTGATTTGAGTTAGATAGATTAGGCAGAACAGTCAGTCAGATAGCTGCACTTACAGTGTATTGTGTATATATATGCATCCCAGGTGTTGCATATATATATATACACTGTATTCAGTTTAGCTAGATCCGTTCCTGTTATCTTCTAGACTATTTACATTTAGTGCAGTGCCTCCTGCTCACAGTGTTCAGCTAGATCCGTTCCTGTTATCTTCTAGACTATTTACATTTAGTGCAGTGCGTCCTGCTCACAGTGTTCAGCTAGATCCGTTCCTGTTAAATTCTAGACTATTTACATTTAGTGCAGTGCGTCCTGCTCACAGTGTTCAGCTAGATCCGTTCCTGTTATCTTCTAGACTATTTACATTTAGTGCAGTGCGTCCTGCTCACAGTGTTCAGCTAGATCCGTTCCTGTTATCTTCCTACTGACAGGCAGGCTTGTCTTGTTACAGTATTAACAGCTACCTAAAGAAAATTACTGGTGTTCTTTTGATCCTATTAGTACCACGGTCAGGCAGCTAGACTATTTACATTTAGTAAAGTGCGTCCTGCTCACAGTATTCAGCTAGATCCGTTCCTGTTATCTTCTAGACTATTTACATTTAGTGCAGTGCGTCCTGCTCACAGTGTTCAGCTAGATCCGTTCCTGTTATCTTCCTACTGACAGGCAGGCTTGTCTTGTTACAGTATTAACAGCTACCTAAAGAAAATTACTGGTGTTCTTTTGATCCTATTAGTACCACGGTCAGGCAGCTAGACTATTTACATTTAGTAAAGTGCGTCCTGCTCACAGTGTTCAGCTAGAGCCGTTCCTGTTATCTTCCTACTGACAGGCAGGCTTGTCTTGTTACAGTATATAAAGCTACCTGAAGAAAATTACTGGTGTTCTTTTGATCCTATTAGTACCACGGTCAGGCAGCTAGACTATTTACAGTTAGTGCAGTGCGTCCTGCTCACAGTGTTCAGCTAGATCCGTTCCTGTTATCTTCCTACTGACAGGCAGGCTTGTCTTGTTACAGTATATAAAGCTACCTGAAGAAAATTACTGGTGTTCTTTTGATCCTATTAGTACCACGGTCAGGCAGCTAGACTATTTACAGTTAGTGCAGTGCATCCTGCTCACAGTGTTCAGCTAGATCCGTTCCTGTTATCTTCCTACTGACAGGCAGGCTTGTCTTGTTACAGTATATAAAGCTACCTGAAGAAAATTACTGGTGTTCTTTTGATCCTATTAGTACCACGGTCAGGCAGCTAGACTATTTACAGTTAGTGCAGTGCGTCCTGCTCACAGTGTTCAGCTAGATCCGTTCCTGTTATCTTCCTACTGACAGGCAGGCTTATCTTGTTACAGTATATAAAGCTACCTGAAGAAAATTACTGGTGTTCTTTTGATCCTATTAGTACCACGGTTAGGCAGCTAGACTATTTACATTTAGTGCAGTGCGTCCTGCTCACAGTGTTCAGCTAGATCTGTTCCTGTTATCTTCCTACTGACAGGCAGGCTTGTCTTGTTACAGTATTAACAGCTACCTAAAGAAAATTACTGGTGTTCTTTTGATCCTATTAGTACCATGGTCAGGCAGCTAGACTATTTACATTTAGTAAAGTGCGTCCTGCTCACAGTGTTCAGCTAGATCCGTTCCTGTTATCTTCCTACTGACAGGCAGGCTTGTCTTGTTACAGTATATAAAGCTACCTGAAGAAAATTACTGGTGTTCTTTTGATCCTATTAGTACCACGGTCAGGCAGCTAGACTATTTACATTTAGTGCAGTGCGTCCTGCTCACAGTGTTCAGCTAGATCCGTTCCTGTTATCTTCCTACTGACAGGCAGGCTTGTCTTGTTACAGTATATAAAGCTACCTGAAGAAAATTACTGGTGTTCTTTTGATCCTATTAGTACCACGGTCAGGCAGCTAGACTATTTACAGTTAGTGCAGTGCGTCCTGCTCACAGTGTTCAGCTAGATCCGTTCCTGTTATCTTCCTACTGACAGGCAGGCTTGTCTTGTTACAGTATATAAAGCTACCTGAAGAAAATTACTGGTGTTCTTTTGATCCTATTAGTACCACGGTCAGGCAGCTAGACTATTTACATTTAGTGCAGTGCGTCCTGCTCACAGTGTTCAGCTAGATCCGTTCCTGTTATCTTCCTACTGACAGGCAGGCTTGTCTTGTTACAGTATATAAAGCTACCTGAATAAAATTACTGGTGTTCTTTTGATCCTATTAGTACCACGGTCAGGCAGCTAGACTATTTACATTTAGTGCAGTGTGTCCTGCTCACAGTGTTCAGCTAGATCCGTTCCTGTTATCTTCCTACTGACAGGCAGGCTTGTCTTGTTACAGTATATAAAGCTACCTGAAGAAAATTACTGGTGTTCTTTTGATCCTATTAGTACCACGGTCAGGCAGCTAGACTATTTACATTTAGTGCAGTGCGTCCTGCTCACAGTGTTCAGCTAGATCCGTTCCTGTTATCTTCCTACTGACAGGCAGGCTTGTCTTGTTACAGTATATAAAGCTACCTGAAGAAAATTACTGGTGTTCTTTTGATCCTATTAGTACCACGGTCAGGCAGCTAGACTATTTACAGTTAGTGCAGTGCGTCCTGCTCACAGTGTTCAGCTAGATCCGTTCCTGTTATCTTCCTACTGACAGGCAGGCTTGTCTTGTTACAGTATATAAAGCTACCTGAAGAAAATTACTGGTGTTCTTTTGATCCTATTAGTACCACGGTCAGGCAGCTAGACTATTTACATTTAGTGCAGTGCGTCCTGCTCACAGTGTTCAGCTAAACCTACAAATTAGTGGGGTGCGTCCACCTCACAGTGTTCAGCTAAAGCTACCTGTAGAAGGTTGGTGGTGTTCTCATACTACAGGCAGGCAGTTGATTTTGCTAGCTGCAGTATATATATATATATATATATATATATATATATATATATATATATATATATATATATATATATATATATATATATATATATATATATATATATCCCAGCTTAGTGCAGCTATAGGCCATTAGTATGTCTGGAAGGCCAAGAAGGAGAGGCAGACAGTCACAAGCCAATAAGAGAGGGCAAGCAGGCTCTGTGTCTAGTGCTGGTCATGGAGACGGTGCATCCTCATCAACACGTGGCCATGGGACACGCTTGGCCTTTTTTTCGGCAGCTGGCCGTGTTAAGCCGCAACATGCGGAAGACTTGGTCGAGTGGATGACCAAGCCGTCCTCATCCTCCTCATCCTCTCTCACCCATGCCCAGGGTGCTTTGTCTGGCAAAGCAGCGGCCTCTTCCCTCGGCTCAATGTCATCAGTGACTCCTTCCCTAGCTCCACCATGTCCTCCTGAGGAGTCCCTCGAACTGTTTGACCACAGTGTTGGGTACATGCTCCAGGAGGATGCCCAGCGTTTGGAAGGCTCTGATGATGATACTGAGCTCGATGAAGGCAGTAACATGAGCACGGACAGAGGGGGTGCCCAAGAAGGACAGCAATCTGGCAGTCATGCTCCCCCTGCTGCAGCATACTGCCAGGTTTGCTCCAGTGATGAGGAGGGAGGGGATGATGAGGTCACTGACTCAACGTGGGTGCCTGATAGGAGAGAGGAGGAGGAGGAGGAGGCGGCACATCACCAACGAGGCAGGATGCCCTCCAGGGGCCAGCCTAAGGGCAGCACATTGACTGCATCACATGTGCAGGGTGCTGCAGTCTCTGCGCGTTATTCAAAGAGTTCTTTGGTGTGGGCCTTTTTTGAGACGAGTGCATCAGATCGCACCGCTGCTATTTGCAACATATGTCTCAAGCGTATCTCACGTGGCCAAAACATCTCCCGCTTGGGTACCACATGCTTGACCAGACATATGTTGACCTGCCATGCAGTTCGTTGGCAAGCGCATCTAAAAGACCCACACCAAAGAACAAAGAGGACCTCTCCTTGCTCCTCATCAGCTGAGATTTCCAACCCCACTAGACCTTCAGTCCTCTCTGAGACCTGCACTGAGAGGAATGAAGGTGTAGAATTAGGTGTGTCACAGCCAAGTACTTGTGGGCAATCTGCTTTTGGTACACCGACGTCAGATTGTACCAGGCAAATTTCCCTGCCCCAGCTGCTGCACCGCCGAAAGAAGTTTGCTCCCAGCCATCCACATGCCCAGCGGTTGAATGCTAGCTTGGCAAAATTGCTGGCACTTCAACTGCTGCCTTTTCAGTTGGTAGACTCTACCCCCTTCCGTGAGTTTGTGGAATGTGCGGTTCCTCAGTGGCAGGTACCCAAACGCCACTTTTTCTCACGGAAGGCGATTCCGGCTCTCTACCGGCATGTGGAAGGCAATGTCCATGCCTCGCTGGACAGGGCGGTCAGCGGTAAGGTGCATATTACCGCTGACTCATGGTCCAGCAGGCATGGACAGGGACGTTACCTAAGTTTCACGGCGCATTGGGTGACTCTGCTGGCAGCTGGGAAGGATGCAGGACAAGGTGCAGTAGTGTTGGAGGTTGTTCCACCACCCCGCCTCCAAAATGCTAATGATTGTGACACACCTCTCTCCTCCACCCCCTCCTCTTCTTCTTCCTCCATGGCCTCTTCCTCGGAACCAGCAGTGCTCCGTAGTCGTTCAAGGGGCTACGCAAGTACGCAGGCCAAAAGATGCCATGCGGTGCTTGAGCTGGTGTGCTTGGGGGACAGGAGCCACACTGGGGCAGAGGTTCTGTCAGCTCTGCAGGGGCAGGTTCAGAGGTGGTTGACGCCACGCCAACTTAAGGCAGGAATGGTGGTTTACGACAATGGCACCAACCTCCTCTCTGCCCTCCGACAGGGACATATGACCCATGTGCCCTGTTTGGCTCACGTCCTTAACTTGGTGGTGCAGCGGTTCTTGGGCAGGTACCTAGGCTTACAGGATGTCCTGAGGCAGGCCAGGAAAGTCTGTGTGCATTTCCGCTGGTCATATAATGCCAGTGCTCGGCTGACGGACCTCCAAAAGGAGTTTAACCTGCCCAAGAACCGCCTAATCTGTGACATGCCCACCAGGTGGAACTCAACGTTGGCCATGCTGCAGCGGCTGCACACGCAGCAGAGGGCCATCAATGAGTACCTGTGCGACTATGGCACCAGGACAGGATCAGGGGAGCTTGGTTTTTTTTCCCCACGCCAGTGGGCCATGATCAGGGATGCATGCACTGTCCTGTCACCATTTGAGGAGGCCACGAGGATGGTGAGCAGTGACAGTGCATGCATCAGTGACACTGTCCCCCTTGTCCACCTGTTGGAGCACACGCTGCGTGGAATAATGGACAGGGCACTTGAGGCAGAACAGAGGCAGGAAGAGGAGGACTTCCTTAGCTCTCAAGGCCCCCTTTATCCAGACAGTGTTCCTGCGTGCCCGCCGATCACACAGGAAGAGGACGAGGAGGAGGAGGAGGAAGATTGTGTCAGTATGGAGGTGGAGCCTGGCACTCAGCATCAGCAGCAGTCTTTAAGGGATCAGTCCCAAGAAACACATGGACTTGTACGTGGCTGGGAGGAGGTGGCTGTGGACCATGTCGTCCTTAGTGACCCAGAGGACTCCGGACCGAATGCCTCAGCAAACCTACGCTGCATGGCCTCCCTGATCCTGCAAAGCCTGCGTAAGGATCCTCGTATTCGTGGTATCAAGGAGAAGGACCAATACTGGCTGGCAACCCTCCTTGATCCACGTTACAAGGGTAAGGTTGCGGACCTTATCTTGCCATCGCAGAGGGAGCAGAGGATGAAACATCTTCGGGAGGCCTTGCAGAAAGGTCTGTGCAACGCGTTCCCAGAGACTGGGAGGTTACAAACTCCTGTTTCTGGACAACGTGTTGCTGAGGCTTCGGTCAGTCAAAGAAGGAGCGGTGGAGAAGGTGGCCGTCTGACCGATGCGTTCAGACAATTTTTTGGTCCGCAGCCCCAAGGTATGATCGGTTCCAGCAACCATCGCCAGCGTCTGTTTTACATGGTGCAGGAATACCTAGGGGCAAGATCAGACTTGGACACCTTTCCCACCGAAAATCCTCTGGGTTACTGGGTCTTGAGGATGGATCACTGGCCAGAGCTTGCACAGTATGCAATTGAGCTACTGGCCTGTCCTGCATCCAGCGTTCTTTCGGAACGCACATTCAGTGCTGCTGGAGGCGTGGTAACCGATCACAGGGTGCGTCTGTCCACCGACTCGGTCGATCGACTGACCTTCATAAAAATGAATCAGTCTTGGATCACCACCAGCTACCAAGCACCTGATGCTGATGTAACCGAATAATTTTTTTTGAAATCTCAGATCCCTTCAAAGACTGCCTATGCTGATGCTGAGTGACTATCCCTGAGTAATTATCCTCTTCCTCCTCAATCATCACGCTGATAGCTTGTAAGAACATTTTTGGTTCTGGGCGCCACCACCAGTGCCTAAGGCACAATTTTTCAGCCCCTGTTTAACAGGGGCGTGTAATTACAATTTTTGATGTAATACTTTGCAGCAGGGCTCGTTCCTGCATTCCAACTAGAGTGTCTGTGAGGGGTTGCAGTGTTGTGGCACCAGCACCAGTGCCCAAGGCCCAATTTTTCTTCTCCTGTCTAACAGGGGCGTGTAATTACAATTTTTGATGCAATACTTTGCAGCAGGGCTCGTTCCTGCATTCCAACTAGAGTGTCTGTGAGGGGTTGCAGTGTTGTGGCACCAGCACCAGTGCCCAAGGCCCAATTTTTCTGCTCCTGTCTAACAGGGGCATGTAATTACAATTTTTGATGCAATACTTAGCAGCAGGGCTCGTTCCTGCGTTCCAACTAGAGTGTCTGTAAGGGGTTGCAGTGTTGTGGCACCAGCACCAGTGCCTAAGGCCTAATTTTTCAGCTCCTGTTCAACAGGGGCATGTAATTACAATTCTTGATCTAATATTTCACAGCAGGGCCCTGTGAGGGCTTACAGTGTTGTGGCCACAGCAACACCTAAGGCCCAAATTTCTGCTGAGTATATAGGGCAGGACCCTACTTTCAAACATCTAACTTACAAACGACTCCTACTTGCAAACGGAAGGAGACAACAGGAAGTGAGATGAAATCTACCCCTAGGAAGGGAAATTCTCTCCTGTAAGAGTTAATATGGGAAAAAAAATTCTCCTTTCCACTGATGCTTTCCAATCCTTGTTCCACAAAAAAACCCAAATTTTCAAAAAACATTTTTCATTGGGACAAAAAGTGAGGTGAAATCTTCTGAAGAGGAGGAAAGACAGCAAAACAAATGTCACAGGGGTGATAACCCTTCCCTATGTTTTCCAAAAAGCTTAAAAAAGATTTTTTGGCTGGAGCTAAACACGTTAAAAATGTACCCGTTCAAAATTACAAAGAGATTCTACTTAACAACAAACCTACAGTCCCTGTCTTGTTTGCACCGCCTGTATACTGCTGTTCAGAGTATATAGGGCCTGGTGGCCCCACACCTTTCCTTATTTTAATTTGGGTGCGGGGTTCCCCTTAATATCCATACAATACCCAAAGGGCCTGGTAATGGACTGGGGGGTACCCATGCCGTTTGTCTCACTGATTTTCATCCATATTGGCATGACCCGACATGACATTAAACCCGCAAGCAGTTTTAAATGAGATTTTTTCCTTTAAAAATGACATTTGGTGCAGGGACTGTTCTAAACACGGGAAACACGCGTCACTTTACAGGCATACTATAGACACCCCCCAGGTACGATATTTAAAGGAATATTTCACTTTTTTTTTTTTACTTTAAGCATCATTAAAATCACTGCTCCCGAAAAAACGGCCGTTTTTAAAAGTTTTTTTTGCATTGATACATGTCCCCTGGGGTAGGACCCGGGTCCCCAAACCTTTTTTAGGACAATACCATGCAAATTAGCCTTTAAAATGAGCACTTTTGATTTCGAACGTTCAAGTCCCATAGACGTCAATGGGGTTCTAACGTTCGTGCGAACTTTCGGTCCGTTCGCAGGTTCTGGTGCGAACCAAACCGGGGGGTGTTCGGCTCATCCCTATTCCCCACTAATATAGGCCCATCTCTCATTGACTTGACTTGAACAGGGCCCCCCTGATTGGTAATTCTGTTACCCCTCTCCTCCCTGCGGCGTATCTCCTCCAAGATTAGACAATTTCCCCTTCCCCAGCCCCTGACTAGCACCTCCTCTCTTGGGGAGATTATTAGTTTGAATAGAAATGAATTAAAGAGAAGATCATCACCTTCTCTTAAATGGGGCACTTAACTATGCATGATCATAGCTGGGGCAAATTGTCCATTCCTGAACAGATCAAATAAATATTCTCAGCATATCAAACACCCTTTGAAGTGAATAAAGGGTTGGTTAACACAGGGGACTACAAGGCATTTATCTAGCTAAGATTTCAGCCCCCATCAAGTCTCCACTACAGTATTCAACTCAGATGGTATCTCATGCTTGCATTTGAATTTACGACAGGTAAATAGCAGAGCATCTCCCATAACACACACATGCCTAACATTCCTGCAAGTCAAAAGGAACTATTCAATGAATTATATTCTCAAACCCAAAACCCAAAGCCTGTTATATATCTACATTTAGATAGGTTAACCCCTTACCAACAGCAATATTTCATACACACTAATCTTATTTATTATTCTAAATATATATATATATATATATATATATATATATATATATATATATATATATATATATATATATATATATATATATATATATAATGTTTAGAGTTTTGGGTAGAGTAGTGGTAGTCTTAAAACATTTTTTTTTTCTGTTTGTCCCTGTCCTAGAAACACAATTTCACAATTTCCTGTCCTAGAAACGTAATGTTAAGTTACAGGTGAGTCAAATTTGCAGTTGTCCTAAGCATATATGAACTGAACAGTTTCTCCTCACCTCTGATGACAACTTATATTATTGTAATACTACTTATACTTGCAAAGAAATGTTTGCATCACTGTATCAAAAAACATAAAATAAAGGTATTGCTGCATCCTTAGCTTTGCAATGTGTAAAATCAAAAGCTGTCATTATAATAATCTTAAATCAATAACATAAAAACCTAGAAATGTTAAACACATGTACTTTGACTTGCATGGATTATCTGGTTGAATTTCACATGAATAGACATATAGCTCTTAAGTGGTCACCTCTTCACTGTTAATATTTATTACCCTTAGGTTGCGAAATTGCTTTGTTGTAATGCAGACTAAATATACAGCATAAAGAGTGTTCTTAAGCTTGAGAAATCTAAGCCATGGGCCAGGGCACCTCAGATGAAAAGCAGATGCATCTTATAGAATGTTGCCTTGAGATCTCTCTGCTGATGCTTTGATGGATTAGCACTTAAGCACCAAAATAATATCTTCCTGGCTTCTGAAAGGTTTAGATTGAACTGATTACAAGAATGCGGATTCAAGACACAAATAGCACTCAGAAGCCCCTAAAGGATCAAAAGGCCATCATTTATCATCATTGTTAACTGTAATGCAAGTACCAGGTACATGGCACGTCCCCGACAACTAGAATTAATGCTAAAACATGATTATTTATATGCAAGTCAAGAGCCTTGTCAAAATATTGCTCTTTCAGTCTTGTGTAAATGATAAAGTTCACAAGCTGACTCTGTTTTTGGCTTAACTACACCAAGATGTTTTCATTCTAACATAATGTACTCTTGTCAATGGTCTAATTGAATCCTTTAGGTATGCTAAAAGAAATTAAACCTTGGAAGCCTTTACCAGTGTGTATAGGCTTGTCATCATTGTCTTGAAATTATTATCGCTCATAGCATGTGATCAGATCCTTGTGTGTTTTAAAAAATGGACATAAGCAAAAAATACTGGGAGTGGGATTTCAAAATGCTAATATAAAATTGTCTTGTAAAGTTAATTACACATCTGCTTTGTTTTACTAAAAAATATGATCCAACAGATTATTCTTTTTGAGACAAGAAGAGTTTAACCTAAATAATAAAAAAAAAAAACTACACCCAGAAAGGAGAATGCCACATGTGCATTCTTTTTCCTGTTAAGAAATACATTTATCTACGTTTTAATTAATAATGCTTTCTATGAAGTCTTGACAGTGATTAATAGCTTGTTCTTACATATCATAAGCACTGTGAGAGCAATGTTTTAAGATATAATACAGAGCATTGATATTAACTACCCAGCCCATTCTCTAATTCACTGACCATTAACACAAAAAGGATAATGATTTCCACTGGCTTTAAAAGCAAGTGCGGCTTGGAAACAAACTTTGTTCCCATGGGAATAGCATACCTATCAACCATCTAATGTTTTAGCTTTCATTAATTTATACATTTATTTAGCCTACAGAGCATAGAACATTTGTTTGTGTAAAAGGGGCCGGAGGTTTATCAGTGCATTCTCTTTTCTAATGCATGTTGTTTTGTTAGTGAAGAGCTTAAATGATCGAACACATCCTAATACTTAACTGCAGAAAAACGTATCCAAAGCAGTAATGAAAACTGAATAGATGAAATTATATGTACTGGAAGATTTATTCCTCTAGTGGGACTTTAAAAGGTAAACTTCTCTATAAGTAAAGGCGGAGGGTATAAATATAAGGTATTTATTATGCCGCGTACACACGGTCGGACTTTTCGTCTACAAAAGTCCAACGGACGCTGACGGACTAAAGCTGGCTGGTAATCCGATCGTGTGTGGGCTTCTCCGGACTTTCAACTGACTTTTTTTGCCTCAAATCCGACGTACTTTAGATTTGAAACATGCTTTAAATCTTTCCGACGGACTCGAGTACGGTCGAAAAATCCGCTCGTCTGTATGCTAGTCCGACGGACAAAAACCCACGCTAGGGCAGCTATTGGCTACTGGCTATCAACTTCCTTATTTTAGTCCGGTGTACGTCATCACGTAAGAATTCGACGGACTTTTGTGTGATCGTGTGTAGGCAAGTCTGTTCGTTAGAAAGTCCGCCGCAAGTCCGTCGAAAGTCCGCCGCAAGTCCGTCGAAAGTCTGTCGGACAGGCTGTCGGACTTTTGTAGCTGCAAAGTCCGACCGTGTGTACGCGGCATTAGAAAGCGATAGTAGATGAACGCAATCTATGTGTGTGTTATACAAACAGGAAAAAAAAAACAACGTTTCGAGTTTAGGATATTTCTCTTCTTCAGGGGTATATGATTGTGACCATGACAAAAGATACATCTATAAATTAAAAAAGACAGTTGTAAACATAAAATGTAATGGCAGGATAAAGAATCATGCATACTTATATCATTTTAAAGGTTCTATATACACTGACCATAAGGTATTACTTGGGAGCTCAAATATTGTTGCATCCACTTTAAAAATAGGAAAAGGGGGGCATAGTGCTACTGTTCTGCATGACGCTAACCCTGAGATGGCCGGGCGAGGTGTGACCAACAAAGGCGCACGGGGAGGTTTCCCCACAGAGGGTGACAGGGCCCCAATCCATATGGCCGCGGTCCAGGGGGTGAGGAGTAGTCACTGAGGCAACAAAGGGCGTACACATTAGTGTGCCAGGCTTTGCATAGGACCGGAGGATTCATAGGAATAGCCTCCAACAAACCCCCGGTTTGTACACCAAACTAAAACCCAGAAGAGCGAAAATATGTAAGGTGGTCATACCAAGGCCCGGACAGGCCATAGGGCAGACCGGGCATTTGCCCGGTGGGGTGCTGGGCTGCATGTCTGGGACATGCAAAGTCGGCCGCGGGTTCTGCCATGCAGGACCGGTGTTCTAACACCGGCCGCTGATGTTTCGATAGTGGCATACTAAGTGGGGGGTGGGCCGCCAGTGACAGCCGCTTTGTGCACTGTTGTTGTGCTGTGTAATGGGGGGTGGGTGCATGCGAGCCTTGG
The DNA here is from genome assembly GCA_037952925.1 of Lithobates clamitans. Classification (NCBI taxonomy): domain Eukaryota; kingdom Metazoa; phylum Chordata; class Amphibia; order Anura; family Ranidae; genus Lithobates; species Lithobates clamitans. Next base: position 631,416 of record JBBGZY010000178.1, on the reverse strand, counting down.
AGCCGCACTTGAGTCACGTGACACGCACCCATCGGTACATCAGGGGCCAGGACCTGTAACGATCCCCTTCTCTCTGGCCTGGTGGCTGCGGCTCTGTTCAGTCTCGGCTCGGCTGTCTCACACAGCTGAGCAGAGTGAAGCCGCCTCCCCCTCCTCCTTTATGTCTACACAGGGGGAGGGAACCCGACATGCAGTCCCGCGCTGATATGAGGTACATTGTGGGTCTGAAGGGGGGGTTCTGTATTGTAGGTGGGTTCTGTATTGTAGGGGGGTTCTGTATTGTAGGGGGTTCTGTATTGTAGGGGGGGGTTCTGTATTGTAGGGGGTTCTGTATTGTAGGGGGGGTTCTGTATTGTAGGGGGGTTCTGTATTGTAGGGGGGTTCTGTATTGTAGGGGGTTCTGTATTTTAGGAGGTTCTGTATTGTGGGGGGGTTCTGTATTGTAGGGGCCGGGGGTCTATATTGTAGGGAGGGGGTCTGCACTGTAGGGAGGGGGTCTGTATTGTACGGAGGGGGTCTGCTCTGTAGGGAGGGGGTCTGTATTGTAGGGAGGGGGTCTGCATTGTCTATTTTTTGTCCCAGTCCGGGCCTGGTCATACCACATTGCCAGCAGGAAAAACAAAGCCACAGCTATGCTAGGAAAATTGTTTGGAGTTTGCATGAGCAGCAGCCCCTGGTGAGAAGAGAGGAACATACCTGTGTGTCCTGGGATGGAAAGGTGTCCAGCAGAGAGGTGGTGGCAAGTCTGGTGGGTATTGGTGTAGCAGCCTCAGGTTGGAGCTGGGTTAAGTATGGTGAGGGGGTGGGGCAAGAAGCCAGTTCGGGGGCGTGTCTACGTACCCCACAGCCTCACCCCTCACACGCATAGGGACTGGCTTCTTGCCCCACCCCCTCACCATACTTAGCCCAGCTCCAACCTGTCGCTGCTATACCGACACCCACCAGACTTGAAACCACCTCTCTGCTGGACACCTTTCCTTCCCAGGACACACAGGTATGTTCCTCTCTTCTCGTCAGGGGCTGCTGCTCATGCAGCCCAGACATACTTTTGCTACCAAACGCTGTGCAGGGAGGGCACCCTCCTATCACTGCTGACACTTTTACTTTCCCTTTCATATAGGGCATGACAGCAGCCTGCACACCACTGACTGTGCGCATATGCAGATGTCTCCCTCTATATCTGTGATTGGTTCCTGGTCTCTATGCATGTATTTACATACAACACTCCAAGCAATTTTCCTAGCATAGCTGTGGCATCTGTTTTTACTGCTGGCAATTAGGTATGACCAACTTACATATTTATGCTCTTCTGGTTTTTAGTATGGTGTACAAACCGGGGGTTTGTTGGGGGCTATTCCTATGCACCCTCCAGTCCTAAGCAAAGCCTGGCACACTAATGTGTACCCTGTCGCCCTCTGTGGGGAAACCTCCCCATGGGCCTTCGTTGGTCACACCCGGCTATCACAGGGTTAGCGTCATGCAGGACAGTAGTACTATGCCCCCATTTTCCTGTTTTTAAAGTGGATGCAACAATATTTGAGCTTCCAAGTAATACCTTATGGTCAGTGTATATAGAAACTTTTAAACGATATAAGTATGCATGATTCTTTATCCTGCCATTACATTTTATGTTTACGAATGTCTTTTTTAGTTTGTAGACGTATCTTTCATCATGGTCACAATCATATACCCCTGAAGAAGAGACATATCTATCCTAAACTCGAAACGTTGGGGTTTTTTTTTTCTGTTTGTATAACACATACAACGGAGCCATGATTGTACCATTTGCATTGTATGTCTATTTTTGATCATATTTTGTGCTTCCTGTATACTCACTTGTTTATTTGTATTTTCACTTATTCACAAGTAGATTGCATTCATCTACTATTGCTTTCTAATAAATACCTTATATTTATACCCTACGCCTTTACTTATAGAGAAGTTTACCTTTTAAAGTCCCACTAGAGGAATAATTCTTCCAGTACACATATCATTTTGGGATGTGGGTAAATCTTTCTTTGTGTGGCCAAACTAGCACCATCTCCCTATATTTATCATAGATGAAATTATGGTACTTCACATAATTACTTCACATAATTACTTCACACCCGGCCTATAGCAAAATGATGGCCAGGCGGTGGTTGAGTTATCCTGACTAAGCGTCATATGACATCCAGCAGGTTAACTGCCGGCGAGTGCCTGTGGGGGCGCATTGCGGCGAATGGTGGTGCGGCGTTTCAGTCTGACACTGACACTGCTACACTGATCTCGGTAAAGAACCTCTGACGGAGGCTCTTTATCACGTGATCAGCCATGTCCAATCACGGCTGATCACAGTGTAAACAGGAAGAGCCGTTTATCGGCTTTTCCTCACCTGCGTCTTACAGATGCCATCGGCAGACGCCGATTGGTGGCTCTCCTGACAGGGATGGTCTGCACTGATTGTTTATCAGCACAGCCCCCCCTGCGAATGCCCACACTGGACCTCCAGGGATGCCACCAGGACCACCAGGGAGGCCCACCACACATGGATGACCAGTTATGCCCCCCATGGCCACCAGGGATATCACACAAATGATGACAGTCAGTGCCCACTACTAATGCTTACCAGATGTCTCCTCATCAGTGATGCCCAGTAGTGCTATCTATCGGTGTCCATCAGTGCCAACTATCAGTGCCCATCCATGCCCATCCGTGCCCACCTATCAGTGCCCATCTGTGCCACCTATCAGTGCCACCTATAAGTACCATCAATGCAGGCTTTCAGTGCCCATCAGTGCCGCCTATCAGTGCCCATCAGTGCCACCTATCAATGCCCATCAGTGCTGCTTACCAGTGCCACCTATCAGTGCCCATCAGTGCCCCCTATCAGTGCCCATCAGTGCAGCCTATCAGTGCCCATCATCAGTGCCCATTGGTGCCACCTCATCAGTGCCACCTCATTGGTGCCACCATTGGTGTAAGTGCTTGGTATTGAAGTGGTTAAAAATGCTCCCTCCTCACTCTTAACACCTATGCTAACTAACCAATGTAAGAAAGATATACTCACCTATTTTCAAGCTGCTCCTGTTCAGTCATGTGATCTGGCAGTGGCAGGGGAGAGGAGGGAGTGCAAACAACAAATGGACTATAGAAGCCTATGTGTGATATCACTGCTCCCAGGAATTCTAGCCGTTATCAAGCTCTCTCTCATCTATCCTGCAAATGCAGTTGTCTGGCAAAGGGGAGATCATATGGACAGACCAGAGCAGCCTTAAAATAAATAGGTATATACATCTTTTTTTACAAAGGTTAGACAACATAGGTTTTAGGATGGGGTGAGAGCATTTTTAAAATTAGTTAGGGTTTAGCCTGGAATTCCACTTTAACATCAATAGTTTTTCTCTCTTTTGCTCTTTTTTTTACAATTGATTAAAGTGTGTAAATCAACAAAACTGACTATGAAATATCAAAGGCCAACGCTTATATGCAAGTAATTGGGAATACAATGGTTATGGGGGTCCGGGTACTGCCCTGGGGGACATGTATCATTGAAAAAAAAGTTTGTAAAAAATGTCATTTGTAAATGTGCAGGGATTTATTGATGCTTAGAAATGAAAATATAAAATGGAAAATTCCTTTTAATATAGTGCCTGGGGGTTCCCTTGGTCCACCTGTAAAGTGGCACATCTGTACTGTATATAGAAGCTGCTGCAGCAATAATTGCATTTATAAAGGCCAAAAAATGTAATTTTCCCTGCAAGCTTTCTTTATTTTGTAAGCAACAGCTTGGGGAGCCCACAATGTAGTGCACTGGGAACAAGATTAGAGTATTTTTGGATAAATTCTGGTGTCTCTACCACAGACTTTGGATAGAAGTAATAGGTGTGGAAAAATTGGACTTTGGGTGTCAGTGGTGCCTTCACACTGTAACCCTATAGAGGTACTTTTGATGAAAGCGAGAATTGGCCTTGCTGTCAAAAATTGCAATGATATGCACCTGTCAAACAGGTGTGGAAAAATTGGTCTTTGGGTGTCGGTGGCACCTTCACACCCTAACCCAATAGAGGTACTCTTGATCAAAGCAAGAATTGGCCTTGCTGTCAAAAATTGCAATGATATGAACCTGTCAAACAGGTGCAGAAAAATTGGTCTTTGGGTGTCAGTGGCGCCTTCACCAAAAACCCAAAATCAAGCGAGCTTTTGCCCTTCTGCTCCACGGGAGGTTTCTGTCCTCCCTAAGCTCACCTTAGGATACTTGCGTTACCGTTTGACAGGTGTACCACCCCAGTCATACTCCCCACCTGCCACTGTCCTCGGAGTGGGTGCCGCCCGTCTCGATCACCATGGAGCATGAGCGTACACGGCAGGACTTGAAAGATGGTGAAGTATGCCTGGGCAGGGCGAAGCCAGAGGAAACTCTGGTGGAGGTCTGCAGCAGTCCTGACGTGCAAATCAGTCGTCCAACCTGGGTGTTAATTGTGCCCATCAAACCTACACCAAAAACATTCTTCCAGATGAAATCAACACCCACAACACTAGGCAGCCTTGAAATCCTGCAGAGATTCCACATCCCAAAAACACTTAATCGGCAACATCTGCATCAGGGGCTTCATAGCTGCTGATAATCCAGGACTGATTCATTTTGATAAATGTCAGATGGTCCATGGAGTCTGTGGGCAGACGCATTCTATGATCACTAACAAAACCTCCAGCAGCACTGAATGCTCGTTTGGAAAGCATACTGGATGCAGGGCATACTGGGCAAGTTCTGGCCAGTGGTTTATTCTCATGACCCAGAAAGCGGGGGATCGTTGACTGGAAAGCTCTCCATCTCTGTTTCACCCCTAGATAATCATCCACCATGTCATGCAGATGCTGCTAATGGGATTCGGAAGCTGACAGCCTTGGGCAACGAGGACTAAAAAAATTGAGAAATGCATCACTTAGGTGGCTGCCTTCTCCACTGCTCCTCTCTTGACCAAGAGAAGGCTCAAAACTATGTTTTCCACGATACTGTAACCTACCAGAGTCGGGAAAAGCGTTCAATAAACTCCTCTTTAAGGTGTCTTCAAGAGATTTCATCTTCTGCATGCTCTGTGGGGATGGGATGAGTTATGAGACTTTCTCCTTATAACGGTGGTCAAGGAGGGTTGCCAACCAATAGTGATCCTTTTCCTTTACGCCGTGTATTATTGGTCCTTTTGCAGGCTTTGAAACATAAAAGAGCCCATACACCACAAATTTGCAGAGGTATGAGAAGCAGACTCCTTGGGGTCACTGAGGATTATAGTATCTGGAACAACTGCCTCCTCCCAGCCATGTCCTACTGCCAAGGGTTCTGGGGATGGAAAACCATTTCTTACTGTTTGAGGTATGTCTTCCTCTGCTTCAATGCCTCTGAAACTGCTAGAATCCTCCTCCTCTTCTCTCTCCTCTTGTGTGTTCTGTGGCATAGGAACAATGGTGTGTGCATAAAGTGGACCTTGAGAGAAAAGGAAGTCCTCATCTTCGTCCCATTGCTCTGCCTCGAGTGCCCTGTTCATAATGCCACGCAGAGTCTGCTCCAGCAGGAAAACAGGTATTGTGTCACTGATGCATGCATTGTCACAACTCACCATCCTTGTGGTCTCCTCAAATGGTGACAGTACAATGCATGCATCCTTAATGAGCAGCCATTGGCTTAGGGAAAAAAGTGAAGCTGGTCTAAGCCTGTCACTGTGCCATACTCACACAGGTATTTGTTGACGGCCCTCTGCTGCATGTGCAGCTGCTGCAGAATTGCCAAAGTCGAGTTCCACCTGGTGGGCATGTTACAAATCAGGCAGTTTACGGGCAGTTGGAATTCCCGCTGAATTTCAGCAGACCGAGCACTGGCTATGTATGATCGCCTCATCTCCTCCATCCTCAATACCACTGAACTTGGCAATACACTGCAGCTGGGGGAACATGAATGCCAATTTGTGTACCCTTGTTCTCCCCTCTCTGTAGGCTCATGTTGCTGCCTTCCTGAAACTCAGAATCAACATCTGAATCGAGTAATGGCTGTGGACAAGGAGGCAGGTTTAGCCACTCTGGCAGCTACAGGGGACTGCGCACTAGTCTCTACTTGGGTGACAGAGGATGAGGAGGATGAGGACAGTTTAGTAAGCCAGTCTGGAACGTCTGCCTCTCCTTTCTGTCCTCCCAGACATGATGGGGGTGGGGGTGCTTATTAACAAAATGTAATAAAGATGTGTAAATGTGTATGTGGATACACTTTAATCAATGAAAAGTGGTGTGTGGTGCACTTTAATTTGAGTATTCACTACACAGACACACTCCACGGATACTCTATAATATACTGCAATATACTGTGTCAAACATGCAGTAACGCACAGAGCTATATGGCGTTAAACTTGCAGTAATGCACAGAATTATATGGCGTTAAACTTGCAGTAACGCTATGAAATATATAGCGTTAAACTTGCAGTAACGCACAGAACTATATGGCGTTAAACTTGCAGTAACGCAAAGAACTTCATGGCATTGAATATGGATAAGGGAAATTTATTTGGCAGGATTTTTGGGGCTGCTGGCAAAAAAGGAGAATTGATTTTAATACCCCACAATAGGTATAAAAATAACAAGGTTTTTTATTATATATAGGACATAGTTTTGCTGCTTTGGGCTCATCAGGGGATGTTTTAAAGATAATTAGATGTAACACTGCATAGAACAAAACAAAATTAAAAACATTGTACAGACTTTGAATATAGCACAGAAAAATTATGATAAGAATAATAATGATACGGTAGAGTAGGCTGTCGACTACAATGTCCATCTCCAATTGCTCACCCATATCAAAGATCTTTTGCCTGCGACTCAATGTCAGCTCAGGAAAAACCGTCACTGGGTAGTGCACATAAGAAGATGCCAGATAGGGTCAGAAAAAATTGTTCGGCTGGAATCTAATCAAGAGAATAGTGCAGGGAATAGTAAACGAAATGTTGAAAAATTGAAAAATCCTAGGTGAAAGGTAACTCTACTATAGAAGGATAATTTAGGTGAAGGGGAGTGAGTAAAGGGGACAGAAAGAGACTGGGAAGGGGAATAGGGAGGGGATAGGGAAAGACAATGGAGGAAGGAAGGGGAGAGGGAAAGAGGGGGGAAGAGGGGAGTGGGAGAGAAGGAATGGAGGGAAAGGAAGGGGGGATGGGAGAAAGGAGGGGTATAATTGGGAAGAAGGGTGAGGAGGGGGGGTTGAAAAGAGGGGGGGGTAAATGTGCTGGGTGGTGAGATGAAAGGGAGGGTTTATGAGTGATAATATAGTTTAGATAGTGATAGATAAGATGGTAGGCATCTGAAAAATGGTTGGAAACCAAGGACAAGGGTAATTAGAGATAATGTGCTAGTATAAAGAGGTGATATATGCTGGGGGAGAACATAGCTTACTTACTTTAATAAAAACAATAATTGGAGAAGAGCCAAGGGTACTTGGACTATGGACTGAGGTCTGTAGAGGGGAATCTATAATGAGAGTGTAGAGAGTGAAATACAGATTTTTAAATTAGGTATAGGCTACAGGAATCTAGATTTGAAGACATCTACAGGGAGAATAAATAGTTCATGTTGATAGTTAAAATAATAGAAAATAGGTCATCTTTTTTTTTTTTTTTCCATAAAGTAGTTTATTGAAGAAGATTAAGCATATATAAACATACATGAGTGCAGATAGGATCTAATATACAGCAATCAATTGGTATCAAACTTAGAAGCAAAGTCGTATCTAACATGTCCGTGAGTCATAGCTATGCATTTTGATAGTTAAACACGCTATCTCTAGATATGAATTTCTGTGTGTTCTGAGAGCTATGCCCACCTGTAGGCATCTTTTTGAAATCTGCAATTGTTTGGTAAGTAGGGAAAGAACAGAGTGAAGATAAGAGAAGAAGAGGTAAGAAGATTAGTGAGAAGGATAGGTACTGTGGCCTATACGTCACAATGACTGGAGGGGGCTATTAAGAGCTTTTTGGGCTCCAACATCTAATGTGCTTTCTCAAGTTCAGTATAACAAAACGGTGCAGGTTATTACAGGTTTATATATTCGATCAAGTGATGGTAGGCATTGACCAGTTATTTAACCAAATTTTCATAGTCTTGGGAGTATCTATATATGAACCAGGGAGACCAAGTTGCGTGATAGCGTTCTACCTTTTCTTCTGACTGTGCCTGTGTGTCTTCCATTTCACAAATATCTGAAATTTTTTGCAACCAGTCTTTCAGAGAAGGAACTGTGGTTGATTTCCAAAACAATGGAATGAGAGACTTGGCCGCATTTAGTAAGTGTCTAGTGAGAGAATTTTTGTATCTTTTAAAGGTAAAATTTGTAATGTGAAGCAGGCAACATGCTGCGTTAAGTTTGAGCTTGGTCTCCGTGATTCGGCAAATTACCTCTTTAACCTTGTTCCAGTACGGTGTTATTTGATCACATTGCCACCAGATGTGCATTAGGGTTCCTTTTTCTTTGTTGCACCTCCAGCATGTGTCAGGCGTCTGAGGGAACCATTTATGAATCTTTGCTGGGGTTGCATACCAATGCGTGAGCATTTTATAAGCCGTCTCCTGTATTCTCGTGCTTAAGGAGCATTTATGCGCCATAATACAGGCTCTCTCCCATTGGGTATCTGAAATTGTCATGTCAAGGCAGTCTGACCATCTCTCTCTGAGCCTATTATCTGCGGGTTTTTTCGAGTTTTGTAACCATTGGTAAGCGATTGATGTGGTCTTTTCGACCTGCTCTCCCTTTAGGCACACCGACTCCAACTCAGTAGGCTCTCTAGTGAAGTGTCTCTTACGAGTGACATTGTTAACGTAACTTCTGACCTGGAAGTACGACCACAAGGGAAGGGAAGGTATATTGTTGTCAGTCTTTAGATTAGTCAAGTCTTTCATTATCTTGTTGTCGAAGCAATGGGAAGTCAGAAGTGGTAGTTTTTGATCAGAGGAGCGCAAGAGACGATTCCCCATTCCAGGTGGGAAATCTGGGTTGTTTTGCAATGGGGTGAGAGGGCTGAGGGGCGAAGAAAGTTTGGGTTGTTTAGTTAGATGATGAAAGATTTCTAGAGTGGTCCCTATCAAAGGGTGGGTTCTCAGAGTCGGGGGGTATTTGAGTTTTGGTATCCAGGGGGAAAACAGTAGGGGAATTGGGCTCAAATCGTTTTCTAATGACACCCAATCTTTTATGCCGCCATGACAATGCCAGTCTATGATCCTGGCAATGTGTGTGGCATGATAGTACATTTTAAAATCTGGTATCCCCAACCCACCCACTGCTTTGGTTCTCGTTAGTAGGGAAAATTTAATGCGTGGTGGTTTGTGTGCCCAAATAAATCGCATTTGAAGGGCCTGAAGCGATTTAAAAAAGCTTTGTGGGATTTTAATAGGGAGTGTGCATAATAAATATAGAATTTTAGGCAGTATGGCCATTTTGCAAATGGCCACCCTGCCAAACCACGAAAAGAACCCCGTGTGCAAGGTTTGTAAATCCCTTTCTATGGTTTTGAGAAGGGAAAGGAAGTTTCGGGAGAAGATAGAGGACAACCTAGGTGTAAGCCAAACTCCCAGGTATTTGACGGCCTGTGTTTCCCACTTGAATGGGCTATTGTCTTGGATTGTCTTTAATGTTTGTTCTGGGAGTGAAATATTCAACGCCTCCGATTTCGAAAAGTTTATCTTAAGGTTAGAGATATAACCAAATAATGCGAACTCTCTCATGAGGGAAGGGATGGATATATGCGGATCAGTCAAGAAGAAGAGTAGGTCATCGGCATATGCCGCTACTTTGAATTCACGCCCTATGACCTCAAATCCCTTTATGGCCGTGTTCGTTATGATTCGCCTAACAAATGGTTCTAGTGAAATTATAAATAGCAGGGGCGACAATGGGCAGCCCTGTCTGGTTCCATTGTTTATGCTTACTTTATCGGATAATGAACCATTTATTTTGAGTCTAGCTGAGGGGTTTTGGTATAAGGAGGTTATCCAGCCCATCATTCCTGGTCCCAGGCCTATGTGTCTGCAAGTTTCAAACATGTAGTCCCAGGCTACTCGATCGAAGGCCTTCTCCGCGTCCGTAGACAAGAGAAGACCCTCGATCTTTCGCCCATGGGCAGCGTGAATCAGGTTTAGAGCTTTGGATACATTATCCCTTGCCTCTCTTCCAGGCATAAAGCCCGCCTGTTCCGATCCTATCACATTATGAAGTAGAGGTTTCAGTCTGTTGGAGATGATTTTGGCCAGTATCTTCACGTCTAGATTCAGTAGCGATATAGGCCTATAGCTAGAACAGTGAAGTGGGTCCTTGTCTGGCTTGGGTAACACTGTGATGAAGGCCGATAAGAATTCTGGGGGGATCGTTCCTGGCTTTGAAAGGGTATTTAATGCATCTTGGAGGTGTGGGGACAATGTGTCGACGAATGTCTTGTAGTATATGGCCGTGAATCCATCAGGACCCGGGCTCTTACCTTGTTTTAGGTCTTTAATAGTGAGTTTTAGTTCCGACAAGTCTACGGGACTCTCGAGCGACGCGGCGTCCTCCGCTGTGAGCGAAGGAAGGCCTGAATCCCTCAAGAAATCCCGCAATACCTGGAGCCTTTCTCCCTGTAAGTCATGTGGTCTATGTTGGGTTGGGAGATTATATAAATTGGAATAAAAGTCCTGGAAGTGTTGTGCTATTTTGTCCGTTGTTCTGTCTACCCTACCCCCCTTATTTTGAATGCCTGAGATGTTATATTTAGGAGTGGGTCCCCTCAGCGCCCTGGCTAGCAGATGGCCAGGTTTGTCGCCTTGCTCGTAGTATATTTTTTTCTAAAGAAAAGGAAGCGTTTCGTTTTAGTTTCTAAAAGCTGTTTAAGGGTCAATCTTGTCTCGAGAAGAGCAGTCGCCGATCTGGATGTCAGGGATTGCTTGTGTAAGGTTTCTAGGCGACGTATTTTTTGTGTTAGTTGGAGAATTTCCTTTTCTTGGTCTTTCTTTTTTTGTGCCCCCATCCTAATTAGCTCTCCCCTGATGGAGCACTTGTGGGCCTCCCAGACCATCAGTGGGTCCATATCCGGGGTCACGTTATGCCTGAAGAACTCTTTCAGAGCTGCGGTCAGTGTAGACAGCAGACCTGGATCTGTCAACAGGGATGAGTTCAGTCTCCAAGTTCCCGATCTGGCTGGGTTATCGGTCAGGTTTAGGTCAATGGAGACTGGGGCGTGGTCAGAAATTGTCTGTATCCCTATGTTTGCCTCTCTGACTATGTGGAGATCCCTCTGTGTGATAAAGATGTAATCGATCCTAGAGTGGCGATCACGAGGGATTGAATAGAAGGAGAAATCTTTATCCTCAGGGTGTAGGAAGCGCCAAGTGTCAACTAAATCTAAAGAGTGGAGGAGAGTTTTGATTTTTTTTAATATTTTATAGGTAATGAAGGTTTTCCCTGTTGACGTGTCTACTAACGGGTTTAAGGGAATATTGAAGTCTCCCCCCAGGATTAAGCAACCTGTGCTGAAACCCTCTAACTCCCTCATCAATTTTTTGCAAAAGGACAAGTGGGAAGTATTGGGGAAGTATACATTTGCTAATGTGGTGGGTACCCCAGAACATTTCCCTTTGACAAAAATATATCTCCCCCCTGGATCAACCAATTTGTCTGTGATCTCGAATGAAGCCTCCCTACTGAGTAGTATTGTCACTCCCTTAGATTTGGAACTATCGTTTGTGGCGTGGTGTGCCTCTGTGAAGTAGGAGTCGGTGAGCCTGGGAACCTGGTTTGTCTTAAAATGGGTCTCCTGCAGGAAGACAATTTTAGGCTTACCTTTTTTTAATTCCCGCAAGAGAGTAGTGCGTTTCTCCGGAATATTTAGGCCTTTGACGTTGTGAGATACCACCGTAGGGGTCCGACCCAACGCAGAGTAGGCCATTGTTCAGGATCAGAGAGAGACCGCAAACAGTACCTGTAATCACAACTATAAAAAAGTACCTGTCAGAATTTAAATACTTAAACGTAGTTGTACCACCTCAATCAGTAATTAAGAGGAGTGGGAAGAAGTAGACTGAAAGATGTGAGTAAAGTAAGAAATTAGAAGTAAGAGTACGGAGAGTGAGATTTACAATCCTCCCAGACAATAACAACGTCTGAGTGGATCAATATTTAGTGTGTGAGAGTGGGTCTACAACCCCTCTGACACACTCTGTGGGGACGCAGGAGGCACGCGGCTAGATGCCAGACCCAACTTAACAAAAAAGAATGAAATGAACTGTCAGGGACTTAGGACAGCCAGACCACGGCCCATTTCAGCAAGTGGATAGTGCCTGATGGTCTTTTCTGCCGCTTGAGCTGTTAGAGCGGGGCTCCAACCAATGGAATGGAGTGGGACAAGCAGTAGCTATAATAACTTGTAGAAATATATAGGGGGTGGTGGGGTCAGGACGTGAAAGGCATAGTCGCCTCCCTACCTTTCCCCTCCCCCTTCCCATACGGGAAACATTTAGTGCAGGAACCAAAGAAACAGAGAAAACATTAGAAAAAAAAAAAAAGGAATAAAAACAGTAACTCTCTGAGGGAAGTATAAGCAGAAACTCTATGTTGAGCTAAAAGTCTCCATCCGGTTTGTGTTGACTTTCAAAATGGATAGGGGGTGTGAGGTTCTTGTTAGGTCTGTAGGTAGGCCGGGTCCTTACCACAGTCCAGCAGGGCTTTTCGTGGAGATAAATCATCCAGCAAGCTATGTCATGTATTCTGAGTAGGATACATGTCAGCGTCCTGGGCAACGATCTTTTCCCCCATATTCCTGTTAGGCTAGTAAGTTCACAGGGAGTGAAGCAAAGTTTAGTGTGATTCACCACATGGGACTTGTAGTGCCCCCTGTGTGTGTGGTTAGGAGGTGCCCAGGTCTCTGCCGTGCAGACACTAATAGTAGTGAGCCCTTCCCTCCAAGTGTCCAACAATCCGGAATGGGGAGTCCGTGCGTGAAAACTAAACTGTGGCATAAACAAAACATCTGCTCAATTTAGCACATATGCTAAGGTGTGAGTTGAAACCTGAACGAAACAGAACATCGGTTTGTGATAGGATTCTCTCGGTTACGCATCTATTAGCGTCCTGGAGGAATGTGCTTTGCCCCTTGGAGTGCCAGCGGTTGATCCTTCCTGCCGATTCTGCTTCTGTTTCTTGGCTGGATGTTTCTCAGGGGTCACCGTAGGGGAATACGGTGGGCTTCTGTCACCAGTTGGGAGTAGAAACTCCTGATACCACTCCGGTAGGTCAATCTCACCTAGCTGTAGGGCGCTGCAAAACTCCCGGAGGTCACTTGGAGTATGGAGGAAGTGTTGTTTGCCATTGTGCGACACTGATAGGGCAAAGGGGAAGCGCCATGTGTACCGAAGATCTTTTGCTCGTAGCGCCTCTAGCAGGGGTCGCAGGGCCCTGCGATTTTTCAGCGTAATTTGGGAAAGATCTTGAAATAAAGTTATGTGGGCGCCGTTGAAAACAATCTGTTCATTTCTGCGCGCCTTGTGCATGATCTCCTCTTTCAGGGAAAAACTTTGCAGGCAGCAAATGATGTCACGGGGGGGAAGTGTATCTGGGCCTCTGGCTCTTAGGGCTCTGTGCGCTCTGACAAATTCAATGTCCGTGTCCTCTGGTCTCTCCAGGAGGCTATTGAAAACCCTCTGCAGTGCATGAGTTATTTGGTCTGCATCCACCGATTCTGGTATACCTCGAACTCTGATGTTACACCGTCTCCCCCTGTTATCGAGGTCTTCCAGGTGTCTGTTCATCTCAATAAAGTGGAGTGCATGAGATGATACCGCTCTGTCCAGCCTGTTTATGGCTTTGTCTCTGTGTTTTCCTGCTGTTTCAGCAGTGGCCATTTTCTCTGTGAGAACTAACAGGTTGGTTTTGAGGTCCGTGATAGCAGCAGAGAAAGAGGCTTTAATGTCAGCAGCAAAGACTGACATATCTGCATAAGTTAGTGGATGGTCAGGACGTGCCTCTCTCCTACCATTATCCTCTGTGGCAGACAGGGAATCTTCGCTGAGATCCTCCTCACGCTGCACCGGCGCCATCTTCCCTCCTGCAGTCACTCTCTGTATCACGGCCTGATTCCTAAAGATCTCTGAAATGTTCCTCCCGGCTGATGCAGCGGTAGAGCGGCGGGAACGGGTGTGCTGTGGGAAACGATTCTGTCTGCTCATCGTCGCTTGCAGTGCGGCAGAAAGACTGGTTTGGGCCGTTGGTCCGACAGAGCTCCTCGTTTAGGCTGCCATCTCCATCGCGCGCCAAGCCACGCCCCCCTAGGTCATCTTATATATAGAGGTTACCATAGACCTGCTGCAGATCACCTGCCCCCCTCAAATATTGGGGAGGTAAAGTTACTAACACAGGCGGCAGCAGGTAGTATAATTGAAAAAATGAACTGAATTTTTAGAGCATAGTGAAAAACTACAATAATACACCATATGGTCGGAAATGAGGAAGAGATTTTTATGTAGAATTTTACCTTGTATACAGCAGTTTCCTGGCACGGCTACCCTTGGTGTGTCTAACAAAATAATGTAGTGTGAAGGCACTATATATTGGCATAGAAATGCCGTACATTTGGCGTCTGATGTCACGCATGGGCCGTCGGTGATGAACCGCACGGCTCATGCACGAAACATCATAGGGATGGCACAAGGCTCAAAATACTACAGTATCCATACTGCATCGTCATCTGCGAGTGGAGAGAGAGAGGACGCGAGGAGAGCTGAGCATTGCACTTGCAGTAACATAATGAAATATATGGAGTTAAACTTGCACTAACGCAATGAAATATACAGCGTTAAACTTGCAGTAACGCAGAGAACTGTATGGCATTAAACTTGCAGTAACACAATAAAATATATGGCATTAAACTTTCAGTGATGCAATTAAATATATGGCTTTAAACTTGCAGCAACACAATAAAATATACAGCATTAAACCTACAGCAACGCAATTAAATATATGGCATTAAACTTGCAGTAACGCAATAAAATACACAGCGTTAAACTTGCAGTAACGCACAGAACTATACGGCGTTAAACTTGCAGTAACGCACAGAACTATATGGCATTAAACTTCCAGTAATGCAATGAAATATATGGTGTTAAACTTGCAGTAACGCACAGAACTATACGACGTTAAACTTGCAGTAAAGAACAGAACTGTATGGCATTAAACTTGCAGTAACGCAATAAAATATATGGCATTAAACTTGCAGTGATGCAATTCAATATATGGCTTTAAACTTGCAGCAACACACTGAAATATACAGCATTAAACTTACAGCAATGCAATTAAATATATGACATTAAACTTGCAGTAACGCAATGAAATATACAGCGTTAAACTTGCAGTAACACACAGAAATATACAGTGTTAAACTTGCAGTAATGCAATGAAATATATGGCATTAAACTTGCAGTAATGCACAGAACTATACGTCGTTAAACTTGCAGTAATGCACTGAACTGTACAGCGTTAAACTTGCAGTAATACAATTGAAATATACTGTGTTAAGTGTGCAGTAATGCCTAGAAATGTACTGCATTAAACGGCACATAATGCACTGAAATATACGGTGTTAAACTTGCAGTAATGCACTGAACTGTATGGCATTAAACTTGCAGTAGCACAACTGAAATTTACTGCATTAAGCATGCACTAACGCACAGAAATGTACTGCGTAAAATGGCACATAATGCATTGAAATATATGGCGTTAAACTTGCAGTAACGCAATAAAATATACTGTGTTAAACGGTCACTACACTCACACTGACTGAACTATCCTTACATGCACACTAATGTAAAGATAAATGGTGGTCGCACTACACTCACACTGACTGAACTATCCCTACATTTATTAGGCCCCTTTTACTCTGAGGGGAGTCTAAACTGCCAGTAAAACATTTGAGAGCTTTTGAGGAGCTTTTCAGGCACTTTTGTAGAGCTTTCCATTAATTTCAATAGAGAGGGGCGTTTTTTCGCTGCCCTGCCATCCCTCTGCCCCAGTGTGAAAGCATTAATTGATTTTAATGGAAATAGGTTTTCGTGAGCTTTTTAGGTGCTTTTTTTTAGCATGAAAGTGCCTGAAAAGCACCACAGTGTGAAAGGGGTCTAATGTAAAGATGAACGGTCCCTACACTCAGATTGACTGAATTATCCCTACATTCACACTAATGTAAAGATGAATGGTGGTCGCACTACACACACACACTGACTGAACTGTTCCTACATTCACACCAATGTAAAGATGAATTGTCACACTACACACACACTGAACTATCCCTAGATGCACACTAAACTGATATTCTTCACTGACAATAGAATCAGAATAGCACACTATAGCACACTAATGCCGTGTACACACAAGCGGAATGTCCAACAGAAAAAGTTCGACGGGAGCTTTTCATCGTATATTCCGATCGTGTGTATACCCCATCGGACTTTTACATCGAAAATTCTGACGGACCTAGAAAGAGAACATGTTCTAAATATTTCAGATGGAACCAATTCCTATCGGGAAAACCGCTCGTCTGTATGCTGTTCCGACATACCAAAAATGACGCATGCTCTGAAGCAAGTACAAGACGGAAGCTATTGGCTACTGGCTATTGAACTTCTGTTTTCTAGTCCCGTCCTACGTGTTGTACATCACCGTGTTCTGGACGGTCGGAATTTGTTGTGACCATGTGTATGCAAGACAGCTTGAGCGGAATTCCGTCGGCACTCTGTCGGAAAAACCTTCAGAGTTTATTCCGATGGAAAAACCGGTCGTGTGTACAGGGCATAACTGTCTAATAGCACTGAGTAGAGCCCTGTTCTTTCTCTCTCCACACCCGCTATCACACTACAAATGGCCGCTGTGGAAAGAATACTTTTATAGTGTGGGGCAGGATTAAGAGCAATGAACCATGATTGGATACAGTCATCATCACAGCATCCAATCATGGCTCTAAAAGTGCTCTGTGTCCTGATTGGGCAAAGCTTTCATTGCTTCAGCCAATCAGGGCTTTCAATGCACTGTGCAGCGGTGCATTGCATTGTGGTCATTCGGCAGGCCAAACAAGCAGCCAAACAACTCGATAATTTGGTTGTTCAGCGAATGGCCGAACAGCCAAAGTTCAGCCTGAACTCATGCTTGGACCGAACCGTTCGCCCATCCCTAGTCATGAAGTAGCCATAAAGTCTACATTGCTCGATCTGCAAAAAAAAGAAATGATATTAGTGGCAATATACACACACCTCCTATATGATCATAACAATAATATAGTTAATAACTTACACTTTAGAATCCAATGTTAAAATTACAGCTGGAAGTACATAAACACACTATATTTGCCAACATGTAAACACAAACTAGGTAACAGAACAAGTTGATCAGCAAGATCTTTTCAAAAACTGACTAAAACATTATAAAAAAATGATGAAACTAGTGCTAGTGCACTCTAGCCAATGCAATTTTCTGAATCAGCACCCCAAATACCCCAAGAACAGGTCTAAAAAGCAAGGCACCAAGAAAAATTATTTTTTGTTGTTGGGCTGTGGATTATCAGTTAATTTCTATAACTTTTACTGAGTCTGCAACTCTTTCCACCATCATGTGATCTGAAGACTTGAAAAACAAAACAAAACATAATTTCTGCATAGATTTGCATCTAAAACAATATTGCAAATTAAGTACATTCTTTACCTACTTTGGTTAGTATGTCTAAAGTATGTTTTAAGACTCTGATTATATTATTTGTCAGGTTGTTCCATTTGTTTAAGATTTCACTCTCTTTCTGTATAAACAGACAAGTGAGTATCTCTTAGTGGGTGCATAGTTTACATTTCCCAGTTTTCCTTTATCATCCACTGTTATGTCAGTTAAAGCTGCTTTGATAAAATATCACTACCTATCCTTGGCTGTATTATTTGCAGATGGTTAGCAGAGTATGTAGCCAAAGGTATCACTCTTCCTGGCAGTGTGTTGTCACTTTTGTGTACATTGTAGACTTCTTGTCATTTATCTATATCAACCATATTTCACAGAACTGTGTGTGTTTGTGTGTGTGTGTGCTCCCCCCCCCCCCCAGGTGTCTGTGATGAAAACCATTCTATTGTTCAACCAATCACAACATATTCACAGAATAACTTGTTAGATGCACACAATGTAATAGGAAATTGCTATCAAAACAGCAGTACTTGTAAGAATAAATGAGGGAAAACCCTTCTTACTGTCTCTACATACCCTATGGCATATCTCATTAAAGCAAAATGTAATGAAATAATGTCCCCATGCTTTATTTTGTTGAGAAATCATGCCCCAACCATCTTGAGACATGGCAGATGATTCAAGTAGCATTTATTTTCTGCAATCCATCTGCCCTTAGTTCAGGCATGCTAACAGGAGGGTGTGTTTAGCTGAGGAAACCCCTCCTCCAGAAAAAATAAATGCCCATGAGGTCTCCTGTGGAGTATGACATTATTTTGGCCTAGACCAGGAACTAGGAAGAAACTGAAGAAGTGAAACATTTTTTTAAAACGTAAAAGTAAATATAATATACCTTCCTATCTATTTACTAATGTTAGCAACATAAGGATTATAAATAGATCATTTTGATTGAGAGAGTTTAGTTCCAATTTAAGTAGCTGAAGTTTGCATTCAGTTCCCAGTAGGTACCCCTTTTCTTACAGTGACAGGTAAATTTGTGTGTGTGTGTATGGGGGGGGGGGATGCATCATCTCTTCAGCATGATCCTCATATGCATGTGATTATACAGTACATGTAAGGTTGTTTTGGAAATGGTAATGTGTAATGACCCCCCCCCACACCTTGCAGTCATTGTATGGTATGATACTACCTAGTGAATAATTTAAGAGTGGTATCATGGACAGCCAGGGATCTAGTGCATTTTCTCAGATTAGTCCACATAGAATCCTACTCTTTCTCATGTACTGTAGTTCTTAAACCTTAATGAATGCATTGCCAGTATATTCAATCAAGGGCTCAGAGCTTCAACAGAAGCTGCTCAAAAGATCAGCCTGTGTTCAAGTGAGAGGCTTACAGACAGCCTGACATAGGGCCACTTCCTGTGTTGCTTTGTAACAACCGCAGCATTTTCTCCAAAAACACAGTAAACTACATGGTAAGATCTACAGAGTAATGCCCCGTACACATGATCGGACATTGATCGGACATTCCGACAACAAAATCGATGGATTTTTTCCGACGGATGTTGGCTCCAACTTGTTTTGCGTACACACGGTCGCACAAAGTTGTTGGAATTTCCGATCGCCGAGAATGCAGTGACGTAAAGCACGTACGACGAGACTAGAAAAGGCCAGTTCAGAACCAAGCGCGGCACCCTTTGGGTTACTTTTGCTAATCTCGTGTTAGTAAAAGTTTGGTGAGAGACGATTCGCGCTTTTTCAAAATCGTGGTTTTCAGATCATTTTCTGCTGTTCAGTTTGTGCTTGTGGGTTTGTATCTGCTCTTCAGTGCGTGCAGTCAGTTCATATTGTACTATTCAGTGCGATCTTGTCTGCTTGTTACTGTTTTTCAGGTCGCTCTTCACAGGCCTTGCTGTTCTTCAGTGCGTTCTGTTACTGCGTTCTGAGCAGCCAACCGTTTTCTAGCCATGTTGTGTATACGTACTCCTTGTAGAGTTCGTGCTGTGCGGGGGCTTGGTGTTGGGTTCCTGACCTTGACACAAGTCCAGTCCATGAACAGGGTGGGGAGGAGTTCATGGATCAAGAATTGGTTGCTCCAGCGTGACCAGTTCTGTCATATGCCTTTGCTCCATGAGATCCGTGAGAATAATCCTGATGATTTCAGGAACTTTCTCCGGATGACGGACCCCGTATTTCACCGTTTGTTGGCTTTGCTGACCCCCTATATCAGCAGGCAGGATACCTGCATGAGGCAAGCCATCACTTCGGAGCAGAGGTTAGTCGCCACCCTGCGGTACTTGGCAACTGGGAGAAGCCTGCAGGACTTGAAGTTCTCGACAGGTATCTCAACCCAGGCTCTGGGGATCATTATCCCAGAGACCTGTTCTCCCATCATACAGGTCCTGCAGAAGGAGTATATTAAGGTAAGATTTTTATCCTTTAACATCACATTTTATTGTATATAATATTTGATAATATATTGTATTTCTTTCCTCATTCCCTAATTACCATGATTGTAATATGCAGTGAATGTCCCCTTTGGACTCATGCATGCTGGATTTTTATCTAATTTTCTTTGTCCTTCATACATATTTGCCTTCACTTACCTCCCCAGCATGCTCTCCTGGCCCTATATTCACCTCATGTAGTCACTTAACAATGTATTTTATCAGCTCCATAGTAGTGCTTTACTCCAAACACCCCCTAAAATGTTTTTAAATGTGACTTGTGCTTTAAATTCAGGCAGAGTGCCAGAGGCTTTTTTGGGGGTTCCCCAAATCATTTGGAACCCTCCCTCCCCCCCAACTGCTAAGTCAGCTGATAACAATTCTCTATCTATCCTCAATCATCTATCTGCTGACTTTGCCAAACCCATACACACTATACCCATCTCTTTTGTGGTCACATTTATGGAGGAATTCCCCAAAGCATGTAGTGCAAGGGCCTGCCTGTATACTTTCAAATGGTACTGTTTAAAGTTTTTGTATACTATTATTATCTTGATAGGTAATAGCAGAATTTCCAAATGTGCTCAAATGTGTACAATGTGTATTTATATCTTTGTATTATGACAATTCTTACCTGTCCAGTGGGCTGTCAATAGTGTAACTAAGGAGGGGCTGGCCAAAGTAATACCCATTATTTAGGCATTCATCTCTCAATGAAGTGGAGAGGGTTACCTGTCCAAAAGCTCCCCCGTATAATGTTATAAATGGCCCATGAGAGGGTGGGGGAGGGGGAATATGATAGGTGTACCTTATACTTTGGTCTTTAAAAACTCCCTCAAAAAAATGTTATCTTGATGTTGGCCAAGAATGTTTGTGTGTAATCTGCTTTCCCTGTTTATGTGCAAAATGACTAATTTTTTTTGGTTTTGACTCCACAGTTTCCTTCCACGCCACAGGAATGGCAGACTGTGGCCTCCCACTTTGCCCATCGGTGGGACTTTCCTAACTGCGGAGGGGCAATTGATGGGAAGCACGTTCACATCATCCCACCACCAAACTCAGGGTCGTACTATTACAACTACAAGGAGTTCAATAGTATTGTGATGTTGGCGGTGGTGTCGGCTACTTATGAGTTCCTGTATGTGGACGTGGGGAAGAATGGCCGGATGTCCGATGGTGGAGTCATCCCCCAGATAGAGTTCTACAGGCATCTCCAGAATAGCAGCTTGGACTTGCCACCTCCAGAAGACAATGTGGAAGGACTCCCATTCGTCTTCGTTGCGGATGAAGCATTTGCGCTGGGGGACCATCTTATGCGGTCATTCCCGATGAAGACCCTCGCCCCAGACCAGAGGGTTTTTAATTACCTGCTGGCCAGAGCCAGAAGAGCGGTGGAGAACACGTTTGGAATCATGGCCAGCCGGTTCCGTCTATTTCTTACACCCATACATATGGCGGAGTACAAACCGAATCACATTATCCTGGTGTGCTGTGTTATACACAACTTCTTACGGCAACATTCTGCCAACTATGCTGGCTTAGTTGGGTCTGAGGCCGGAATTAAAAATGAACCAACCCTGACGGCGCTTGAAAGTGGCCATCCTGGCTTGCCCCCCCTGAGTGCCTGTGATGTCCGGCTAAGATACCTTGAATTCTTTGTGGGTAGGGAGGCTATCAATATGCCAGACAATGTCTAAAACCTTTTTCAAATAAAAAAAAAAAATAATCAAATCTTTGGTGACATTTACTGCTTGTGTTTGTTTTAGCTGACCCTGAGAGAAATGTGATGAGTCCTGAAAATGGCGTGATTGTGTAACATTACAAAGCACTGTTGAGTGTTATTTACTAAAGGCAAAGACACTTTGCACTACAAGTGCACTTGAAACTGCACTTGTAGTGCAAAGTGGATTTGCCCTTAGGAAATAACACCCATTGTCACAGAAAACAGCAATTAGAGCACCACAAAAGTGTTGTAGCGTTGAGACAACAATCCACACATTCTTGATTAACAATCTTTTTAATACCTGCACAATCACATGTGCATTTAGAAAAGGTTTTTAAAACAAACCAACATGTTTGTTGTATAACAATTTTTGGGGTCACATTAGAAAAAGTAGAAATGTCCATTTAAGATAAAACAGGCATGTTTAAAACCAACAAGAAAGACACAAATCTTGAACTTACAAAGTTCACATTTGGTAGAACTTGAAGGCAATATCAAACATGAGTATTTACAAACTGTGTTTGATATTGCGTTCAGATGGGGTGAAGTCACCCCAGGAAAAGCCAAATTTTGAAGATGCACACAAATAGCTGAATGTCAACATGGGCTACCTGCCATCATGGGGGATCAAGGGACGTGTGCAACCCCTTCCTCTCAGCTACTTTATTATTGAGGAAGGGGTTGCACCCCCAACACGCATCCATTGATCTCCCGTGATGGCAGATAGCACATGTTGACACACTGTGTGCCTCTTCAAAATTTGGCTTTTCGACAATTTGACAAAAAATGTAAAAAAATTGTAGCACACCAAAAAACCAAGGGATTTGGAGGGGTTTTAAACTCTCCCTAAAACATCAATGATGTTCTTATTTTTTTGAAGAACATCATTGATGTTTTTCTTGATGTTTTCCAAGTCCCTATTACACCCCATGATCTCCCCGATCAGAAACTGTGCACTTTCCGAGGTGAAAGGATCTGGATCCACAACATCACGATCACCTAAAAAGATAGAAACCAAAAAAAACATGTATTATAAATATGCCAGCATCCATCTCTTACCTGAGCCTGTGGTCCCAGACACTGACCTGTTGTGGTGCCAATTTCCACCACATCTTCCTCCTCCTGCTCTGTTTGTCTTGGGTGGATTTCCCCTTCTTCCAGAGGTGGGGGTTCTCTGGTCTCCTCGGAGGAGGGGTGTCCTCCGAGTCTTTTCTCCCCTATGTAAAAAAAAAATAGGTCTACTTAGCACAGATATTTGATGTCAGAACTATAAATATGAAACATTGCTTGGAAGTGGGGTACAATTGTCTGTTTTGGCAGAGTTCCAAGATGTTGCATTTTTCTTGTCCTTTGTGAAGCTTCAATACTTACCTGTTTTGTACAAGCTTCACAGATGGAGACACCCCTATAGTATACACTGGAGCACCTGTGTGGCCCCCTAATAAAAAGGGTGTTCTTGTGTCCCACACTAGTGCTCCAGCGTCCAGATGTGTAAACAGCTGCTGAGTGTCCTCTCCTTACACAGAATCTAGTTTGCATTTCATTCTAGTAACAAACCCATCTACACAACCAAATTAGTTTCACACAAGTAGGCCCTAAAAAATGTGGGCAAATTCATATGGCCAAAACAATGGTGTTTTATAGGCCGAAAGAAAAATGTTTGATACGAACGAATAATGTGCCCATGAACGTGAAAGTTGACATTTTAACCTGGACAACAGTTAAGAAAAGCACATGGAGCAGCACGAACGTAATAAACATAAAAAGAATAGGAACACAGGACAACTACTTTTTTGCAGCACTCTCCGGATCTTTCTGTACTGCTCGTGCTCTCTTAATTTTAGGTCCGACCACCGCTTCCTGAGCTGATCTTTCGATCGACGTACCCCAAAATTCCGGTGCAGACTCTTGACCACTTTCGCCATGATCTTGGCCTTTCGGACATTGGGGTTGGGGTAAGGTCCATACTTCCTGTCATAGTCGGCCCTTTTCATTATGTCGACCATCTCCAACATCTCCCCAAAGGACATATTTGAGGCCTTAAATTGTCTCCTTTTGGATCCAAACGTTTCTGGCTCTGGGCTTTTCTCCTCCTCCTCCTCGTTGGTGTAATTATCAGACACCTGCTGTGTCTCCGCCATGTGCTCTTCCCCCACTGCGACGAACGAGAAGGGGCGGGGTATAGACTAGAAAGAGCGTCAGGGACAGGCGGAGTTTCACGCATGCGCAGTGTCTCTAAAGCGTAACACGCGTGCGTAGTACGTACGATCTGTGAGCGGAGGAAGGAGTAACGGAGGCACCGATCGTGATAGTGAAGGTAAGATTTAACATTGGGCCTACACTGCTTCTAGATTGAGGCCTGTATTTGCACAAGTTTAGTAGACTTTAGGCTGACATTAGGGTTTGTCTTGTGTTGTGTCTTGCAGTGAAAATGGATATCTTGAAAGATATTACTTTATGCCAATCTTCATTGATATGTTCAGGGAGCTGCCTTGTCTGTGGCAGATAAACCACCCTGAATATAAGAACCAAACTAAGAGGAAGGCAGCGCTGGATAATTTGTTGGAATTTGTGAAGACAGTGATCTCCATGGCAGACATTACCTATTTGAAGATCCTAATTGGTGGCCTGAGGAGCACTTATCTAAGGGAGCACAAGAAGGTCCAGGATTCCCAGAGATCAGGAGCTGCAGATAACATTTATGTCCCCAGGCTGTGGTACTATGACAGGCTGCATTTTCTGGCAGGTCAAACTGAACCCAGGCCAGCACTCCTCAATCTTTCTTCCAGGCTTCCTTCCCCCCAGCTGAGTCTTCTGAAGCCCAACCTGGGCCTTCCAGGCAGCAACATGTGGAGGAGCCCAGCTTGAGTCAGGTAGAGCATTCCTCTAAATCTTCATGGTTGTCCAATTAATGATGTTAACTAGATGTTAGTTTGGAGTACTAATTTATGATTGTTATTGATGATGCAAAAACTAAAACTATGTCCCTTTTTCGTACACAGGGAAGTCTCAGCCAGGAGGTGGACGGGCCAAGCAGGCTGCCTGGTACCCAGGTCCCTACCCCCCACCTTAAAAGACAAAGTAGCAGGAAGAGGAGTAACCTGGAGGAGGCTGCCATAGGCCTCTTTTGGAAGGCTACAGAGGCCCTGAGAAGCCCCCACAGTGTGGAGGAGGCATAACTGCCTGCAAAATGATGCAGATGGAGAAGGGCCAACGACTCCTGTGTCAGTCCTTAATTTTGGAAGCTCTCAATAAGGGGTTGAGGGGCCAAATAACATGTGCTACCCACATTTGTAACCTCACACATAGTCCTCCTCCTCCTCCAGGTCCTACTACTCCTTCTCCTTCTCCTCCTCTAGGTCCTACTCCTCCTCCGTCCACATCTCCAACACCAGAGCCACAATCGGGAAGGAAGCGTGGAAAGAAGACCAGAGAGTGATGACCCTGGGTTCAGTCTGGTCTGGCAAAAGATGCAGCCTCTTGTAGTACCACAGCCTGGGGACACAGATGTCATCTGCTGCTTTCTGGATCTCTGGGACTTCTGGACCAGATTGCACTCCCTTATATATGGACTCCTCAGGCCACCAATTTTGCAGTAAAAAAATTGATGTGTGCCCTGGGGGGTCCAAAGCTTCGCCAACTTATGATGTTTCTGCAGCATTGCCTCCCTCTTTGTTTGGTTCTGAGCCCTTAATAAAGGAATTTTTGTTTCAATTATACTCACCTATGTGTGTTTTCCTTCAAAAAGGACAGTTTGTTTGTGAGGATTCAGGTACATTTGCTAAAGTACAATGTGAAATTAACAAGGGACACCAACACCAAACAATCTCCTTGAAATTAAATAATACAAGATATCAATGGTGTTGTGGTAACTTGACACACAAAACACACACAAAAATATTATGGAGTAAAACTAAAACTAAAATCAAACAAAGATCAGCCTTGAAAAAAATACAACCCCCCCCAAAAAAAAAAAACAGCCTTGAAAATAAATAAATTAAATAATAAAACAACAAAAAATAAATTTGGTCAGATGTGACAAATCAAAATCTATTGAGGGAATTACAATAAATAATAAAGAAAGAAGTTTGTGAGAAGTCTGTGTGAATATGAGCAGCAAAACTACTTCATTCTTCTCACATTATAAAGAAGAAGAGAGTGCGCTGTATTAAACCATTTTTTACATTGCAGCGTGACGAAAGTGCTCTATCCATTCCGAACGCTAATTTTACCAGACCGAGCTGTTCCGTTTTGGAATTTCTTCTGAGCATGCGTGGCACTTTGTGCGTCGGAATTGTCCACACACGGTCGGAATTGACGCGATCAGATTTTGTTGTCGGAAAATTTTATAGCCTGCTCTCAAACTTTGTGTGTCAGAAAATCCAATGGAAAATGTCCGATGGAGCCCACACACTGTCCGACAACACGCTTCGATCTCACATTTTCCGTCGGAAAATCTGACCGTGTGTATGGGGCATAAGAGTTGATGCATACCTTGAAAAATAGGTTTGTAAAAAGTGCTTTTGGACTTCAGGATTCAGGGATTGGTGGAATAATGTCCTCCTCAGTGTCTTGAACCTCAATATCCAGTAGCAATCCTGCTAAGTTATGAAGGACACAGCAGGCCAAAAACATGTCGCCAACTTTTTCAGGGTTATAGCTCAGAAAGACACCAGATAGTCAAATACAACAGAACCTGCTTTTAAGAACCCCAAAGGTCCACTCAATTACACATCTTGTCTCAGTATTGTTTCATTGTAGCAATATTCTGCAGATGTTAAGCACCTCAAGGGTGGTGTTAATAGCCAGGGCAGACAAGGATAGCCAGAATTAACTACAATACAGTTGGAAAATGCCCTTTTTAGAACAGCAATAGTATATCATGATGAGTGGGTAATAACAGGAACGTTCCTTCCTTACATTTTAATTTTCATGATTGTAATCTGAACACCTTAGATCATATGTAAAGTGTCTTTAGTTGGAAATGGTTACATTAGGATGAGGATCTGGTTTATCTATTTCTTTAACAGCCAAGACTAACAATCTGCTGTGTAAATTTTATGTACAAGGTGTAAGGAGTAAACACAGGAGTGTAACATATGAACATATACTTCCACGTATGAGGTCAGTGGCACGCATTGAAACAGATTTGATAATAAAAAGTGTCTTACCAAGAATCCAGCCTCCCGTTATTCTGTTAATGTCAAAATGGTGGTAGAACTGTGATTGTCTAAATATATGTGTTTCATGGACGGGTCCTGGGAAGCCAGTGACCAGATTTTCGATGAACACATTTGCATTGCAGACAACCTGTATGTTTATTGAGTGGTACCCCTTCCTATTATGGTAGAAGTGTTCTTTAACAGAGGGTGCAAAAAAAAGGCACCTGAGTACCGTCTATGACACCCTTGACATTGGGAATCCCAAATACCGCATATAAATTGTTCTTAATCTGATCCCGCTCCTGACATGAGGTAGGCAGGAAGAAATATTTGGGGGCAGTTTGCCTGAAATCCAGCAGGGCCTTAGCAAGCAAATGTGAGAAAGATGGCTGGGATATCCTCACTACCTTTACCGGTACCGGTATATGATAGGATGCTATGCCCAGAAAGTGCAGGACAGCCAGCAACTTGGTCATGGGTGGTATTGCATGACTACACAGTGTGGTGGACTGCAGAAAAGGTCTCAGTTTCTTAAAGAGAAGCATAATCAGATCCTTAGACAAAATTTAGAGAGCACTTCTGTTTCAGGGAAATCATCCAGCAAGGTGTGCTGCTCAAAGGAACGTGGACACATCACAACCACCCTTCTTCTGTTTCCACTCCAAAGAATGGCCCCAAACTCCAACAAATTTACCTCAAAAAGCTGTATTAGGAATGTAGGGGAGAGCAATGCAATGTATAGCTGGCTAATTAAAGTAGACTAGCCAAATGCTCAAAAGATTGTTAATTGGTGCCCTCCTTTAAAAATTCCAATCCCTGCCCATTCACGTGTGATGACCAAAGTTATTACATCCATCATTACCACATGCCTGGGTTGCTAATTAATTGCTGCATGCATTTATTTAATTATTTCCATCTATGAATTGAGTTTAACCGCTTGCCGACCAGCGCACGCCGATTTACATCTGCAGAATGGCAGAAAGGCACTGTTGGGCAAAAGGGCATACAGGTACGTCTCCTTTAAGAAGAGGTGCTGCTGACCGTGGGTCCCACGGACTCAATGTCCACCGGATGCCCGCGATCGTGTCACGGAGAGGTAGCATGGGGAGATGCTTTTGTAAACAAAGCATCTCCCAGTTCTGCTTAGTGACAGGACAGAGATCACTGCTCTCTGTCATCAAGAGCAGTAATCGCTGTCATGTGAGGTGTAGCCCCTCCCCCCACAGTTAGAATCACTCTCTAGGACACACTTAACCCCTTCCCTGCCCCCTAGTGGTTAACCCCTTCACTGCCAGTGTCATTTACACAGAAATCAATGCATTTTTATAGCACCGATCGCTGTATAAATGACAAAAATATTCCCAAAATAGTGTCAAAAATGTTCGATGTGTCCGCCATAATGTTGCAGTCCCAATAAAAATCGCAGATCACTGCCATTACTAATAAAAAAAAATAATAAAAATGCTATAAATCTATCCCCTATTTTGTAGACACTATAAATTTTGCGCAAACCAATCAATATACGCTTATTGCAATTTTTTTTAACCAAAAATATGTAGAAGAATACATATTGGCCTAAACTGAAGAAAAAATAGTTTTTTTTTTATATATTTTTGGGGGATATTTATTATAGCAATAAGTAAAAAATATTGCTTTTTTTTCCAAAATTGTCGCTCTTTTTTTTTTTGTATATAGCGCAAAAAAGAAAACCCACAGAGGCAATCAAATACCACCAAAAGAAAGCTCTATTTGTGGGGGGAAAAAAATGTCAATTTTGTTTGGGTACAATGTCGCACGACCACGCAATTGTCAGTTAAAATGATGCAGTGCCGAATCGCATAAAGTGCTCGGGTCAGGAAGGGGGTAAATCCTTCCAGGGCTGAAGTGGTTAACCCTTTTTCATGCAGTGTTGACTGACTGTTTTGAGAATTTTGCCATAAATAACACAAGACAGTATGATAAATTGACAGTTTCAGGATCGCATCTGATATTTGGAGAAAATTTGTCTGGACTTTCTAAATTCCATTTGCAAGAAAAATGGAAAATACTGTGCAAATAACAATGTATAATGACAGCTGCTACATAAAATGTGACCAAAATTTAGAACCAAAAACTATAAAGAATGTAGCGCTAACATGATGTATGCTCTGTGTAAAGTGCAAAAAAGAAAAACAAATGTGGGGAATAAACCTAATAACAGACAATAAGTCCCAAAGTGCAAAGTCCAAAATGAGTCCATAAGTAAACAAAGTCCAAAGGGAAGCCGTGATAATGTAGAATCAATCTTCTATCGAGTAAACAAATTTATGCAACTTCAACAGTGGTGAATCTAAGGAATGGAAATAATAAGGTACTCTTACCGAATAAGGTGGACCTAGATGCCAGCGACACTAGGTCAGTAAGGCTTAGATAATCGAATCAGTGGCTCCCTCAGAAGAAAATGGAAATCTGGGTCTCCACAGATGTCATCAAACAGCCTCGTGAAGCTCTGCAGGACTGGAGGTAGAGCGTATCTAGGAAATGCACCACAGCAACTCTCTCCAAAGTAAGTATATATAAAAGAAGAGAGGGGGAGGAGGGTCCAAAGCAAAAAGAAAAAGAACATGATTGGGTCTGGTATCTTCAACCTTAGTTCTGTGTGCTTGACTGATAATGAGAACTATGTCCTGGATAAGGGATTAAAATTTGTACCTCTGAGAACTCTTAGTAAGTTCTCCATGTTCATAGATGTACAAAAATTCATCCGTAAATTGAGTATCCAGAGACATTTTCTCACACAACCCCCTACAAACAATCCACCCCCTTCTAAAAATTCAATTATACACACAGGGTTATCTAATCCATCTTTGTTTAACCCTCCCGGTACTATGGCGTCATCCATAAGTGTTTTTCGCAGTTTGGTACGGCAAGATCTTGATTTGTTAACCAATAAGAGAACTCTTACAGATCCCAAGCTCAAGGAAGGTCTTAAATGACTTTGCAAGCGTAAGAATTTAATTATACGCCCTGCTGATAAGGGTGGAGCCATCGTTGCTCTAGACAAAGAGGTTTATATATGGGAGATGGTCAGAATTTTGGATGACTTGGATACTTACCGTCGTATCCCTGGTGATCCAACGTCTGCCTATAAAAGGGAATTGTCCCTCATTGTGAGGGAAGGTTCCTCTTTGGGGATCTTAAATAAGAAAGAAAGCAGTTTCCTCATACCATCAATACCACATATTCCGGCTATATATTACCTACCTAAGGTACATAAGGACCCAGTCAATCCCCCTGGCCGACCTATAGTCAGCGGGATCGACTCGGTGACATCCAGGACTGGAAGATATATTGATTATCATCTTCAACCACTGGTTTATCTTGCACCTTCTTACCTTAAAGACACGAGTGACGCCATCAGAAGATTGGAGTCAGTTCACTATCAAGAGGGTATGATCCTGGTGACAGCGGATGTTTCGGCGTTATATACATGCATTCCACACAATTTGGGTTTTGCAGCCATTGAACATTATCTGTGCCAGAATGCTACCCTTCCTTTATTACAATGTAATTTCATTATGGATCTTCTAAGGTTGCCACCAGACACAAATACTTTTGGTTTCAAGGTTGTTTTTACTTGCAGATTAGGGGTGTTGCCATGGGGGCAAAATTTGCCTCCAGTCTGGCCAATTTATTTATGGCCAAATGAGAGGAGGATGTCGTCTATGCCCTTAGGAGACCTGAATTGGCTCTTTAGGTTTGTTACATAGACGACATCCTCCTCCTGTGGAAGGGTGACCTCGCCTCTTTGGATGGGTTTATGTCTTTGTTGAATTCTAATGACCAAGGCATACATCTTAACTACGAGGCCAGTTCTGTTTCTGTTCACTTTCTTGATTTGGAGATTATTGCTGTGAACCAACATCTTGAATTTAGAACATATTTTAAACCTACGGACCGGAATGCGTATATTCCGGTCGATAGTTGTCACCATGCTCAATGGTTAAGGTCAGTTCCGCGCAGCCAGTTTCTCAGACTGCGACGGAACTGTACTCAGACAGAAGACTTTCTTTCTCAGTCCCAAATTGTGAGAAACAGGTTTATAGAAAAGGGATATGAACCAGCCGAGTTAGACACAAAGATTCAACGGATCTGTTCTATTGATAGACAGAACCTGCTTGAGGCACGCCCGAAGGTTGCTATGGACGAACATAAGTGGTCTTTTTTCACTACATATTCCGTTCAATTCAGACAGATTTGGAATATTATTAGAAAACATTGGGGAGTTCTCCAAAATGACAGATTTCTGAGGCCTGTTATTCCAGATTGAGCAGGGGTGATTTATAGGGGAGCCAGATCCATTCAGGGACAGATAGTCCCTAATGTCATAGATCCCCCTAAAACTATTTCCTTTTTCCAG